>JACDOX010000117.1:1933013-2090037 GCA_014549065.1 Cardinalis cardinalis
CCCTCCCGCGCTTCCCCCGGGCTGCTCTGAGCATCCCTCCGCCCCTCTTGCATTTGTCTTAATTCTTCTCAGAGACAAGATGGCAACGCCGGCGGCGGTAAACCCTCCCGGTGAGTAGCTGCCGTCTCGCCCCAAGTGGCCCCGCCGCACAACACGCCCCCGCCGCCGGCTCCCCCCGCCCGGCCCGGCGCGGTCCCCGCAGCCCCGGGGCGGTCCCGCCGCTCCTCCCGCGGGGTCGCGGGCCGGGCAGAGCCGGGCCAGCGGAGCCGGGAGCCCGTGGGGGTTCCTCGGGACACGCCGCCCCTGTGGCCCCGGCTGCAGCGCTGCAGACACGAACAGTGGTGCATAAGCATTCCGGGCATAGAGCAGCGGGGACGGGCAGTGCGGAGCCGTGCCTGCCCCGGGCACGAGTAGGAACATTGGCTTGCCCTGCCTCCGGTTTGTCAGCTTCATTGTCGGCTCACGGAGCCGAAACGGTGCTGAAACTGACCAAGGGCACCTCGGCATGTGCTCTGTGTTTGTTTTCTTTCCAAAGGATGCAGTAAATGTTTGCTGTTMGTACTAGAGTTATTGACTAAAGAAACTTACAAACATTTTCCCATTCAGTTTTTTTCGTGAGGGAAGGCATTCCCCGACGTTTTGTTGTGTGTCTGTGAGATGTAACATCTGTTTTGTTCAGCGCGTGATGGAATAAAGTGAATTTTGATGAAAGGCCAGAGTAGTATTTTGGAGATGTGCTTGGGTCAGCTTGGTGTGGATCAACAAGTATCTGACACTGAAAATAATTGGGATGATGAACCTTGCACTGGGCTCAGTACTAAGGAAGAATATTGCTATTAAAGGTCAATTTCAGTTTTACTTGTTTTAATTTGTGCTTGCATTGTGTCAATTTTTGTAGACTCAGATTGAGTTCTGACAATTAAAGGCTTGCTTGAGTAAATGCCAACTAATGTTTAAAACTTGTTCATTAGATTAATCCTGCTGTAGTTGGTAGTGCAGTTGTCATGCTGAAAGTAAATATTATGATATAAACAATTAATTTGGTTCAATAAGTGCCAGTACAGTAAGCAGAAACTGATATTTGTCAGTCAGAGTGGGTTTTAATATCAGAATTCTACATATTAAATGAAAATTAATATTTAGGGGAAAGTTATGAAATTAATACCGTTTAGCTTTGAGGGTACCATGTTGTGCATCACAGCAGAGAGTTTCACTGAGTGCACTCAGTGAAGTCAGTTTTGCAGACAGAGGAGGATACAAACAGCATTTTTTGACTTGGGTTTGGTTTGCCATTCTCCTGTCTGCTTTCCAAGCTACACACTGAAGGAACAGCCCTGTCCGCTTAGAGGCCAGTGCTGAAATTGCTGAGTTACAGCAGAGCCCGGTGCCCCTTTGGCACCAGCATTTCCCACTTTCTGTACCCACCTACCTGAGGCTGAACCCACAGAAAAATGTGGTTGCAGGAGGTACAGCCTGCATGGACTGCTCCTAACTGAGTAGGGCTTCACCATTGTTCTCCTGTGACCACTTGGTGAATTGAGGGATTGTGGTGGGATTATTGAGGAAACATAAAGAAAAGAGGAAAGAAGGGCCAAGTGTGTTGCCTGTGTGCATGTGACACGGTGAAAGTTGRCCTGCAGTGTGGTCCTCAAACTCTCTGAAGCACAGATTGCTGGTCCATGGGAAGGATAAGGAAAGGTGTAGATTTCCTGAAGGGAACCAAGATCACCTTCTGCAAGGCTGAGGTTACTGAGCATCGTTCTGCTCCTGTCTGGGCAGCTGGAGCGGGTCTGAGCTGAAAGACAAATTCATTAATGATCCTCCCACRTTTTCTGAGCGTGGAAAGTGGTGTTGTCAGACACTGGGGTGAAGTCAAAGTGGGGAGCTGTGAGGAAAGGAGACCCTCAATCTGTAGCACAGTGCTGCCTTTGCTCTGCCACGGAGAGCAGAAGATAGAGCTGTGTGAAATACCTGCTCTTGTAAAAAACTTTTGAAAATCATAATTTGTCACGGTTCTTTTTCTTTTTTTAATAAGTAACTGCAAAGCAATGCAGAGAAACTGTCAAAATCTGTAGTGAAATTATTTTAATCCCGTTATTTTCTCTTGGGGACAGATCCTCAGCTGGAGTAAGATGAAAGTAGCCCTATTAGTATTGGTGAAGCTGTGCCACCTTGTGCCAGTTGACTTTCTGATCTGCAATGTTAGGGGAGCACAATAGAGGATTAACTTGTTAAGCATCTTTAATGATGATTAGAAATTACAATATGATTAAATTTTTATTAAGCAATTGTCTGGGGTTCTAATAACAGTTGGTAATTTAGGCAGGACATTAACTTGCAGCTACCACRATACAAATACATGTGGTTTTAGTCATATTCTAGATAGTGGAATGGGGATTAGCAGAGAGAGAAGAGCTGGGTGTTCTCTRACCATGTGAAAGTCTTTCAGTTTGGGATCTCCTGCTGCAGGCCCATGCAGTGCTCTGTGGCAGCATCTTCTCTCTTGTGTTAGATGCAGATTTATCTTTTTTCCCACTGATCTTTTTTTAATGGAGAGTTTCAGTTTGGGAAGTTCACAGAAGCGGGAGCAGTTTTCCCACCTGAGGCTCATGGGAACTGCAGTGTCAGGGACCAAATTTGTGGTGGCTCTGATTTGGGAGCTCTGTGGGCTCCCTGGGCTGTGTTAGATGTTCACTGATGCTTCTTTTTGGTGAGGGTGCATAGCTGCAGCTGGGCATCACCCTGACACAGCTGAGGGGCTGTGTGGGAGAAGCTGCTTCCTCTTGCTGCAGGCTCAGCCTTGGAACGGGTCTGGCTGGGAGTGCTGGCTTGGCTTCTCGTACTCCGGGTGACAAACTGAAGTGTGAAACAATACAGGTGTGTGGGAAGCTCATCTGCATTGGCACAAAGCATCACAGTTAATTTATTTCCTCCTGAAATAAGATTGGCATATTAAATGGGATTTAAGAACAAAAAAGCTGTGGAGGTGTTACAAGCATTTTGTATATTACTGCTTGCAGCAGAGTACCTTAGTGCCATGTCTGTTTTAAATGTGTTATTTYTGGAATGCAAACTTTGTCCGTAACTGTTGCTGCTTTGGGTCCAGATTTTACTTAACTTGCAGTRGTGATTCTTGTATTAGCCAGGGTGGGATGAAAACGTAAAACTCTTCATGAGTTTAGGACATTTTTTCCCTGAGACATCAGCTGGTTTTGGGGTGATGATTTCCACTCTGGCTCAGTCTGATGGGTGAGCAGCAACTTTCTGCTGTGGTCAGGTGATGAGAAATGAACTGAAAGGCATCCTTTCAGYTCTTCCCACTGAGGTRCCCCTGAATGGAAGGTAGTACACAGGTATTGCCAAAATACCATGAACACAAAAGTCAAGAGAAATCCTGAGATTTTGCAGTTTAGAGTTACTTTAGAGGGAAGATCCCACAGGATGCATTTTTGGTGATGTTTTACTATTTTATAAATCCTTAGGGTTGTATTTTTATATTTAATTGGGGAAAAAAAAGTAACTGAGCTGTTCATGTAATCCCTAAAACCCCTTTTAGTGATTTCTTTTTAAGCAGAGAGCCCCAGATACAAAGGTTTGGAGGACGTGTCCTCCAAAGGGCATCTACTAGAAATGTGTAGAGAGAGATGTTGTGATGTGAGAGAAAGGAGTTGCTGGGGCTTAGGACATTACTGCTGCAACCACAGCAGCTCATGAAGGGTACTTTCAGCCCATGGCTAACCCAAAATATAAAAAATTGACATTTTAACTTTAAAAAATATTATTAAATGAGCTCTCTTTACTTTCAGTTTGAAATGAGTTATCAGCAGATTTTCTGTCATATTCATGAAGACTTGTAAGCCCTGCATCTGGGCTCTTGGTTTAGGTTGGTGCATTGGGTTCTGGGAGGTGCTTTTGGGGTTGATGTRTTTGTTGACTTGGGAGTTAAATGGACAGAAATCATTCTACTATTTGAACTAGATATTCTGATAAATAATAATATAATAATTTGTTACCCAGTCCTACATTTGGGCTGAAGTTACTAAAATATTAAGTGCTGTGGAAGAATTTTTTTGATTCTGCCCAACTCATATTCCCAAAAGGAACTGGCTTTCTGACAATCTGGCCATTCTTTTCTTTAGATTTCAAACAGCTTTGAAATTGATGATTAAAAAAAAGAATCTACTTCAGTGTTTTAGATTTCAAAATCATTCAACTCCAAGCCCAAAAGTTGTGTTTTATTGCTGCTGCTCTGCCCTTCATTACAACACAGACTATCCAGCAAACTAAAAAATCAATTTAACAGCATCCTGGGGAGTAAATGGAGCACTGTAGTGATGGAGGTTATAATGAATTCTGATGTTTCTGGTATGCAAAAAAGTAGTCATCATTCTAGGATAAAGTTTAAAAAAGGGGTTTCAAAATTAGAATACTCATTAGCTAATGGGAGGTTTACATTGCAGATCTTTTTCTTCTTGTGTTTTCATAGCTCTGGTACTGCAGAATTGGTCCTTAATTCAGTCAAACTGTGGTATGAGACGCCAGTAGCTCTTGAATCGTTCTGTGATAATGTTTTGTCCTTTAGGACTGTGTACTGAACAGTAACTGGCATTGAAGAAATGCYATTTTATTTTTATATTTCTAATATATAGGTATAGGGCATACAAAAGATTTAATCTCTATCACAAAATAGTTATTTGAAATTTGCATATGTAGCTTGTGGTTAGTTCCAAATATTTTTTTCAATAGRATAATGTTTTCCTATTCCTCTAATAAAAATGCAAAACAAAAGAGATATTGCTGATTTCTGTAATACCATATGGTGTTGCTGATATTTTTTAGCRGTAAGGAAAATTGCAATAGAGATTAAGTAGAAAAGAAAAAAAAATAGCCTTTTCAAAATAGTCAAGGCAAAATAACCCTGTTGATGTAGTGATTATTGTTATTAAGAGGACAGAAATGGGGCTGTCATTATGAAGATGTATTCAGAGATTATGCTTAAATGGTTGTGAAGATCAGATATGTGTGTCGCTCAGAGTAATTTTGGGGGGCTTACTGCTTCAGAACTGACAAGCAGGAATGGAAAATGTGTTAATTCAGTGCTACCTGCAGAAATTACAATGTTATTAAAATTTGCAGTAGGAAAGAGAAAGAGGAGTCTTGAGTTTAAAAGRTGGGAATTTAGATCGTGGCTGTTGGTGAAGATCTCTGGCAGATTTTCCRGTCTAGCAAAGTGTCTTTGGCTGGCCAGCAGTGTTTAGAGATGGATGAATCAGCTCAGGATGAGCTGTTCTGTCTGGCCAGCTCTGGGCACAGCAGAGATGTGTGCAGAKACCATCCCCAGCTGCCTCTGCCTGTAGGGCTGTGCTCAATAAAGGTGATGTGGAAAGAAATCAGCAAATTCAGAGCTGCTCCTTCACCATTCTGCAACTTATTTCATGCAAAACATTGCATTTGCTGGACAACACAGACAAAAATGTGACATTCCAGAGATTGTGGGTGGATGCTTGCTCTAGAAACCATTGGTACAGTTTACTTCTTGCTAACAGTGTTTCCTTTGTTCAGCTCTAAAGCATTTCCTGTCACCCCATCTGTATCAATCATTCTGTCAAGGAGGAAAAGAAAAATGTTATGAGGCTGCATTTGTATATTTTATTTGCCTTCTGATTATAACTCAAGTGAGATATATGCAAAGAAAGAACTTGAGAAAAATAATCCTTCATCATCTTCCATTGTTTCAAATAAAAATCCACATGAAAATTAATAGATGGAATAAACCCCCATGGACCATGCACTTTCTCTCTGTTCTGGGAAGAACTACTTTGTCACAAAATGTTACAGGATTTTGGCAAGATCTGGCCTTTAATGTGCAGAAATTACGTGGTTTGAAAATGCAGGATGAAACGGAGAATGACAGTTTTTTAGCAAGAGCTGATTCAGAGTTTATTTTGGATAGTCAAAATTTCAAATGGATCTCAGTTTTATTGTTGGCATGGATTAGTGGCCGTAGTCATGCGATGTGTGATGAATTAGAAGCTGTTTTCAAGATAGATGTAATTTCCTTTTTTTTTGGTACCCAAAGCACGCTGGTCTTCCTTGAGCAGAGCCATCTGCACAGGGAGAAAGAGAAATCCTTTCTTTTGGATACTCTACATATTGATGAATGCTTCTAAACTTTCTGCTTCCTTTCTCTTTTTTGTGAGCATTTGTTTCCATTTTGCTTATCTTTGGTATTTCTGTCGTGTGGTTTCCATCCTGCTTTTCACACTTAGGTGTCTCTACCCTTCTCACAACTCCTGTAACTCCTGTATTTTCTCAGTGCTCAGCTTTGTATTGACTTCTCAGTGTTGTTGAAATGTAAATGAATCCTGGCATTGTGCTGGTGCTACTCCCAAGTCTTTCAACAGCTTATGAATTCAGATTTGTTCTGTGGGGAGCATCTGAAGTCCCCCTTAGAGAAAAGTGGTACTTTTTCTGTGCTGCCTCCCTGCAGCCCAGCAGGTACTGGGAGGTGTAATCAGCTGTGTCAAATTAGGAGCCTCTATTAGCTTGCATCTGCCCTGGATGGGTGTTGTTGTTTTGTTCAAGGACAACTCATAGTATTAATTTCAAATGCTTAGATCTGGGCTGCTGCAGGGTTTTCTCATCTAAATGTCAACTGCATGTGACAAGTAGAATAATATAAAATAATTGTAATTTTTTCTCTAATCAAGCAAAAGGGGTGTTGAATTGTTTAATTACTGGCTTTGCCAGCATGCAGATGGAAAGGCTTTTCAGGTAAGTTGCTCATACAAAATGCCTAAAATGGATAGTAATTAACAACTGGCTCTTCATTGGTATGTTAATTATGCTGCCATTTGTCCTGGTGCCTGTCGTTCTTTAAATGTTCAGTTAYACTGAAGTGAAGCGTTCACTTCCTGGCAAACACAGAATGTATCAGAACAGTTTGACTCTCAGATATATGCAAATATTTTATGGGAAGAGGCATGCCAGTAAATCACTGAGCTGCAAAGAACAAAAACACTGCATATTTGTATTCCTCAGAGGTAAAAGCAAAGGAACCTGCAGGCCTGATTTTGAAAAATTATCCCTAATACTTTCCCAGTACTAACCCAGAGCATAATTCCATGCAAGTAGGTAGTTTTAGGAACTTGTTTACTGCTGGCTGGTTCTATTAGTGAAGCTAGGTGGACATCTGGGTGCTGTTAAATGTCCTTGAAATGCATATATTTAAAAACTGTATTGCTTGTAATAGCTGGATGGAAAATTTGAACTGAACTGGAAGTGCTTTTAACTTGGGATATGACTAATTATTTTGAATGCAAGAAGAGTTAAAATAACCTGTGCAGTAGTCTCAGATTTTTTTCAATTTACTGTTAAATTCTTTTGAGAACAGAGATTGTTTCCTCCTTTCTGGACTGTGCTTTGCAGAGTGCATCCCCAACCTCCACATCCTATTGCAATAAGTTAAAACAGGCTGTGTCTGGTATGTCTGCAACTCATCCAGTAGTGTCTTGAAGAGGGCCAGGCTGCTGAAGTTATGTGGCAAGTTTGCTGTGACCAGCCAGGGAGTGTGAGGCTGGTATTGTAATTTGCTGAGCTTCTGCCACACGGAAAGTGGTTAATCAGCCCAGCACAGAGTGACCCTCACATGGGGCAGAAGTCAGCCCCTGAAATGAGGTGCTGATTGTRACAGTAGCTGTGGGAAGTGGATTATAGCCATAAAATTAGCTATTAAAAGGCACTAGCTACTATGTGTCACTGCCCTCTGCATCATGTTCCAKCCCTTCATGAACAAAAAATTGTATTGCTGTTAGTACTGCCAGGCCATGGCTGAGCTGGATTTCCATTGTGTTGTGTCCATTGAAGTTGCCAGCAAAGTTCCTAGCTCAGTTTTGAGCCCAGCTTTAAACACTTTGATATCTAGAAAAGCTTAGTTTGGAATGATGAATTCTTGTGTTCCCAGTCACTGAGAGGTGGCTCATTTAGCATCAGTCCRTGGAGGTTGTTCTCTGGTCGGTCTGTTGAATTCTGCTGTGAGTCATATTCTTGTCACAGTATATGGGACACCAGTGTTTTCCTTGGATTTAATTTATTTTTTTTAAGCATCTTTAAGAGATACCCTGGCCCCCTGCATCTAGATGTCTCACCCTGAAAATGTTTTGTACTTTCTGTAATAAGTAGTGGTTTCACCAATAGAAAAAAGGCTGTATAATTAAAATTTCCTTTTATTGTAATGAGATTTTCAGTATAATGGCAAATTATTGGTACTTTTTTTCAGTGTTTCAGAGATAAGGGTTCCTCTGCTATGTTTTTATGTTTTCATCTAAAATATTTCTGGTTTAAGGGAAAAAAAGAAAAAGTACATTTATTTGGTGTGCAGTAAGTTTTGTGGGAACAGCAGTTGATGTGTATTTTTGCTTACTAGTGAAGGTTTGAAATATGCATTTTCATTGTTGAAATTGAAGTAAATGAACGATCACTATGAAAAGCATAGGAGCATTTTCAAGCCCTCTTATGAGGACTGGAAAATTGTCCTCATTTTCTAGCTGCATCTCCAGCAAAGGGGACAGTGGACTGCTGGAGTTAAGAATGTCTTAAGTGAACATAACAATCTTCCCCAAATGCCAAGTGTTGAGGCCTGCAGGATCCAAATTTCCCAGTTTTCCAAAACAAGTTCTTAAAAATGTGTAATGTCTCTGTGGATTCTCTGCCATCTGTGAGTTAGGGTTGGTCCAAGTGAAACTGTTTCTCTGGAACTGGATTCTCASTAACGACAATACGTTCTAGATCGGACTACATGGAATCCCTACCAAAAATAGCCCATTACAGACACTAAAATTAAGTATAAAATTTCTATTATGGATACTTACAGAATAAGACAGCAATGGGAAATTTTCTTCCTTCTTTGTTGTTGATGATCACTGTGAAGTASTTGGGTGTATATAAGTCTTTGGGCTCCTTGTAGTTTATTCATACTTGAGACTTGGTTCTTGAATGATCACAGATGTTGGGTTGTTTTTCTTCTAAGTAAACTCAAGTGTTCCTGGACTTTCTGTACTCTCTGAGCTGTTTCTSATACACTCAATGAACATGTGCCTTTCTGAGATGTATTAGTCTTTTGCTTAAATATATCTTGGTACTCTTTCACTTTTCAGACAAGCTAACGTTATACATTTCCTAAGTGTTTCCTGACTCAAGACTTAATCATATCTTGTTTTAGTGGTGTTCTCCTTCTGCTTCCGAACTCTTTGGTTCTGAATTTTAAATGGGACTGAGGTGAGGATTATAATGGTCTTTAATGTTTTAGGGGAAGCTGCCAGTCTCAGTATCTTTGCACTCCAAAGTGTTCCCTTTTGTCACCTGTGTTTCTCCCTCCAGGTTCCCYGCATATTTTAAAAAAGGAGGCACGTAAATATGTAAATAATATTTGAGGTTAGGCAGCTGTAGGATGGAATGAGATCTTAGTGCTGGTGTACAATAGCTGAATTAAAAGGTGTGTGGTTTTACTTGTTGGCATTTTGGTTGAGTACTATCAGCTGGAGATGTGTGAGTGGGTGGAAAGAACAGTAACGTGGAGTTCATGCTGAATTATGTTTTGCTGGAGGAAAGGCATTCATTAGTCTCATAGCTGGCACATGCCTCTTTATTCCTCCTCTAAAGTAGTATCTGACGACTTTGATGAAAAGGTTGATATGACATTAAGGAATTGGTTCTGCCTCATCTACTGATGTGCAAAAGCCTTTCTGCCCTTGGCAGAGCTGAGTGAGGCACGGGCAGCATGCCAATCCTCACTTTGCTCTAGGAAGGGCACGCATGTGGTAAATGGTTCRGGGTTTGAGGAGCCTTGGCTCCATCTCTGAGTTCTACATGTGGAGTTAATGATGGTGGATCCATGCTCGGCTCTGAGTTCATCATGTTTCCACCCACACCCCTCTCTGGGTTTTTCAGGATGGTCCTAAGGACAAAATACTCTTTCATCATTGCTAAATTTAAAATGAATGTGGTAATTAGGGATAAGAATTTCAGAGACCAGTAAATTGCTGCTGTGCAGGAAGATTCCTGGCTGCTGCACCCTGGCTGCACATTTCTCATGTGTCACTGGCTGCCTCATGTCTGAGAATCGACCAGGGTAAGAAGGCAGGCTCGTGGTACAGCCCTGGACAGGGTTCAAGTTCACTACAGGCATTCTACTGAATCACTGACAAATAACATTCACATGCCACAATTAAGTCATCTGACTTTTGTTTTCATTTATCTTACCCCCGATTTGCAAGTCCTGTTTGTACSACTGAGTAATTTGAGATGCTTTTTTCATATGTATCAGTTGTAAAAATGACATACTTGTAAGATGCCTATGCTGGGACAAGCAGAGAATGTGTTTCATTGTGATGTACTGATTGATAATGTTTTATTAATAGATTTTTATTTCAACCACGTTTATGTTGGATTAGYGAAAAATTTTCCTCCCTTTGGGAAGAAACAGAGAGAGAAAAAGGAAAATATACAGCTTCTTTYTCTCTGGAAACAGCAGTTATTATTTATGCCAGGCACATGAATAACCATTAATTTGTATTTTCTTTACAAAGTAGGTAGGATATTTGGATAATGTGCTTTTTAAGTGTCTTGGCAGAATATACACATGATAGATAGTTATTTCAGTCCTGAACTAGCAACAATCCACTGGCTTTAAAGTATTAATATAAGTTTTACCACTTGTATCGTGTTGTCTTATGGTTGCTTTTGACACTTAAATTTGCCTTTAAAAATGCATTAGTTTATTCTTATCCAGTTACAGTTTGTATTAAGATTGAGAGCAAAATGTACATTGCTTCATACACCAAAGAGATGATCTAACTATACGAAAAACACAGTTGCACTGAGTGAGAATTAYGAGGTAGTTTTCAAGTGTTTGTTGTGCTTTTGCAAGTTAAATTTAAAAGCAGGAAAATGTGTTATATGGGGGTATTTGGTTAGTGGGTTAATTCAAACTGCTCTTTAAATCAAATCAGTGAGCTGTCCCTGGAAGTAAATACATTTTCAAAAATGAAATCATGATTCTTTCTAMTGTTGCAATGTAAGGATAGAGTATTTGTAGTGATTTCCTGGTAAATGCATGTGGCTGTCACTGGTTGTTTGCTTTGYTGCGTAGAGTCCCTGTAGTAGCTGGAACCTGATTGCCAGGTCTGGAATTCAGAATAATCTTGTGTGTCCTGTGTACTTGCCTGTGCTGCTCTTCAGTCAGCAAATAGCAAAGCTAAAACCTTACTTTGGTCAATATTTACAGACAAACAATCAGCTTGTTTTTTGACAAACATCCAGTTTGTTTACAGTGAGGGTTTTTTCAGTATCATTCTTCACTTCTGCATTTGATGTATRCACAGAACTGKCTGTATGCTTTTGGGAACAAGTGGCTTGTAATGGATGTCAAATCATGTTTAATGTGAATATGGGGACATAGAAAAATAATGCTTTGTTGTTATATGCTTTTTTTTTTATTGTTTAGTGGTTCACTGGTAGAATATCCAGCAAATCTTGTATTCTGTAATTCTGAAAAAGCAAGTAAGAGCATGGCTGTTACTGCTGATCACTTCAGAAAGTCTAGCACAGCCTACCTGGAAATAGCATTTCTATTATGTTAAAACTGGTAATTTTAAAAAGAAAGCATGAGATTCAGTTTTATGAAATATGTTCAGGAAGTAGCTCTGAGAAGAAGTTAAGCAGAAAAAAGGTGTTCCAAAATTCATAAGAAATTCTTGGGAGTGTAGGAAACTTAAAGTAACACTAAGGAATATTCTGCAGCAGAGCTTTGTAGTATTTTATATTTTCTACATGCCTATGAAGGTTTCTCTTATGCCCTAACATTGGGGTGTGCTATTTGAAATATTTGTAGGAATGAAAAATTCTAGGAAGTAACAACAACAACAGCAAATGCTGTTTTGAGCACCCAAAAGCTTGTGAACTTTTTTTTTTGTTGTTGGTTTTTTTTGTTGTTGTTTTTTTGTTATTTGCAGACATGAGAGAYATGATATGTGAAATTACCTAAAAGGAAGAATGTTCTAAAAAAACATTTAGAGAAGTGAAGGGGCAGTGAAAAGTAGAAGAATCACTAAGACCTTTATTTGAAATGTTGTGGGTTTTTTGCTTGCAGAAAAATTCAGGGTTTGGGAAACTCATCTGCAAGGAGGAGRGTAACTGCTGATGTGGGTTGTTGTATCAGATAAGGTAAGACATCAGAAGATGTTCTGAAGGTTGTCCTTGTTGGGAGGTTAAACTGAACACACCCAGATTGGTGACAGGGGCCAGATGAACATTGTGGGAACGCTGGTGCACTCTTTTCAGGTGGCTTTTCGAGATTCAGTTCCGTTTGAATCTGAAATTTTCTTAGCCATAGCCCTCTTCCATGGTCTGAAGGCTGGATTACRGTATTTTGTAAACTGAGCAAGGAGTTTGAGAAATAATGGCTGTTCACTTGTACACCCTGTTTGACTTATGTTTTTTGATCCTGCTTGCTACTATGGAAAAGTGAGTTTGGCTGTTTTCTTCAGTCTTTAGAGGGAAAAAAAAATAAAAGAAATTTTAATCAGAAAATCTCCTTTGACTTAGAGGAATTTCAGAGAGGCATAAAATGAACTGAGTATTTAAAATGCTCAGGCTCAGGCTGGGTTTTTTAAATGAGTTAAATGTTAAAATGCAGGTTTTTGCCCTGCAGTTTTTAGGCAGAGTTGTTTTTGAAATCGTGAGAAAAGAAAGAAGTTCTGAACCACACCCTATTTTTAGAATGTGTTTTTGACCAATGCTGATACTCTTTTTGAGATGTTTCACATAAAAATTCTTATTCTTAGTAATGAATTGGGGTGTGAAAACACCTGAAAGGCTAATTAATTATCATAACATCAAATAAGCATCATTTGCTTGTTGATCAGGCAGAACTGAAGTCATTAGTGCTATCAATAGGATGCTGTTTAATGAAAACAATAGCATTCTGATTACCCAACAGTGCCCAAGGACACTGTAAATTTACTGATAATTAAGTATTTGGTAACCCAAGTTGCTGTTCTGAATGAAATTTAAAATTAACAGACCCTTSTGAGGCACACTTAAAAATCTTTGTAATAAATAATAAAGGCATTTGAAGGACACGAGTCAGTAATTTTCAGTGGATAATTTGMATTAGAGTGGTCCCCATTTTACACCTTTGTCGTTGGTTTGGTGGGATGGAGTTTGACCATCCCTTCCTCAGAAGGAGGGTGCACGAAGCCTTCGTGGTCTTCCTCACCAGCCCCTGGGTGACTGCAGAGATTCCTGCTGGTGGTTGCCCCGTGCTCTGTTGTAGGCAGGGCAGGGGCAGGATAGCRCTTCTGTTTGGGTCTGGCTCCAAGCATTTTCAAATTTCTACATTTAGGGTAAATTATATAACTGCTTGCACCTGTGAACTTAGTGCTCMGTGAAAATGAGTTATAAGAATATTTTTATTAAATAATCATAAGAGGAGAGCAAGAATTTATTAATTCACTTGAACGTTTCTGCTCATTATTTRAGAAATATGTTGTCGAATTTCTCTGAATGTGAACCAAAAGTTATAGTCATAAATGCTGCCTCTCATGCTCATGAAATCTGATAGCTGATTTCTTCTGTAATTAACAGAAAATACGGACAAGTGATGTTGGCAATGACTTTCATGTGAATTCTGTGCATTTCTTGTTAGAGGAAAAAATGAAATAGTTGAGAGAAGACATTGGATTCCTGGGGAAGCTAGGCTGCCCCTGATCTGCATTTGGTTAAAATCCATTTTGGTGAACGTTCTGGACAGATTTATTACCAATTAGCTTTATTTCTTTGCATTTATACAGCTATTGACTATGTTTTATGTAGTTGATAGGAGTTTAGAGCGCTGTCATCTTGTTATGATGTAAACTCTGGAGAGCCACGGTATTGATCTCAGTCAGTTTTATTTCTTATGTATACCATTGCAAGTATTTTAATAGAAGCTCTAAAATAATTTCCACAAATTGGCAGTTGAACTTGTACATGAACTAAATAGATTTGTAATCAAGCACTGAAAATGCTTGAAATCTAAACCAGCTTCTATTGCTGGAAAATAATTGCTRGATAGATAGTAAGAAGCCAGACTACTTGATAAAAGATTGTGAAAATATTATTTTTAAATAAGTGGTTTGAAGGTGAATGAACAAAAATGAAGCCTCAAATGATGCCATAGTGCAGATAAACTACTGCGTAGTTACTGCTGTTATTATTTCTTTATCATAAAACAGTTACATAGGAATTTATAAAAGGAAATTTGCTTGCAAATATTTTTTTGAYGATTATAGAAGAGAGAAAGGAAACAAGATGAGCTTAGGAAAGAACAAATAGTAGTGATGGTATAAAATTAATAATCAGTGATCCAGAGCAAGGGCATACAATAGAAAATGCTTGGTTTTATTGTTAGTGAAATAAAGTAGTAGCAGTAATTGGCTGATTTCCTATCTTTTGTACCTTTGTAGAAGAAACACACTTAAGAAATGCGACTTCTGCTGCTCCTGATGTGAAAATACGCTATCKTGTCCTGAAAGTAAAATTTTTAAAGTCCAGCATGTATTTTCTAGCACTGACCAAAAGCAGGTGCTTGAAGGASTATAAAATCAGAGTAAGYATGTGTGGTGCTTCCCCTGGCTACTGTCCCACCTTCCAGCCAGCCAGTGATGTTTATTTATTTTCCACAGTTTTAGATAGGCACTAAATAAATCCTWTATAGTTTTTTTTAGCATCCACAGCTGCCCATTGTAGGGAGTTTGGGGCATCCAGCGATAGTTGTGATTGTTCAGGAAAGCTTGGCAAAAACAATAAGGGTGAGGGAAGGTAAGAAAGATGAGAATGGGGAAGTTGTGGGATAGTGTGASAGTGGCTGAAATGCTTTGACATTGCCTTTGAGGAGTTCAGTGGCTTGGGGTGACACCCAGGAGGGGGCAAGCAATGCAGTGGGAGGAGGAATCCAGGCTTACCTCTTCTGGTGTATTATATATATATATACATATATATATATATACACACATATATGTGTGTGTGTATATATGTGTGTACATTTGCCTATAGATGTGTATGAATATATATTTGTATATGTATGTATATAYATGTGGTCATGAGAGAGGCCAGCAAAATTGGGCTGCTGTGCAAGGCAGGAGATGAGGAGTGGTTGGATGARAAGGGTTTTCTTTCTGTGTAGACAGAAGTCCAATCTCAATAAATCTTAAGAATATAGAGGCAGATATGACAAAACACATCCATAACTGAAATTACAGTAAAACTGATAGTATGGCCATGTGGGTTATTTTTTTTTTTAATTTGCATTTGCCGAGTGGGTAACTCTCAAATTGTTCTCTTTGCTTATTTACTAAGCAACAAATTTTACCAGGCCCTTTTAACAATTAGTGATAATCCTRTGGACAGGGCTGTATGCAGGGGTTTGCCTAATTCAGGATTATTGTGCCTGGCTTTAGTGTAGCTTTAGCTGGTCTTGCAGCTTCCGCTTTACCTCCTGATGTTTTACTGGATGAAATACAGCAAGTGTTCTGTTTTAAAAAGGGAAAAAATTGTCCTGTACATGAATTTCTAATTGAGTGCCAACCAAAACAAGAGAAATGAAACAGACTTGTTAAATGAAGAATTAATGGACTGAGCATGATCTGTGTCTGAGAAACTTGAAAGAAAGTCCTTGGAGTTTATTATTTTTTCCTCATGTTTGTTTGCCCAGGCTGGGTATGTGCTTGCACAGTTTGGGTTCATTAATGGGTCAGCTGTGGGCAGTTGTACATAACAGAACAGCCATATATGTTATTTTCTAGGTCTGATGCTCAGTAAAAATTATGGAAAATAACACTGAATGTTACCTTCTGTTTCTTGCACATAACTTATAATTATGCAGTTACTTTTGGCAAATACAAAATGTCAGAGAAGCAGGGAGCATCACCATTCATTTCAAATGGAAATGATGCATAGTTTGGGGAGCCTTGTTTTTTGGTGATTTGCTTGGCACTTTTGCCACATGTCAGTAAGATCAGCCAAAATAATGTCAATAAAACCAGGGCACATTAATGCAGAGACAATTAAGTGTGGAATTATGTTGTATGATTGCATTATCATGTCTGTAGTTGCTGAAGACCAGGTAGGGTCACATTCAAACACCTTAAATGGTCCTGCTGCTGTTGTCTGTTGTTTTACTGTGACCCTTCAAGTAAGCTAAGCACCTGCCTCTCTTCTTTTAATGATGTTTACATCAATCCTGGAGCAGCCTTTCCAAGTCAGATTTTCATCCTCCCTGTAAACTGGTCTTTTACAGTAGCTGCCCTACTTCCCTGCCCGATTTGCATGTGCACTTTCCCACTTGTAACTATTTATATCTGAGACATTTTCCAAGTGTTGGAGGCTCAGGTTGTGTTATCAATGTGAGTCTAYCTCAGGTCCTTGGATTTGCTTCTGGCTCTCTCCTTCATGCACTTCCAGGCTCTGGATGTAAGAAGTACTTTTCTTCTAATGCATCAGTCCATCATAATCATGGTGGAGGCCTGGGTGCTCTTCTGCATGAGTTAGAGCCCCACTTCTGCAAGGGGAAGGATTATCACATTTTAGAGGCAGGCCAAGTGCTTAAATTCAGGCCAGTTTTCACCTTCATTGTGCAGTGCAGATCCAAGACTTGTTTTAATTCTGAGAGGGTTTCTTGTTTTTCCAAGTCCAGAGACATGCCTTCGGAACAGGAGCCATTAAGGCTTCTTTTTTAACCTCTGCTCCCTGTTCTGAATTTCAGCAACCTCTTTTGAGGTAAATGGTCATAGTTTGGCAGGGCTTGTCAGCAGTTGGATGCATTGGCTTATTAAAGAGAGTACAAGGAATAGTTCACCTCAGTCAGAGGCTGAATAGGTCAAGAAGACATAACACAGAATTATGAATAAGAAGTGGAAAAATAGCCAGAGGAAAATGCAGGGGCATAAGGTGCAATGTCATTTGTCGGGAAGATAGGAGGAATGAAGAGGCAACTACCTTTTCCCTTCTTCCCAGGCTAACTTTAAGTTGGCAAGTGCATCTTCTGTCTGTTGCTTCAAGTTCAATTTTAGTCTATAACATTCTCTGCAGTACGTGCAGAGGTGTGACTCCTGTCTTCTGCATTGTGCTAATTGATTCTGAGTTTATTCAATTATACGGGTTGTGTTGGTCATTTGGCCAGTGAATATGAATGTGGTCCACATCCTTTCCTTGCTACACAATGTCTCTGTAAATTTTTGCAACTTGACCACAGGGTAGATATGGATGAATGGAATTACCAACATGACTGGAATGAGTAAGGTGATTAACATGAAAATTGGAAATTAAAATAAGAAATGCTGTCAAAATAACATTCAAAATCAGCTGGTAATGTATGAAGTATTTTTTTGGTTATACAGATAAGATTGATGTTTCCACTGTGGGGGTTTTGGGTACTGTGTTTTGTGCATGGCATATCTAATTTTGGATGCTTCAGAGGATCCTGGTTTTGAGTGTTGGCCGCTCCTCCTGCAGTGATTGGTCTCACATTGTCCCTCAAGCTGACCACTTGCAGCAAGAATTCCCCTAAAGTAGACCAAAAGTCTCTTTTGTCACAGTTTACTTCCAGTTCTTTGCCTGCATCTCAGGTGGTGGTGTTGAGCTGTGGGACACACAAAAGGGTGTGGATTGCAGTGAGATCCCAGGACATCCTACATCCCACATGGATGGCTTGTGTGAACACAGCAGTCAAGTGTGGAGGTACTATAGAGGATTTCACCTCTTTGACTTCAAAACTTGGTCTTCCAGTCTACTGGTGGGGCATATGGTGCCAGTCTACTGGTGGGGCATATGGTACCAGTCTACTGGTGGGGCATATGGTTCGAGTCTTTGAGTTCAGAACTTGCCCCTCCAGTCTACTTAAGTGTGTCAGTGACCCTGCATCTCCTGCAGAGTCACAGCAGAGGTAACTGGATGTGGCCTCTGGAACACCAGTTAGGCCGCTCTCTTAAATGCTTGGTCCCAGTCTCTGCTGAACAGACAGTGCCCCTTCAACTGAGCAGCTCCATCTCATCATCTCCCCCCCCTCCTTCGAGTGTGCTTAACATTCACCTGTGATGCAGGCAGAGGATAAAGCTCTGATCTTTGAAAAAGAGAACGTTTCTCTAGCAACTGCTCACCATATGCTCTAATTTATCTTCAAGATTAGGGGTGGGCCCCCCTCACACCCCAAAGCACAAGGGCATTGTGGTGGAGGGGGAAGTTTTTAGTTAATTAGGATTTTTATATTATTCCTGTCTCTGTAGCTCTTTCCAGAACCTAAATGGTTAAAGTAGAAAATGTTAGTAATTTTGCTGCAAATAAATTGATCAGTATGCAAGACGGTTGTCACCGGCTGAATCATGGTCCACAGTTAAGGTAAACAGATCTGTGATGACATTTTCTGAGCAGAATACCAATGCTGCTACATTTCTTCCCAGAGGTTTCTGACTCTTCTTATATGCGGATAAAATTTCTCTCCAAGAAGGTTTTGTTCACAGGAAAGAAATAGCATCTTTGTAAGAGTCTTCCTTAAAGGTGGGATTTCTTGTATTTTGTGATTTATTTGTAATCGTAATTTCTGTCGAGAGCATGGCAAGGAATGTTTTTGCTTTTCTGCATATCCTCTCTGTACAGTAGATGTTTTTGATGTGCAGTCTATTTAAAGTGTCTGGCAATGAAATACAAATAAAACAGTATTAACAGATTTATCAGGAACAATGAAAATGGGGTTTCTTTTTTCTTTGAGAGTGAGCTCTGTTTTATAATCTCTGTAGTTAATACATAAAAGCAATGACTAAATATACAGCTAGATTTTTAGCATTAGTGTTTCTGTGAAATATTTTTGACTACATGATGGCTTCGTATTTTTGTTGGCATATTCTAAAGTAAGAGCTATGATATAGTTTATTCTTAAATGTCTCTCAGAAAATCCCCCTTGCAATTGACTGCAATCAAAACCATTTAGCTGAGATGCATSTAACTCCCGTATGACTTCGGGGTGATGAAAAATACAGTTTCTCAAGAAGTTTTTGAAATCTGCTTTCTGAGAATATTTAAAAGAACATTTTGAAATCACTGTGTACGATGCTGTTGATGGGATTGGGAGCATTCATAATTCTGTGTTTAGCCTTAGATCCACATTTACTTGGRGTGATTGACATCTCAGCCATTCTGTGGATTAGTGGCTGGAAATCTGTCTCATTTGTATTGATAAAAGTAGAATTTCCTCTCGTTTAGTCAGGTGTTGGTACCTGACTTTAGTTGTGTTTTTTACAGTAGATGCTGAAGGATAAAGGAGCCCTGTGGAGAGCATGCTCAGTGGTACCTGGCATGGAATAGCAAACCTGGAGCTGGTCCTCACAGCTAATATCAGGGATTCAAAGTCTCTGGGAGTCAGCAGAACCATTTCTCCAGTAGACTTTGGGTTTAAACCTGGCCCTGTCCGTGTCTGCTGTATTTAGGCAAGGGGAGTGTAGCTGAAAATAGTGTCATTAACAGGACCTTTTGTAAGATAGACTTAGGAAGTCTTGTCATGCACAGCGTTTCAAAGCTGCCCAGCAGGATGCATGGCTGTGGTTTGTGGAGAGGAGCAGAGCAGGGGCCACCATCTCCAGAGCTGTGYGATGCTCCCTGTGAGGACACCTGGCCAGGGGCTGCCCTGCTCTGTTGGGTTCCTCAGCAAGTCACAAATCTGTGTCAGAGACAAGACAGAGCTGCATTTCAGGCAGTGGATTTGGGGTGGGGCTCAAGATTTAAAGTTTGGGCTTGAGAGCTGTGGTTTAATAATTCCCTAGCAAAAAAGTGAAGTCCAGGTTCATCCTGGCATGCTGCACTTGTCAGTAATTCTTGCTCTGATTGGGGTTCTCTTTGGTGCACTTTCGTGGTATCATTGTGCAGCATTTAGCTTGCTCTTTGTGCTTTGCTTTGTGAAGTGCACAGCAGCTATTTCTTTTTCAGATCTATGTAACAGCTTGAGACAAAYGTGGATTTTGGGGGGAATAAATCCCTGTATTTTATCCCAGTATTTTAATGTGCATTTGCAGGTTATCTTTTATTTCAGAAACATCCATGAATATTTTGGGGTTGACCTAAATGTGGCACTGAAGTAGAGTGTAATGCCCAAACTTTGAATGTCCAGCAGCGAAATTAAGTCTGAACAGAAATTGAAGGACTAATTCTGCTTTTACATTGTTCCTGGATTAATGTAGCTCCTCAGGGATCCCCAAGATGAACATAAATATTAGTGGCAGGATCTGGCCTGCTCCCAGACGTGACAGTGATAAGACAAGAACTGTAAAGTGTTGTCCAGCTGGAGGAATGATCACTAAAGATTGCCAGTGTTGTACTGGGTTTTGTTCTAATAACATTTCTGTGTTCTTTGGCAGATCTCTAAGAACTCTCTAACCTCCAAATGAAATACTGCCTGCATTTTTTCAGCAAAAAAATTATTTCTATTTGACACTAAGAAACACCTTTTAAAGATTATAAAGCAATTTGTTCAGAACTCTGCCTTGATGGTTACAGATGATTTTCATGAATGTTCAGCTTGACCTTGTTTCACTTCCTGAGAATTGTACTGTTATGTTTGTGCTTTAATTTTGGGTAGAGTAAGCAACACTTGTTTTATTTCCATTGGCAGAAGGGAAGTCCACTCTTTGAAAATTCAGTCTCAGAAAGAGAACACCTTGTTTCCCAACACTTGTTGCTGATGAAACACTTCTGTGAGCATCAGTGATAATGTGTATCTGGACATGGGTTTAGATAAGCGTGAAAACATGAACTTTATGATTGTTGACTCAGCATGTCTTTTTTAGCTTTTTTGTTTGTTTGTTTTTTATATTTATATGTAACCAACTTGATGCTGTAGATCTGGGCTTCCATACTAATTTATGCTCCAAGAGAGTGACTGGGACTGCCCTAAATTTATGTGACTCTAAAGAATTGTGAGCTACTCTTAAGACTTTCTTATTATATTTTTTTTTTTTTTTTTAATTGTGAGCTACTCTTAAGACTTTCTTATTATATTTTTTTTTTTGGTCTGTGTCTGATGCATGCTGCTTTTTTTGTTTTGTTTATGTTAATAGGCTTCTTGGAATGCTTCTCTACCACAGTATTTCTATCTGAGACTCCAGTTTATGAGTGCCATTTTTTCTTCTCTCTTGTTTTCTTGCCAGAGCATCCATAGACAGGTAACTTCACAAATGTTTAGTCAGAGAAGCAGCTGATTGTTCCATCAGATTTTGCTTTTGGCTCTGCCTTCCCAGGTTGGCCCTTRTTTTTGAGATAAGATGTCAACGTTTTTACTTTTCTCACCAGGCATATTTTATAAATGTAAAAATATCATCAAGATCTGCTTCTTTTTTATATTCTCATGAATGAGTAGATATAAAAGTAATTTGGGAAGCAGTTCAGATCCATTCCTTCTTCTATCCATATGTTCTTGCAGCCTTCAGCTCTTGTGAGTTAAGTTCTTACAGCCACGATCTCTTGTTTACATTTCTGCACAGCCATCTAACTTAGAGTTCCTGACACCCAGCTAAGCACTGAGATCACTTTGTCATCTGTGTCCCTGGAGCCCTCCTGTAGCGCTCTGGTGTCACTGTTGGTACACCAGGGTAGTGTGTGTGAGGAGCTCCCTGCTGCCCTGCCCGGGTCGGGTTCAGGCTGTTCTGTGCTCCGTGGTGCCGTTCCCTTGGAGTTGCTTTCTTTGCCGTGTGGCTTGAAAGAGACCAAAGCCTCTTGATTTCTCCATCAGCAGAACTTTTAATTCTGTTGTTTCAGGAGTGAGAGTCTGGAAATCTGACTGCTTTTCTCAGCAGTGTATGTGCACCTCGAGCACCTCATGGGAGCTGCAGTAGCTCACGCCGTGGGTGATGTCTCTGACATGGGGAGCTCTGCCACATCTTCACCACACTGCTGCAGAATGGAAGGTCTTGTGATTTGAAGGGCCTGAGACTTTCCTCCCTCTTTGCTGAGCTTTCATGTGGATGAGTGTCAATGCATCCCCTGATTAATTCTCTTTTTCTTCTTGTGCTCATATCTTGGAAATGGAAATTTTTTAAGACCTCCTTCTAGAACACAATGAACTTGGTTTCATTCTTCCAGGACTGTGAAGACATATCTGAAGGAAGGCTGATTTGTCTACGAAGTTACTTTATTACACTGTCTTTGATGTGCAATTCTGTAGAATCAAGATATCTASATAGTAATTCTTTAGCTTATACCATGATAGACGTATGATCTGTTTGCTGTAAAATGTTTTCTTTCATGTGTATTTGGACACTGGCATAACTGAACTTCTGGTTTGGCCATTCCTTTTACCTTTTTCCCCTCTTTAAAAAAAGTACACAGTTCTGTTTGTCCTTCCTACTTGAATCTTGATAGCTGCCCTTGCCTCTTATATTTTCATACATGTAAGGCTGAAAATAAGTGCAAAAACCAACTCATTCTGCCTATCCACAACCACCTAAATTGGACAATGATCAAAACTATCTGTCTAGGTCTCCCTGACTTGTCAAGGGTGAGAGCAAGGGCTCTACAGAAAGAGATTTGCTCAACCTGTTTTGGATGCACCTYTAAGCATGGAATGCATACAGGAGAGCAAGGGGGCTTTGTTTCCTTTTTTTTTGGTGAGCTGTAAGGTTACCTTAAACAATTAGTTTTAGCTTTTGGATGCAACCCTTTGTGTGTTTTTTCATCATCTTTGGTTTAGATTGAGGAAAATGAGGTTTCTCATCACAGTATTGTTCTTACTCTTAAAATATTGCTCAGAGATCATCTGAAATTGTCTTACAGTTACTACTTTAAAAAAATCTGATCTCCTTCATTATCTATACTGAAATGTGTTTCTGAGTGACAGGGACACTTTGCAGGTAGATTTRTTATGGTTTTTACCATCTGCTGTAATAAATGAGTGAACAGAGCATTTCAGAATGCCGTTTGGTTCTACCTGTGAGAGATGAGTTTGTRTGTTCTGAGTGAATTATGGACATTAGACAGCTAAGGGTACTTATTCTGGAAATAGTGATTCACCAGTTGTTTGCATGCTGATGCTTTTATTTGTCTGCAGATATGCTAATGTGCATAAAGGTTGTGTTTCCACATAGCTGCAGCTTTAGCCACTGTGGAACTTTATATGGTGTGGGGGCATAGGCAGCAGTCTCATTGTTTGGCCTTGCAGACTTTGTTAAAAAATATTGGATTGCTCTGTTGCTTTTTAGTTGAAAAGGAGTTAATAAAACTAAATGTACTAGAAGAAATCCATGAAATCAGTGAACAGATAAAATGTTATTATTTGAAATGCATAATGTTGTATAATGGATGTGTATAAAGTGTGGCAGAGATGGAAGTGCTCTCCAGACATAATGAAAGAACATGGATTCYTGTTTCCATAATTGAAGTTATTTCATACTTATCTGTTGGGGGAAAAAATAGCAGGATTTTTTAAACAGATTTGCTTTCCATTAGTAATTATATTTAGCTGTAGCTCCAGATACCTTGCCAAGTTGTTTTTTTTTAAGTTAGAAGGAAGATGCATTTTCTTTCAAGATAATTAAATGTTTTGACTGTAGATTTTTCCTCCAGAGTGAATAAAGTATATGTGCATTAGAAAAAAGTTTTAATTGCTCATATAGTTTATAAGAGTTATACAGAGGAAAACTATTCTTAATCCCATGCTTAATATGAGATAGAAGAAAAGGGTATAAATATGTTATATTCCACTTTTTTTTTAAGTGTAATGAGCTGTTATTAATAGACTTTAGAAGTACTTGCCATTGGCAGTCTGAAAACCATTGCATAAGGTGAGCTTTTGCAGTTTCTCACATCAGAGTTTTGAGGTTTGATTAAACCTGTGGCTATACCTTGAGCCCTGGCAGAGGGATGAATATCAGCCTGGATTTTAGGCTCCATTCTGCTCTGCAAGACACACACAGAAATGCAGGAAGCCTTTGAACTCTTCCAAGTTCAGTCTGGCCCTCTGAATGCCTCCAGAATATAAATAATAAAAACCAGTATCACCTGATAATTCATCTCTGCTCTCAGCTCTTGGCCTCTCTGGCAAACTGAGTTTTTGAACTTTTATTTTTCTTGGTACCCTCCTACCATGATCTGCAGCTTCATTTGCCTTGGGGATTCAGCTCTGCATTTCTGTACAAGGCACTTTAACTGATGTAGGAGGTTGTTGGCCTTCATCTGGCACCCTCTTTGAGACTTAAAATGAGAACCATCAGGTCAGTGGAATTACAGAGATACCTACCTGCAATTCTYTCTGTCTCCCAGGCACTATAATGTCTGTTGACCTAGCTGGGCTTTTTGTAAAGGATCTGTGAATCTGCTGGGTTTTAGTAGGAGAGCTTTACTTTWCCTTAGAAATATAAAGGAAAGCTTTCTCTGTTTGTTTTGGGAAGGRTCTGTCTCTAATGTTATCAGCAGAGGTTTCTCTTGAAGGTAATGGATTAAGGGATTTCCCCCACCTCTTCCCCTACCTGTGCCTTCCAGAAATGGCCTCAGATATTCCTGGCTCGGTGGCCTTGCCAGTGGCTCCCATGGCGAGTGGACAAGTGAGGATGGCAGGATCCATGCCTTCCAGAGGAGGAAAGCGGCGCTCTGGGTAAGCCATCTCCTTTTTTCAGGTCTGGAACTGGAAATTACTTGTATTAGAAAACTCAAAATGCACCTGAATACATGTGTATGTTTATTATGTAATGTTATATTTATGTAAGCTGCATTATGACATTAGTCACTGATGTTTTGTTTTTCTCTTCAATGCATCTGTTCTTCCTGCAAGATCAAACTTGCTCATAAGCATATGGTTTGTTGTTTGGCTTGTTTCAAAAGATTTTCAGGTTTGGCAAAGCATCCAGAAAGGAGTTTGGATCCTGTGGCTGCTGTAGATATAATGAATGCCTATTGCCTATGTCTGTTTAATCTCACAGTGATTTATCAAGTGAAAAAAGGTAGCAAGATTGAACATGAGGACTTACTCAACTTCATCTGAAGGTTACACTTGGAAGCTCTTAAAGAGAGGYCTGTTAAAGATGTTTTCTTTATAGTTCCAGGTACAGAGATAGCMTGAGAGCTCACTCTACAGAGATTGTGGACAGCAATATTCTAGGTCTCACTGGAAGCAGCCCAGTCTTCCTCTGGGAAAAGGGCCTGAATCAAATTCAGCCCTTGCACAAGCTTGAGGGCTCTGCTGAAGAAGAAAATTTGTTTTATCTAGTGTCAGARGCTGATGTGGTGTAGGGGTAGCTGCCCACATCAGATTGCTCTATGGCARCTCATAGTAATTCTCTGTGTTAAAAGTAAAGCAAGAGCTTGAGAAGAACAGAAAACTACTCTCTARTGTTAGCAACTCCCTCCTGTWTTTATCAAAGGCTGGTCACAAATAKTCATGGTCTTTGGATGATGCTTTCTCAGAGATAACCGATCTGAGAGTCTCTTCAAAAGAGATTGATGAGTCTTATGTTTAGTCCTTAATCAGGCAGTGGTGGGGCTTAACAGGATCAACAGTGTGAGTGAAATCTTCACTGGCAAACACCTAAGGAGGACATTATTCCTTGCAAGAGCTGCTCTAGGGRTTGTTCACCAAGGTATGTTGCCAGTTCTGTGTGTCTGCTCCAGTAACAGTGCTGGAGTCCCARTCTTGGAGTGAATTAACAGGGGGGAATGTTGACCTTGCCTCTAATGCCAAGCAAGGTTGGTGTGATGGAACATTCTAGATGGTTCTGAGGGATGTTCCTTTGGGCAGAACAGTTTGAATRTCTCCCCCCACTGAGTGCCCTTCTTATGCTGAGCTAATTGTATGAAATTGGTTTCAGAAACTCCTAAAATCTGTCTTTGACAGGCATCACATTTTTATTTTCAAACTGCTCAATGAGAAAACCTTTTTAAACTTGCACTCAAAAGAAAAGACAAAGCATTAACACATTTTCATTGCTACCTAAAGTAGATAAGGTTTTGTACTTGAGTTGCAGGATATTTGATCTCTTTTTTGATCACAAACCATGTCAGCTCTGAATATCACTTTGCAATTTACTGTTGCCAAGGTTTGATGCTGCTGACTGTGACATATTCTGATATTTAATACTGACTTGATATTAATTGAAATRCTTTAACTGTTGCATTTTAAGTATTGTCATCTATTTGTGAGAAGGTGAAGTGAGGGGAGGGTGGGAGGAACATAAAATCAAATTATTTTAAATGTCTTTAACATGTTAATTCAGTGAGTAAATGAGTATAGATTCACATTTATAYCTGGATCATTTTATTTCATCTGTGCACCATAGCTCTGAATTAATTGCCTTTCTCCAAGCCTGAGCTGAGAGTGCTTTTTTTATTATTATTTTTATAATTTTTTTTTAATGTTCCCTCTGTGTTTATTCAGACCTTGAGGGAAAGAATKCCTGCTGTATCTAATTCCTCTGAGCTTCTCTTTGAACAAAGTTGCAACTAACACTTGGTCCTTTCACTGCTGTTCTGGTGATACATCTTTGTACACCTCAGTCCTTGGGCATGTTAGGAGTGTTYGGTGTCAAACATAAAGGAGTGGAGCTAGCATACACTGCCAGCTTTCCCAGTTTYGGTTATCTCTGAAAATTGTTTCTTTTTTCATAATTGCTGAGGCAAGCTGGCAGAATAATTGCTGTGTGGACTTGAATGTAGATCAGTTTAAACTCAYTGGCTGTCCAGAAAGTGTTTCTGCCGTGTCGGCATTTGGCTTTGTTGACAGCTTGGAAAAATATTTTTCCTTTCTATAAATTATACCAACTACTTCATAGAAAAAAGTGACAGCATAAGATAATGCACTGTGGTGGTCAGTGACTGTCTTAGATTATAGCACCCTCAGTTCTTTATTTAATATGGTTTTAATTCAGGCTTTGCTGTATTAGAGGTTAAGGGGCTTTTTCACCTTCCTGGGCTGTCTGAACTTGGGCAGGGAGGATTGGGGTTTTTTGGGTGAGTTGGTTTCAGTTGCATTGGTTTTATTTTGGTTCATGGTGTAGTCTTGCCTTTTCTTGGAACCAAAACTATCAAAATCTGGGGAAAAGAGACCTCACTCTGCCATTCTACCCGTCAATATTGTGCTCAATAAAAGGCTGTAATACAGATTCCCGTCTGCTTCTCAGCTGCATTTGCTCCTGAGCACTCCTGCCTGCCCTCTTCCTATGCTGTGTAATCATGGCAAGCATCTTTTGACATTTCTTGGGAATTTTRCATGGTAATTGTGTTTCAGTGTTGAAATCGTCTTGCATGTCAATTTTTTTAACCTGTGCCAGGTACACCTTGTTGGAGGCATTTTGGTTTGTAGGGTTTTTTTAATGAAAATGTTTCTAATTGMGAATAATTAATTTTTAAAGTATTTTTATTACTGTATTTATGGTAGCCACACATCTTCTAAGGAAAATACATTTTAATAAGTACCTCATGCATCAGGCCTTTTCACGATTAATGTGAACAGTGTGAAAGAGGAAAACAAGATTTATGCTGTCTCTTCAAAACAAAAGAGCATAGTGCAGCTCTTTTTTAAAGCCTCTTTTTAATGGGAATTTTAAATGAAGATAAAAGATAGTCTTTCTGAATCTTCTGAAATGATGTCATTTGTCTTCTGGGAGGCTGCTTCTACTGTTTTGCTAATGTGCAGTATATTCTATCTAAACAGAAGATCTTATCTGTCAGGGGATGAGGAGGTTGATGGAATATTATTTTTACRTGTTCTGCTAAAGGTTACAACTGATTCACTGCCTTTCCTTCTGCCTTGCTGTAAAGCACAGTGGATCAGACAGAACACTGGAATCAATGACTGAAGAGTTTTTTTAATGTTTCAAAGGGGTTTTTCATTTTGCACAGTGAAATTAGGAAATGTGTTATTAACAAAGATGGAACAGAGATACATTTGCTGTTGCATTTTTTTTAAAGTGTTGATATTTTAAATGAAATTTATGTTCAATTTCTATATGAAATAAAGGGTTTGGGTAGYTTAACAAAGGAAAGGCATTATTTAAAGACTTAGTCTGGTGCAGACTGATATTATACCCTATGCATTCAGATGCTGCTGTAATGAGCCCACTGTAAATGTGGGAGATGTTACCTGAGGATATTAACCCATCAAGAATCTCCCAAAGGAAGAAGCTGATATCCARCCATCTAAATAAATAGGTGTATTAGTGGCCCTCACTGCCTCAGAGGTGGTGATACAGTGCAGGTAGCARGATCAAGCCTTAAACTGTTATCATCATCTCTAATTCCCTGCATTGTATTCCAGTAATAATAAACTAGATTAAGTGCAGTACAGCTAATATTTGATTTTGGAGAAAACCCATCCCTTAGCACTCAGCTGGAGTATTTGTCTGGAAGCTAAATAAATCATGGAATCATATCCACCAAGGCATGTGGTRTCAGTGTACTGGAGAGGAAGGAAAAGAGTAACAAAATGAATCTGTCCCAAAGTAAAACAGTGTCTCATAAAATCCCTGAAGAAAAGGCTTTCCCCCACAGGTGTATAACTTTTTCTGCAGCCTTTYCCCCCAGTTTGAAACTGGGTGTTTCTCTCAGATGTGTTTCAGCTGCCAGTGAAACCCAGGTAAGGGTGTGATGCTTTTGTGAGTGGCTTCAGGTGCAGCCATCCCRGTGCTGCCCTCCCCTTGTAAACCAGCAGCTCTCCTTAACATTGACTTRTGCATTTTCAGGGCAGGTAGAAACATTCCAATTCCTATAAATGGGAAGGTTTTTCTGGAATGTCACATTATTGCATGTGGGGAGGAAGCAGGTAGGTGAGAGGAGACCCTGGGCTATACCACGTGTGWAAATGTTAAATTTCTGGGAGTGCTGCAAGGGAGTCAAGGGGGATTCAGGCTGCTGGTTCCAGCCCTGAAGGGGTGCCACATTTGGGGTGCCACAGCAGCTGSGTCCTGGCTTAGCTGCAGCCCTGTGGCAGAGCTGAGGCCACTGGGGGTCAGTGCTGTTCTGCATGAGGCAGCTGAGGGATCATCACAGACCCTGGAACCGGATTTGGTGCTAATTAGGTGAGCAAAGATGTAATTTATAGTGAAAATGACGATTRCATCAAAGCTAAGCTGGTTAAATACACAGCTTTTCTTAAAGCTCTTTGGGGAAAATGGTTTTCTCTTTGCTTCCTCCAGAATGAATAATCACTGTTACCATCTGGAAAAYATTATTGTAACTTTTCTAGTGCCATGTCCAATTCCTGTGCTGACTTGCTGCCCTCATTCCAATTGTACAGAGGTTGCTGTGACTCAGACACATCTTTTATGGGCCAGTCTCTCTTGGTTGTCAGAATTTAAGAAGGAAGAATTTAAAAGAATTTAGGAGGGCAGTGCCTGACTGGCACTTCTCTATGCTGATGTAGTTTTAGAGACTGTTTTTCCATCTTTGTTCCCACACTCTGGACATACAAATCTCAATTTGTCATTGGTAGAAATCATTTTAATACTGAGATAAATAGGGGTTTTGCCYTTAATAGGACTTATACCTGTTGATATGAACAGTATTAGAGACATGGAATCTGTAGTTATATGAAGTTTTACTACACTGAAAGGCTGGAAAGCTTAGAGTGTTAAAGAAATCTGAGAAAATGTTTGCAAAACAAAATGATAATTTCCTATCTACACAAATTAAAAGTGATTGATCAAGGTCTGTAAATCATACTAATGTATTTTTTATTTAAAAATATACACTAATACAATAATTGTATATGATAGTTTTATATCRTCTTGACTGTCTACTTTATTGGCAGAGTTACATCCTTATATTTGGGGATATAAATATTTATCCACCTCTTTTTAGATGTATACAAATGTCTAAAATGCTTTGTAAATTATACTATTGTGTAACTTTGTAGTGATAATATCTATGATACAATCACACTGCCTAATCAGAATCTAATTTAGATATCTAAATTAGGAAGATACTCTTCCTAGTCTGTCTGTGTAAGAAGGGAAGAAGGAGSTTCCTGCTTTTTGTGGCTCCCTGGAGGAGCCAAACTGGTGGGCTGGGATTTGGCCCAAGGAAGAACTCAGCTCTTCCACAGCCTTGAGAAGGTCTGGGACACAAATCAGCTGATGAGCTGCTCCTAGGTCTGGAGGGGATGAGCAAGACTGGAATCCTCAGTCCTTAGCCCCTCTAGGCAAAACGCAAATCCAACAACACTGAGAACAGCTGGCTTGAATGTTCATGCCACCATTGCCAATGCCTTGATTGCTGATTTGGGAATCTTGCTTTTACAGAATGGACTTTGATGATGAAGATGGGGAGGGGCCCAGCAAATTTTCAAGGTGAGCATTTACAAAAGAGTTGACCAAATCACTGATTTCTTTCAGTGGGGAAAGACAGCTGTCTCATTACTGATGTTTGAAAATCAATATTTATATGGGTGAAGAACTTGCCAACAACTCGACCCAAATATTAGTTACTCTTTTTATCAGCTCCCTCTGAAAATTAGGCATTCTGGCAGAAACCTGCCTAATGTAGTTATTGGCTTATAAAGCTGASAGCCTGTGTGTCACAATTTCACTCTGCAGCTTTATCAAATGGGAAAACTTGTGATTTTTAGCTTATTATTTCAACTGCTGTAGATGGACTTCAGTTATTTGACATTGCTGAAGTTGTCTTTTGGCCACTGAAAATGAAATTTCATTTCTAATTTATTTCAGATGTTAATTGCTTGTTAAGACAATTTGACAGATCATAGAGGTGGATTTTTTTTAAAGTTAGAGAGCTTTACATTATGTACCATTATGTGTAACTGAATAGTAAAAATTGACCCAAAAATGTTAATTCACATGGAATACTGAAAGCTAGAAATAAACAGTACAGCCTCATTGCCATTTTTTCACTTTTCCTTTTTTTTTCCTGGTCACACTGTTTGCATTTTTTCATTAGAAACCAGGCAGCTGCAGTGAGGGGTGTAGATGCTTTGAGGCCTGTGGGTAACTGCTGATTATCCAAATTGTAATTGCAGCTCTGTAGCAGCAGCCATGTTGCAGCACAGCTGTCACTGTAGGGTTTAACTGGGTTATTGCAGTCTGAAAGAGAAGTGTGCTGAAGATCCACTGTGACACCATATCATCATTTACTGGACAAGACCAGCAGTGCTCTTGTTTGGTTGATGTCATTTACAGAACCAGTCCCTGGTGTTAAAACTGGTGATTTGAGGGCTTAGTTGCAATATTTGCTAGAAGACACATGTTCAGGGAACAAGATTTGTGAGGAATGGGACCTGATCTGTGGCTGCACAAGCATCAGGGTTTCTGGGCACACTGACACACATGTGTTGGTCCTTCCCTGTTCTCGTTTTGGCCTTTCAAAATTTGGTTCTGGGTTGAGCCAATAATTCCATTGCTTTTAATAGAGAGGTATACTGTGCTGTGCTTAGACTCAGTTGATTTTAGGTGTCAGATCAAAATCYGATATTTAAGTCTTAAATGCTGTATAGACCCCAGATTGTTCTGTTTTTAGAGAGCACAGAAAAACCATGCTGGGACACCCAGGGCTACATTCAGACATCCTCTTCTAGTTGTTCCCTTCTCCAGATTGCTCACCTGACTTACTCCTGGCTTGTTTCAGTCAAAATTATTTAGTTATCAAAGAGCTGCTGTTTAAGTGTTGAAGCTAACCCAGCTGGCTTTGACTGAAGTGCCTGAAGGAGCATGTGTGCAGAGGTCAGCTGGGAGACTGGAAGGGAAAATCAGTAGATGCAGGCAAAAACATCCTCAGTTATTGCAGAGAAGGATGAGCAGCCAAGGCCCAGGCTGGTGGGAGCACAGGGTAGTGGTGTTAGCACAGTGCCCCATGGCAGGTGACACACTCTGCTTCTCAGGGCTTCCAGCTCAGCTCAGGTGTCCCTGCGTGGCACCCCATCTCACACAGAGCCTGTGCATGTGCTTCCCCTGTAATGGGCCCATTCCTCATTCAGTTGATCTTTTTGCTGAAGAATTACTTGGCCTCAGTCTGTTCTCCAGGCAGAGTCAAGGGGAATAAAGTGGTGCTGTCACTTGAATGTTCTGAGGGTGCTGGTGTTGAACACAGCATAAAGAAATACAGCTCAAGGTTTGCTTAAGTGTTGTCTTCACTGTTTGAATTAGGAACTTGCATAGGTGTATTCCTTAAAATTAGTTCTAATTCACTGCAGACAGAAAAAAAGTAAAATTTCATTATTGATTTGTTAGAAGAAGAAAGCATGCTTATTTAGGCTATATTACTTTTTAAGCTAATACATGGGACCTTCTTAGGCTGTCTGTTTTAACAAATTACATCATTTTGGAGAGCTGTAAGGTTAATACAAAATCTCATTGAACTGTTCTTGAGCAGTTACAGTCTTCACTTCTAGAAAAGCCATTACCTTATTTTTGTGTTTTCCAAAACATACATTTTGTGTTTTGGAAATCGCAGTTTCGTTTCAAATAAATGAGTCTTTCCATAACTATGCTAGCAAAATCCAATTTCAAAYGATTAGTGCATTTTTTAGGAAAGAGAGAGAGGAGCAGCATGTAATTTTTTACTGAAATGTCACATTGCTGCCTGTSTTTGGGACAATGCTTCAGAAACAGTGAAGCTTTAGTTCCACAGGACAGAAGTCCATTGGTCTGGGTTTCCTCCATAAAGATGCTGCTCAAACACCACACATCCCTGCCTGGGCATCCAMCTTCTGTCAATTTGAGTAGGAATGAGGTACCTGTTTACTTCTAGGGAATTAAGCCCGTTTAAATTTCATTTCTATTTACCCAGCAGTTTCACCTGCCTGCCTGCCTTTTGCCAGCCTCCACGACAGTCAGTGCAGTGTCTGTACCTACAGAACTTTTTCCCTTACATAAGGCATCGCCCTTCAGCCGTGTCTCTGCCCTCCTGTGTTATCTGTAGACCATCAGTGCCCTCTGCTGAATGGAGGGAGCTGTGGTTGCAAGCTGGAACAGATACAGCCCCTTCACTTCCAGCACAGCAATGAATATTTCATGGCCTGCTGTGGAGAAAAGCTCACTGGTGTTTTCTGTACTGGTGCTGCTTGTTAAGTTTCCCAAGAAATCAGTGTATGTCAAAGTGTTTGCTTAAATCCACTGAAATGTGTCTTCTGTTTTTTTAAATATACAAATGAAGTTTCTGGATTGGCATGGCTTGGATCAGGCTCTGTATTTTCTTTGCTGTATCATTCTCATTCCCTTGTTTTTCTTGCTGTTATTTGTAATGGTTTGCAGTTGTGAATTTTTTTCCTTTCTGCTGTGTGTTGGCTATCATGTAATGCATAACCCCTGTTGATTGATGTACTATTTTTTGTTTCTAGGTATGATGGTGATCAAATCACTGGTGATAAGGAAAAGTTTGCAAGGTAGGCGTGTCCTGTAGAGCTCTTCTGCTGAGAGAAAAGAGGGGGATGTTCGTGTCCAAAAAATCTCAGTACGTGTGCCTTAGCTTAGAGAGATGGTTATTCTGTTTTAGGTGGGATGATGATCAAAGTAGTGCTAACACAGAAGAGAAAGGTAGGAAAAAGAGAAGTCAAATATGGTTTGCCCCCATTTYTCTTTTATATGATGCTGTTCATACTGATCTTTTGGCTGTTCCAAAACTGCTTGAAGTACAAACCTGTAGTGGTTTTGGATCAGTTCCCCTGTATCCCAAAATTTAATGTCCCTTCGTAATTTCTGTAAAAAAACAGAGTTAGAAATGACAGAATTAGGACATCATTCTGTACAAGTTTGTGAATGCCAGAGTTCCTAGGACACATACTTTGGAAGAGCAGCACAGCCCCTCTTTTTCTTTTCAGACTTTAAACTTGAACTAGTTTCAGGAAACTTTTGGGGTATTGTCTGCTTGAACATTTCCACAGGCAGTAGATTAACAGGCTATTACTTCCTAGCTTTTAAGATCATAAATGGACTATTGGGATACTCCTTTTCTCTCAGGAGGTTTTACAGTCKCTTTGTTTAGTCTCTATAATGGTTGTTTTYAATGTCCAGAAGTACTAAAATACTTGAGTGGTAGACAATGTATTATGTACTTATAAGTGTGAAATGTATGTTGAATCTGTCTGTTCTTTGTCTCTCTCTCTTTTTTTCTTAACCACCGCTTCTGTGAAAATGCTGAACTTTGAGCAAGCTTTCATCATGTAAAAATGCTTTTATCTTCCCTGTGTCCATATTTATCTGCATGTACCAGCTGGCATGTACACACGTGTGCTCTGTGTACATGTGCACTGTCACACGAGCTGTGTGTGTGACCCAGCTCCCTCTGTTCCCTCCTACATCTGTGCAGACCCACACCAGGGCTGTTCCTGAGCCAGGTGAAATGAAAGGTTCACTATTRCAGTGTCCTGGACAGTGACCTCAGGCAAGGCTTGGCTGTAATTTACTGAGCAGCCATGGGCTGTCATAGCTGGATTTTCTGCATATCACACAGTAAGCATAGGAATAATAATTCTGCATGTAGCCCTAACAAGTGTTGTTTCTGCAGCCTGTGCCCCATGCATGTAACACCTGTATGTGTAGGGGCAGGATACCCAAAGCAGGGCAAGCCCTTGCATTCCTTATTTCAGGAAGCAGCATACAATTCTTTCCTGCATTTTAAGAAAAGGCTTAATTCCTGAAAGTATCCAAAAAGTGTGCCAAGCCCAGCTTCTGCTTTCATGGTCAGTCTTCATAGCAGTCAGCTCCAAAGAATGTTGCAGTTTCTTTCAATGTTGTGTTATCACATCAGTCAGTGCTGGTGGACTCTCCAAGTGATCACCTCTCACATCTTGTTGGATCAGCCAGCGATCCCACAAGACAATGCCATGCACAGCTCATTGAAATCAGTGGAAGATGCTGCTTTGACAACTGAAGCATCATCTACCTGTCGTGTACTTGTATTTAGCTGCCACCTGACAGGTACAGTATGAGAAGAATAAGTGCTGGACGCTGAAGCATTCTAGGTCCATTTGGACCATTTCAGATGTATATATTGGTGTGATTCATTAATGCTGATCAAGCAGTGGTGATTTCCAGAATGGGAAAACTGAACTCTGAGATGTTTATTTCTGAAAGATTCTGGTGGGTGTTCATTTTGGGATTTCTCAAATTTGACTCACCACCTCAGCCATATGATTCCTCTAAAGGATGAGAACATTGCAGCCTAGCCCAACTTGGGGCAGCATCAAGTACTGTCATTGTTGCTTCCCTGCTGTGCTAAATTGTCCCTGAACATAAATTCCAGTCTGTGTCTGACAAGCCAGATGTTTACTTGCTGTCTTTCGTACTTATTTTATTTATTTATTTGGGATTTTTTTTTTTTTTGGCACGTACTGTTATCCCATATATGGTCCCAGTGCTGCAGTCTGATCCTGCAGGCATGTAGGGACTCCCTGCAGGGATGTGGGGTGTTCCAAACAGCATTGTTTGGGATCTGTTTTGTCACTRAGTGGGCTTTTTTCATAAGTCAGTGCTGACATTTCCTGCTGACCTGATCCGGTTGTTAGTGAGAGGTTTCCTCTAAAGGACACTAATTATGAGAAGCTGAGRGATGCATCACAGCAAATCTGGGAGTTTGACTGGAGTTGGCAGATGTTAGCTCCTCACATATTTCTACTTCATTTTTGTCCTTAAACCAAAGGAGATTAAACTGGTTAAGAGATTAAGGCCACAAGCTAATAAATAGAAATACARGTTCTTTTCACAGCTATGGGCAAATCATATTTGTCTGTCTGTGGCCTGGATTTTCTGTCTGTAAACGGAGGGATAACAGTGGTTGGCTTTGTAAAGCACTTTGCTCTCCCGGGGTGCAAACAGCAAAACAAGTGCGAAGCATTATGATTCATTACCTTCGATTGAGATTCTTACACCACTCATGTATCTTTCCTGTTGCTTTGGTGTTTCTCTAAATGCTCAGGGAGAATCACAGTGAGATTGAGAGGCGCAGGAGGAATAAGATGACCCAGTACATCACGGAGCTGTCGGACATGGTGCCCACGTGCAGCGCCCTGGCTCGCAAGCCCGACAAGCTGACCATCCTTCGCATGGCTGTTTCCCACATGAAATCCATGAGGGGCACTGGAAACAAATCTACTGATGGAGCTTACAAGCCTTCCTTTCTTACAGAACAGGTAGAGTTTACAAAAATGTTGGTTTTCCCTGGTTTTTTTGGTGTTAAAAGGTGTAGAGCCTCAGCTTGATCCTTCACTGTAGTGTCGCATCTGGTAATAGTTACGTATCCAAGGTGTGAATACAGAGTTTTCTGTGACTGTTTGGACTTGATCTTAACACTGTGACAGATCTTTCTTTTTGGAGAAGCAAATTGGCATTCTTACCATTGAGATTTGTCCATCTGAAAAACAAGTCACTTGCTGCCTCAAAGRATGGAATTTTCACCTCCAGATTTGGGTTCTTCCCATCCTAACAGAGATTCTCTAAAATATGTGAAAATTAGTCTGGAAAGACGCGCCCCTCTCTCTGGGGATTAGAGGAAGGTTGAAAACATCATTTATTCTTAATGCTGGCGTTCCCAGCAGCTGAACTGGGCAGAGATGAATCCTATCTCTGCTGGCTCAGGTGCTTCTTGGTTACATTTTTGATGGAAGAAGGAAGATGCACTCAGTGCTTAAAGGAAAACTCTGTTTATTGAGCACATTGAAAATTCCTACCACCTTCATTGTTTTCMAAGTCCTATGGGTGTAGTGTTCATTTTTGTGGTCTGAAGTGATTTAAGCACTTACACATGGAAGTTATGGCTGGAGGCAATACTTATTTCTCTTAGATAAACAGCAGCTGCTGCTGACCCCTCAGTGCTCACGACTCTTATTCCAGCTCTCCTGGAGTGTGTTTCTGAAAAGACTGTGCCATTCTGCTGGTAGCACACCCTAGACACTTCTCATTGCAATTTTTTCTTTTTTTAAATCTTGCAGAATTACAGAGTTTGCTTTYGTCTTTTTTAATAATGTGCAAAACTGATGATACTATCTTCAGTATAGTGTGGCCAGCTGTGCTCTGAGGTTTTTTTGTTCAGTCAGTAGTTCAGGATCAATGTGCTTTCTCTATAGCAAAGCAGCAGAAGTTGACAATCTGTTCAGTGTTTCTTGAGATGAGTTATCCATTTCTTAGTAATTAGCCAGATTTTTATCCCCACCTTATCAGCTAATACCTACCACTGGCACACTAACCCTGCTGAGATGTTCCACCTGGAATGGGACTCTGTGTTTGAGTTCCAAGTGCAGGATCATAACAAGCTCTGGTGGCCACTGGAGCCACCAAGGGCTGTTCAGGCTTCTTTTCCAGGGTTTGGAGTGGTAGTTGTCATCCTTTGCCATGAGAGGGTTTCAAGCTCTGTTTAGGAAAGGGAGTATGTCTGGGTGATGCTGAGGCTTCACACTCAGAGGCTGGTAAAACCTCCAGAACCTTCTTGTGTAKTGGCTCAGGGCTCTTAATGGAAGAAGAGGCTGGGGATTCTTTCCTCATTTCCATTACACTTTCTGCCTTTTATCTGGTGACTCTTTAATTTACAAACAGAGCTCATCCTGAGCAAGGCCAGGGAGAACCAAACTATAAAGTCTTGTTGCTTTCTTTCCAACTAAATTATTCAGAACTTTTAATTAAGGGATGAGTTTGCCATGAGTTAGAGCTGTTCATTTCCTCTGTTTGTACTCTGAAATATCTTTTTATTTTTTAATGTTAGATGCCTGTCACAGATTATGCAGTGAGTATTAGTTGTTTGTTTTCCTTAAGTGCATGGAGATCACCAGAGGAAAGGCAAGAACAGAAAATAAAACGTTGTTTGTTATTGAGATGGGCAATTTATGCCTTGCTGCAAGTTTGGTTGTATTGTGAAAATTTTTGTCTCGGTTTTGATCAGCTACTCAGGTCGCAAGAAAACAATATTTTCTGACAGTGACAGACGTTATATTTAATTCCCTTTCCTTGCTGGCATTCTAATCAAATCCTTTCTTTGGAAGGAACTGAAACACCTTATCCTGGAGGCTGCAGATGGGTTCCTGTTTGTAGTTGCAGCTGAGACGGGAAGAGTGATCTACGTGTCAGACTCGGTGACTCCCGTGCTGAACCAGCCGCAGTCGGAGTGGTTTGGCAGCACTTTGTACGAGCAGGTTCATCCAGATGATGTGGAAAAGCTGCGAGAGCAACTGTGTACATCTGAAAACTCCATGACAGGTCAGAAATGGCTGATGTGTGCTTCTGGGTGTTCAGGATCCCTGGAGAGCTTTTCCTGACATTCAGAGTGCCCGGTGTAAAAATCTGGTTGAAGTGAAACTCGGCTAGATTAAATTGTGTTTTCTTGCAGGCAATACAGTAATGTAAATCTTCTTTTGAGTGACTGCATTTTGCTTCCTATTAATTGACTTCAGTCAAACCATCTTCATGTAGCTCTGCATTCAAACTCTGGTTTGGAATCTGGATTGTTCTCAGGCTTGGTCTRGAAATCTAGATTGTTTTCATTTCATCCTCAATGAACTTGTGACTTCTTTACAAGTATGTGTTTCTTTGGGGCAATGTTTAATTTGAAGTCAAAAATCATACCTCAGACTTTTCTGTTTTCATACAAGTTCCTTGTGGTTTGCTAATTGGAATCTTGAAGGGAAAAAATCCAGTGTTTGGCAACTAAAAATATACTGGATTTTAATCATGAGGTTCCTGTGCGGTAGTGTAAGTTACCTGAAAGTTGATTACCTATCATGTTGCACGTAAAACTAAACCATATTCATATCTACAACTCTGACTTTTACAGTTATTCATGCTCAAAGCTGCCAATAGGAACCTACCTTGTCTTTAACAGGATATGTGTATGGTAGAGCTGTGAGAAATAGCTAAATCGTGTTGTAACTCARACTTGGAAAGGGGGAAACTTCTCTTTTTATTCTTCACATATTCTGTTTATAGCTGAACGAAAAAATGTAGGGGATAATATTCAAAAAACCCCTGATCCTTGCAGAAGTCACATAATTTCTCTTTGCTTTAGTAGTTAAGATTTCTGACCTGGTTTGCTGGAAGTTTTGTTGTGTTTCATAACTCGAAGAACAGCGATCCAGTTTTGAGTGAACCTGCACACTGTTTACAGCTTCCATGTCAAAACAGTGCCAAATTCATGATTTCCTGTGGTTTGAATGTGATGTGGTTTTGGCAGAGCTTTCGTGTATTCAAATGGGAAGCTCAAAGCAAAATTCTGTGGTGAAACTCCAGATGGAAAGAAACCAATTGAACAGTTAGRGGAACCTGTGCAGGGCAAAACAGCTGAGTTTCATACCACGAGACTTGCAAAAGAGCACAACCTCTGTTTTTATTATGTAGCCTGTCATACATTTTAACATTCATACCATCTTGTCCAAGAAGCAATTACTCCAGAGCCTCAGTGAACAGTCATGTTTTGACTTCCAAAAGTGCTCAGTTATGGGACTTAACCTGTTTAAACTAGAGCTGGACTAGAYAAATGCAGAGCACTTCTGAAAACCCGACTCTGTATTTTTTCCAGCCTTAGCTATGGGCTTTTCTTCTGCACTGGATTGATCTGTAGCCAGTGGAAAGAGAAGTTCAATAGTATTTATAGAGCTAAATCTTTTCCCTGCCTGAATCTTTTGGAGTTGTCAGATTGACACAGAAGGCCTGTAAATCTGGTGTCCATGGACAGCTGAACATTTGCCCAGCATGAGGAAAGCAGGGTCGCCTGCTCAGCTTTTTGAGTACTTTTGTTTTAGRGGTGTGGCTGGTAAAGTACAGTAATTTTGTTTACAAGTAGTTCTGTCAGTTTGTGGAGCATACAGATCACCAGAAAGTTCTTGATTTAKTATTTTAAACTTGTATTTCCTCCACTCCACAGAGAAGCAGTCCTCTGTAAGGACTGTCAGTCCAGCCTCAGTTTGTTTATAAACATCAGGCACCATCATTCTTGCTCCTTTGAGATACCTTTTTAGGAGAAAGGTGATTCTAGAGTCCATTCAGTCAGTTACACTTCCCTTGATGTAGCACAGGCCATATGGAGAGCAGAAGCTTTGTAACAAGTACTGAATGAAGTCTTGCAGTGGCCTGAAATAACGTGTGTCTTAGTGACATTTTAAAAGATGTCAAGGAGGCAAATGCATTTCCTCTAATTTGGTGTTTATTAAACCAAGTTTTCCTTGGCTTTCCAAAGGCATGTTTCATGCAGAGCAAAGGGCAACGTAGAGCATGAAAGTGATGGAAACCACAAGCTGCATCTAGAGTGTTTTTTGCTCAGAGTGAAGTTCACTTCAGGCAGTAGGAACATCCTCATCTCATAGTGACATCTGGCTGTTGAGCACAGAATCTGCTTTGGGTAAAGATTTTCAGGTGAAAGTTAGGATATTTAATTTTGCTTTCTTCCTCATTTTCTCAGGGTCTGTTTCTCCATTTGCTATAACCTCCCCTTCAGCCCTTGAGCTGGGAAAGCAGTGACAGCATTTTGCCTCAGGAGAAACTTCACTTGCCCTGCAGCAGATCTGAGCAGTGTCCTTTGGTTGTAATTGTCTTGTTACAAGTGCTGATCATTAGTGTGGTATTGCTGGGATTTTCCCAGCGCCTCTTAGCAGTCCTGCTACCCAGAGATGCTGTTCCAGACCCTGAGAACTTGGGAGGCTGCCACTGCCAATGAGGAGGGACAGAGAATAAGCCAGTGGAGGAAGCAGGCTCCTGCTCACATTTCTGCCCCCAGGAATAAGGCTGGGACTGGGGCTGTGCTCACATGAGCATTTCTTTGGCAGTCACACAGCTTATGCAATCCTCACCTCATTTCACCCTCTCCTCCTTTGGCATTTCTGTGGTACTTACATATGAGTCACATCAAGGGGTTGACCTGCTGAAAGCTAAACTAAGCTAAAGCCCCTTGGTTTTGGTAGAGACAACTCTTTGGCCCACCTGATCATGGGGTTTCTCAAACTCTTCTGAGTGYTGCTAACACCAAGGAGAAGCAGGAAGTGAATAGTTGGGAGGAGACAGGACTTCAGGACCTGTAAAATGTGTGTCGAATTGAAGTGTCTGTTAAACATGGCCTCARCCACGTGGTGTGTTTGGGGAGTTAATTGCTTGCTCTTCCTTGAAATCTTAGGATATGGGGAAGGATGGATAGTTTATATTTAATTTTGTGTCCTTGGAGACTTTATTCCCTGGAAATAGAACAATTGTCTGCTTGTTTATTGTGCATTAATTGCTAACACATTGTAGCAACAGGAAAGCTGAACTGTGAAATGTATGAACAGTTAGAAATTATCTAGAAAAGAGCAGCTGAGCCGTGATGATGGCAAAAAACTGAGCTCCCAAGAAGTTTTTATGTGCGTCATGTGCATGATTAATCAGAATGGAGCAGATATTCAGAGTGATAATTCGTTTTCCCTCTTTGTTCTTGAAAATCTGCAGATGTCAAAATAAATCACTTCAAATATGGATGAMGATCAAATCCCATGAGAGGATCCATTAGCCAAGATCTCTTTGTCCTCAGGGTGCACTGGTGGAACTTGGGGCATGTTGGGTTCAGGTGCAGGCTCAGTCCCAGTGCAAGTGAGACCCTCTTAGTTGCAGAAAGCAGATCTCTAATGGTATAGGGAACAGACAGAACTTAGATTTAAGTGTAGAGCAAAGCCACTTTTCAGGAATTCCTCTGCTGTAGTAGCTTTCAAAAAATGACTGAGCAAGTATTGTAGTAGACTGTCCTTCTGTTAAAATGCAGTGTTCCAGAGCACTTTGCAAGACTGAGTGCTACAAATCTAATTCTCCATAAGTAGTTCATGAAATAATAGAGTGATGAACACAGRCAACTCTCTGTGGTTGCCTGGAAATATTCCCAGTGATTCCTTGATGTGTCTGAGATATAAGATCCCTGGTCCTGCACCCAGCATCTCCAGTGATGCAAATGGGAAATACYCAGGCTTGTGATCTTCAATCCTGCACTGAAAGCAGCACAGCACATAGAAATCAGCTGTAACATCTCCTTTCAACCCCACCCTCTCTGCCTGGTGAGGCAGGGAGCAGCATTTGCCATCCCACCCGTGACACAAAGGCTCCTCAGGACAGTTGGGTTCCCCAGGAATCCTTTTAAACTGTACCAGCTGAACTGTTAAGGGGTGCTGAAAGTGCAGAGCAGTGAAAATTATGAGAACCAGAACCTCTACAGCTTTCATTTTCAAGCGATTTAAGAATGACTAAGTCACTTCACTTGCTAGCTGACAAAGATTAGTTGAGGTTACTTCTGGACAGAACTTGTATGCCAAGTTTAGTCTTGGCAAGATCTTTTATTGCCATATTTTTTAAGTGTGACAAAGTAGAACTTGATGATGGAAATGGTGACTGACCACAGCAAAAGTTGAGCTGATAGGCATCTCTTGAGAAGAAAAAAAGCATTGTGTGACAATTTTCTGTGGTTTGTGTATATTATGGAAGCMTCACTCCATGCTATACCAGCATATATTTGGACTGGGGAGCCTGTCTCTCAGAACCTTCTAATAGCATGTTGTCTTGCAGTGATGATTTCAGCTTAGGCASTTTTCTGTCCAGCTGCAAACCCTTGTTACCAAGCAGTTTGTAGACACAGCCACAAAATCCAGATGTTGCAGATAGAGTAAAATTGTAAAAATGAGAAAACTGTTCAGCTTGAAAGCGGGAAGTGCCAGAGACCAGGGGCTCACCAGTGGAGAGGCAGAGCAAGGCATTCCACAGCACTGGACAGATGATAAATAGCCATGTGAAAGAGAAAACTGGGGATAACTTTTCTCCTCAACACATAATCTTCCTGAAAATCAATGCAGGATTTTTTTTTTGTGCTCTGAGCTGCCTTATACTGCCATGTCTGTTTTCCAGCTCTGATTCCTGCATGATCTTGCTTAGAAGAAAGAGGATGGTTCTGATATTGACAGCCAGCCAAGTGAATGCAAATGTGTTTTGAACTCTGACTTTCCATGAATTATTTAGAACTCCAGCTGATACAGAGAAGAGCTGGATGAGACTCCTATTTGGCTTCACATATAAAATTCTCCAAAGAAATTCRAAGACTGAGTTCAGCCATGACAAGAAACACAGTCCTGGCAAATACAATCCTGTTCTGCCTTAAATGTCATCATCAGTAATAGTAAAACTCATATTTAATGGAAAAGTAAAGTAATGTATTATCAAAACAATGTATGGGTTGARTTTTACACTCTATTGGCAAACCACTGTATTAGTTTCTCCACATCCACTTTAAAATTGGATAAGCCTATTTATWAAAAAAAAAAAAGGGTAAAAATATCTATTGCAGGTATTTGTTCCCARAGTATATTGTCAGAAGGTCYGTCTTTTGTAGACATTAAAATACTTGTCAAAGATTGATACWTTTCTACTCAGAGACTCAGAGCTCTTAATACTCTTTGGGGAAAAAAATGAAAATAAATWAAAAATCCCTTTTTTCAGGGAAGCATATTTTTGCTGAGACAGTTGACTAAACAAGAAGCTGTCATAGAGCTCCTTTGGGACTTTGTTCTGTAGCCTTTGGTTCTGAAGAGCACATTTGTCAGAGGTTCATGCATCAGAAAGGTACTCTGCGTGTGAAGGGCTGTTTCAACTGACAGCACTTGATTTCTTTATTTTTTTTTTTACTTCTATATGTGAGCTCTTTTAAGTACATGAACCCTAAAGAGCCATCTGTCTGTGAAACGTGCCCAGCCCAGCAGATTGGAAAGTCAGAGAACAGAGAATTAAAACCAGATCCCTGCATTTTTGATTTTAACATCTTAGTACAGGGTGACTGACCTAGTAAGACTGTTGCYTCTGGGCAGGTAGGGAGTGAGTTGTATAATATTTTGTTTATAGAGAGTTAATAGCTACTTGTGCTTTTTATCCCAGGATACAGCAGAGGTTTTCACTGAATGCCYATGAAGCATCACAACTGTGGAGTGAAGACAAGCAGGCACCCTGTAAACAACACGCAGCAGAGCTGGTGGGATGGGGAGGAGAGAAAGTTTCCATAGACATGATATGTCCTGAATTCTTTTATGTCTCTGCAGAACTGTCCAAGACTTGACTCAGTTTTTTATGGGATTTTCCACCCACCCACACATACCCACACAGCCCCCACTTTATTCCTTGGAGGGTTGGAGGCTGGAGACAGCTGTGTCAGGATTATTGTACCTGCAATGGAAGGTAACAGAGATTTCWGAAAATAGATGCTTCAACACTGTGGTTGCCCTGAAAAAGAAGGAACRATTCTTGAAACATACTGCCATGTATAGAATGTATATGAGTGATTGTTGTGAACAGCATATTTCGGGTTCTAGTCTGTTTTTACTGTAGAAAAGGCCCATTTTGGCACGGCATCTTTTTGTCTTTTAAGTGTGAAATCTGGAAAGAGATTTGCCTTGTTGTTGACAACTACCAAATCATCATGTGATACCTGTTTTTCAGTAGAGTTATGTGGTCCCACTGGCATTGCTGAGAGTGAAGAGGATGTTTCAGATGTGAGACTTTCCATCCACACCAGCCCATTGCTGTGCTGTTGTTCCAGAGAAAAAGACCTGCCCATATTTTTGTGGACTGCTTGTTCTCACAGCAGGAAGGTCACAGTGCCAGCCAGAGATGGCCTTAGAACTTGGGCAGTGCCAAGCATAGGAATTTGTGGATTTTCAGCTTCAGTCTGTTTAGCCCGCAGGATTTTTACATGCAGGATGGAGGAAATGAATGTCCTGCTTTCTTCCATCCCCATTCTGTTTGCAAGTAAATGAATTAGGGCAGGAAACAAGGAACCTGTGACTGTAGGGCATCCTAGAGTGCCATTCCTGCCCTTTGGCTCACTAGAGAGTGACACAGAAATAAGAGGAAACAGTCTGCTCTCAAATAATTGGTACTTTCAAATGATCATATTTTAAATGTATGCTACATTTAATCTCTCAAACATTCCAAGATAATTTTGTTTTCCTTTGGTCTTTAGGACTGTTTCTGGGGGGGAAAAAATCCCAAATGCTGGGAGAAGCCAACTATGTATAAAGCAGTTCAAAAGCAACTCTTACAYAAACACAGTGACCCAGTGGTCTCCCTGCTGCTGACACATTCCATTTGGGTGGATAGTACTGGAAGAAAAACCAGTGATAATAAATTGCATTTTTTAAAAATTACTTTGGTAATTATAATGGTGGTTTAAAGAGGTCAGTACATGCTTTTACCAAAACAAGGAAACAACTTTGCCTAGTACTCCCGAGACTAGCTTACTACACCTGATTAGCATTAGGGAATGCTTTTAGGGTGAATTTTCAGGTGTTTGGACATGCACATGCAAGTGGGTTTTGTGGTTGCTGTTTCTATTCAATCTTCACCTTGAATTTCCTACTTGGAAACTGCTGCATTCTTGGGTCTGTTATCACAGATGTTGGACTGGATCACTTTCACTTGCTGGGTTTCAAGGCTGGTGGGTACTTCTTTAATGTTCAATATTTGTTCAACCTCCTCTGTTTTGTTAAACACTATGAGATGTATGGAGTTAGTGGGGTTTTCCCCCCTTTCAAAAATACTGGAGTTTTACAAATACCTGAACAACTTCCTTGGTTAACACATTGGCAGTAAAACAGTCCAAGTGTGCCTGGAGGGTTTTGTCACTGGCAAACTTGCAGCCCTCTCAGGTTCTTCAGTGCTTTGATGGCAGCAGCTGCTGGGAGAATGCAGCTTCAACATCTGCCTTGTGGAACAGGAGCTTTGRCTGTTGTGTTGTGTCAATGAAGTCAATACAAGGCACTGAAGTACTTTATTATTGGTGATGGGCTGTAGTAGCTGCCTAGGGAGGCGTGGGGAGGAGGGGTGCCTTTTGTGTAGGAATATTCCACCCATAAAATTGGTTTATCCCGTGCTGCTGTCATCTCTCCATCCTTAGCTGGGGCTCAGCTCTGTGGCAGCAGTGACAGCRTTTCTTGGTCTTTGGTCCTGCCCTGGTCTCCCACCACAACTCCCACTGGCTCCTCTCTGATGCCCTGCTTGGAGCTGTGTGGAGGGAAGAGCTWCCCATGTGACAGCTCACAACCAGTAGGAGCATGGTCCATGGGCAGAGTTGATCTGTTTTATTGCAGTCCCTGGGATGTGAACTTATATCTTCAAACAATCTTCTTTCTATTTTCGTAGTGTGGAGACTTTTGCATGTGGTTTTTAGGTGTGTGGGGTCTTCAAAAAGAGAATTAAAACTTATAATGGATGTTTTGCCGCACACACTTTATTTTAATTGAACTAGAGAAGTAGCCCGTAAAAACAACCAGACAGCATCCTTGAGCCTTTTTCTCCTTCCTCTCTTTCCCTTCTCATGTGTTTAAATTTAATTCTGTCCACAGCAATATATCTTACAAGGTCATCTTGTGSTCATTATTTCCTCTAATGAACTATTCCATGGTGTGTCAGCACAGCCAGATTTCAGACAATTCTAGTATTTACTAACAAAGCATAAATCCCAGTTCCTTGAGTTTGATAATGAAGTACAAATAATATAGAATACCAGGAGCTGAAGCTTTTTTGGCAGAAGGGCTTTTCAGTAAAGCTTCTTGTTGAGCATCCAAGTGAAGCAAATAGATTAGTTTWGAAGCTACTTACAACGTTTGTGTATTGATTTATTATGCAGCTGTGAATGGTAAAAGAATAAATTACGTATTTCAGTGTTGCTTTGGATAGCAGTTCTGTYCTGGGAGTATCTGCTGATGGTGCTTTGGAGTTTCTGGGGTTTCCAACCCTTTTTCTAGAAGTCCAGCTGTCTTTTGAGGAGCTGTTTGTGAAGGTGTTTCTGTGATAGTTTTCTCCAGCTGTCTTTCCTTCAGGTACATCTGATATTTGTCACAGAAGGGCTACCCCAACTGCCCAAATCATGGAGCCGTGAACTTTGTCATAGGTGCTTGTTTTGGGAATGAAAACATCTGCAGARATCACAGATAGATGCTGTGTATTTATGTCTACAGATCTGTATGGGCTTCAGTAAGCTATTTTGCTTAATATTCTGGATCTGCCCCATACTTTCAGTAGCCATTCTTGAGAGTTCAAATACATTTGGTTAAAGTGTTTTATGGGTTGGTTTTTTTTAGGCTTTTTTTGGTGTTATAACTTAACTTTCAACATATGCTTTTAATTATTTGCTCCAGTTTCAAGTCCAGTTTTTCCAGGTCCATCAGCAAAGAGACTTGCATGTGATCTGTAACACTATCCCTTCAGATAGTCCCTCAAAATTAACTGAATAGCAAGGCTCAAAAGCCCACATAGTTTCTTTTTTAATTTAATTAAAATGATGCATATTTGCCCAACACTGTGGAGAATGACATGATGCAGGCTGGTTAGTCAAACATGAAGGCAGGCACAGCAGGGACCTTTCAGCCTCATGAGCTTTTGTAATAACAAGTTGTATTAAGCAAACAGCTGTGTAGCATGAGGGGTTTCTTATTGAAAAACAAGAGGGGGTGAGAGAGCTTTTCAATATTCCCCTTGTGGGTCAGTGTCTCCAGTTGGTAMGTAGGGACCAGACAGATATTTAAAAATAGGTGCATTTCAGTTGCATTACTTATTTTTTATTTTTTTAAACTTTGCTGWTGATTGGTTCAACTCTTCATTCTATTGTAGGAATGTCATAACTTGACTCTAATGCTTATACAACGCCTTTTGCAATTAGATGATGTAAACCTTAACATATTTAGAGAGGTTCAAGTAATCCCCYTGAGAAGCTAGGCCAGTGAGGAGAGTGAGCTTTGATGGTTTATATTTATAGCCATGGAATAGTTTTGCTTGGAAAGGACCTTGAAGTCTCATTCCACGCTCCCCCCTGCCATGGGCTGGGATACCTTCCACTTGACCAAGTTTCTCAGAGCTCCATCCAACACTTCCAGGGAAGGGGCATCCRCAGCTTCTCTGGGCACCTGTGCCAGGGCCTTGTCACCCTCAGAGTGAAGAATTTCTTCCYCATGTCTAATCTAAACCTGCCCTTCAGCTTAAGGCCSTTTGTCATTGTCCTTTCACTCCATGCCCTTGTAGAATATCTCTCTCCATCTGTCTTGGAGGCTCCCTTTGGGTRCTGGAAGGGGCTCTAAGGTCACCCCAGAGCCTTCTCTTCTGCAGGCTGGACAATCCAGCTCTCCCAGCCTCTCTTTATAGCAAAGGTGCTCCTGCCCTCTGAGCATCTTCGTGGCCTTTGGGCTAATTTGTTTTATACTGATACATCCAGAGGCCACTACTGCATRTAAATAGGACATTCAGCCTTTAGTCTTCTCTTAGAAGCATAAATTTAAGCTGATTGTGTCCTGTTAAGRATATAGGTGTTGTGAGATTTACATGGACTTACTGAGAATCACTGTGCATTATATTGTTGAGTATTTTTATCTACATCTGCATCATTTTGAGAACTCTTTTCAGTCATGTGAGCTTGGACCCTGTTCCTCTGCTGCTGACTGACTGCAAGCAGGAGAAATCATTCCTCTGGGCTCACTGTCCTTACCTTTAAAATAACAGTAAAGGTGTAAAAGTCCTCTGGAAGCTGCTGTGRTGTCTGCCAACAGCAAATCCATGCTCCAAGCCAGTTATTTATTTTGTATGTCAGTACATTTATTTATCAGTGTACTGCACTGTAGTGGTGTGTGCAGTGGGGTAGGGCTATGGGGCTGCTTCCTGCTGCAGCATAAAGCAAGCACATGAGGTTGGGGAAGCCCCAGCCTGGGGGATCTGAAGCARTCTCATAACATTTGGGTGGAAGGCAGTGCCAGCTTTGGAGCAAGAGCCAAAGAGCAAGAGCAACTGCATTTTATCCCTGCCATCCCACAAGCGTCTTGGTTGGTATGTGTGCAGCATGATCACAGCTGGGAAGTCCTGTGTGGTCCCTGATGCAGTTCCAGGCTGTGTGAGCTGACTGATTTTACACTTCTGCTGTATTCCCAAGGGATATTTGTACAGYAGCGTCCCCTTGGCTTTGTTCGTGTGGAGAATTTACCAGGCACRAAATCCTGTGTGGCAGAGGAGAGGTGTAGGTGTTGTGCTGCTGTACAGCAGGCTGGTAGGGTGCAATCCCGTGTGGGCAGRTCCCATCCTCTGCAGAGTCAGGCCAGCTGGGAAGCAAGAGTGGGAAGTATATGTGCAGAGACCTTATTTCCACCTGCARTGCTTCTTGGTCCTTGAAACTTCTGAAAGGACCATAATTTTAATATCATGGAAGATTTAGGTTGCATCAAGCATCTCCACATGTTAGGAACATGTCCATTTTTGTCATTGTCCCCCCAGCTCACCCCTGCCATGTCCTCAGTTTCCTGTAAGCCAGGGATGGAATGGTGACTCTGGTCCATAAAGGCTGTGGTACCTGTAGGGGGTGACCTGTGCTACCAGACACCTTCCAGGCAGAGCCAGGGGCTCCTGCACCRCAGGGGAGACAGTCTGAGAACAGACCATTCCCTCCCTGACAGATGTGAAGGAGGAATGTTACAGTAAGCAGCAGCTTAGTGGGTATTGCCCTGGGAGCTGCACTATGACCTTGATGTGAATAAGAGAGGCAGGCTCTAAAAATCAGCACAGGTTCTGGGTGCACTGGGTAATGATGCCAGTCTGGTGCTTCTGCCCTTAGTTTGTGATTTTAAGTCATGATGGTGTTAAGTTCACCTGTGTTTTGAGTGTTCATGCTGTTCCTGTTGCTCATGTGTTTGCTTTCCTCTCAATGAGGGGGCAGAGGGATGCACTTTTTSTCTGTACAGTTTTATTAGGTTTGCATTGTTGATGTGTACTCTGATATGGGTATCTGCGTGGTAGGTAAGTCTTTGCTTTTATGAGCCTTGCCTTTATGTAAATAATAAACCCCAGAATGCTAAAAATAGGCTGTCCATGTTTTGGGTTTTTTAATTTGTATATTCTATTTGTATATTGCAAACTTCATCTAATTTATGTAAATGTGAGTTCCTGGAAGGAGAGTCTTCAAATTCTGTGTTTGCAAAGCAGTTGTGATTCTTAATGTGTTCTGTAATTTTTTTAATATTGAAATCCACAGGGTGGATGTATATTTATTACACTTAATAGAGCTTAAAGCACTTGCTGAGCTGCACTAAACACGAGATTAAATCGTATCCCTAACAGTTGTGAGGCGTACATTGTAATTTTTTTTTTTTTAATTGTTGAATTAATGCAGAAGAATTGCTCTGGCATAAACTTATCAAGAGTAATTTAATATAAATTGATCAAATTTAGGCTATTTAGTCTTATTGGAGATGTTTTGTTTATGCATCTGTAATACATCAGTTGTTTTGAAGAAGAGCTCTGTCAGCTGAGYGCCTCAGTTGTGTAAAGCTGAATGCTCAGCTCTAGTCAGTGCTTATGTGTAAACTGATAAATGGCAGGTTCAAGAAGAGTTTCACCTTGTCGTCTTTAACTTGACTGTTTGTCTCAAACAGTGACCTGGATCTTGATTCTCTACAAACTGTAGAGCAGTCAGGGATTTTTAAGCTGATCTTTCCTGCTAATTTCTAAGGACTTAATGTACTAATACACAACATCACCACAGAAATCCTTTGTTCTCTGACCCTTCAGTTTGAGGGTGAGCTTACATTTGGAGCTGTGTTCAGCAGCAACAGTACCTTGACCATCACTTTGTTTTTATTTTTAATTATTTCCTCTTGTTTTCCTCCATCCTGGTCTTGCTTTTTTCCGGTTTTATAGTAAGATAAAGATGGTTTTAGTTTTTATAAGGATTTTTGGGTGCAGTATTCCTGTGTTCTGTTTGTCYTCCTTGAGCAGCCTGTGGAGTATTTTTGATGAACACAAAGTCATCTTTTGTTATCTTGTCCAAACCAAACTTAGTTTATCCTTTATTTTATTTTTCCTGGAAAGAAATATGTGGACAATCGGTGGCTGAGAATAATTGTGAAATATCTAGCTTCTTCTTTGTAAGACAAGACATTACCATCTAAAAGGTGAAACKTGCTGGGTTGCTGAAGGTATTGAGGTCAAGGTGAGAGTCCATTTATTAATTCAGACTGTTTGCCTCTCAGATCCATGATTCTGTGCAAGACAGGAGTCCATCTATTGATGAGTTAGAGGGAGGTGGAGAATTGTGTCATGTGCTTTGCCAGTAGTATTTCTGTGCACATGAGGCCAAACCAAATTTCTTCTGAGATCTGTGAGCTGGGTTTTTCCATGCTGCAGACTGGATGTGGGCACTGTACGGTTGTTTTAGACCAAACCATTTCAGCTTGTACTGAAATCYTTGCTGAAGAATGTGCTTATGTAACAGCCCTTCCTTCTAGTTAYGGACTGCAGCATTCTTAGGAACTGGGAATCCAGCAGAGAAAAAAGYATCTGTGGTAGAATTAGATGTTGAAGTTTATGAAGTTTTGAATTAAAAAAAAAAAACAACAAAACTCAACCAAACCTGAAAAATGTAAAAAGAACAGACTGTGTTTGATTACCAGGCTATAAACYCTAGCATACAGTGCATAAACATGGAGGAAAATTTTCTAACAGGCTGGTGCTATTGTGTGAAAGTGGATTTGAGCCAAATTCCCAGATTTGAAACCCCATGAACTTCAGTAGGCCCAGGCCAATCCTTGGCTTAGGTTCATCTCAAGACATTGCAAGCACAGAACACAAGTTTGAGCATTCTCAGTAGCAATTGGAGACCCAAAAGGAGAAGGTTTGTGCATWATCCAGTCACTGTTTGCGCACGCAAGGGACACATCAGTGCCAACGTGAGCRTTTGCCCCTTGATCATGATGAGAATGTTTTTAGAGCATCTTTGAAAAACACCCTGCAGRAAATGTTTCTGGCATGTCTCCTCAGTACTTGAATCTGTTATCTCTTTCCTGGGAAGAGCTTTATGTGGCTTCTCTAATTCTACCCAAATAATGATCTTGCCCATTGTCCTCAGCTCCGTGTGCCTGTGTGCCAGCCCTTTCCTGTCACAGCAGCTGACATCAGGTTCCTGGATCACACAGTGGTTTCCTGCTTGGAGAACAACTGCTTTATTACAAGTTGAAGCAATACTGCCTTCTGTATGGGGAGATTTCAACAAATTATCAACCATACCCAGACCAGCCAAAGAGATTTATGCGCCCATTTTAATCAGCATTGTGCTCATTTGTGTGCTTTCTCCTTCTCAGCAGAGCAAATTCTGGTTTCCTCTGAGTTGTGCAGCTGCTGTAAAGGGCAATAAGACAGCAGTGCTCCTGCACTTGCTGCATCCCAGGGTTGTGTTTGGAGCTGGAGAGGGGAAAAGTTTAACGTGAAAATGAGCTACATGCAATTAACAGTTTATGGGGAARCTCATAAAGGATCCAGCTGGTGGTGGCACTGGGCTGTTAATGGCTCTTCTGAAGAAGCTAGAATGAGAAATTAAAAAAAAATACACACATGCACTGTCCAGTTAATAGAAGTTGTCAGAGCATCCTGGAATATTTCTTATTAATAAGAATATAATTTCCAAGTTCAGCATCACGTGTGCTTTGTGTTTGTCCCATGGAGAAACCTAAATGAGCATTTACTACAAAGGATGCTGGAACAGAGATAGGAATACTTCATGATTCTGTGACAGAGCTATCATCAGGACATGCCAGCTGAGMTGCCAGTGTGACTAAGGTGCAATTTATGTCAGTTTGCTTGATTTAGTCTATTAATCTATAATTAATTATAATTCTATATATCARTGTTTAGCTATGATTAATCTATAATTCTTCCTCTTTTTAATATAATTTGACAATAAAATTCTAGTGACAGATGAGACACAAACTGCTTGTTCTGTTTCAGAATCTGTAGTGTATTGTTAGAGCTCTCAAGGTTGACATATGCATGCTGGACTATTGAAACAAGCTGCAGAGAGAGCTTTGTCATAATATCAGTACAGCAAACATTTCTCTGACTCACATACCCCCTGCAGTGATTTTGTAAGYCAGGGCAAAATTTAGAACTCTATTTGTTATCTGGTACATATTTCAAAKACAGTGCCAAGCAAAAAGCTAAATTTAAAATCTCTGGCTTTTGTTGTTGGGGGTTCCAGACATGCCAAAGGAACATGTGTCAGCAATTTTAGGCTTAGTGGCCACGTAATTGTGAAATACCTTTTTTTTTGCTATAGATGCTCTTGGATGACAAAACCAGAGACATTTCTATTAGCTGTTTGAGTTACATTCATTGTCAGTGCTTTTTGATTAATATTGGTGTCTCTTCAAGAATTTGTATTGGAATGAAAAAAGAAAGTGCACAGAAGACAACTTTTATTTTGTTTGTGTGTATGACGAAGTTATTTTGCCCTAAGAGAATGTTGCTTTTAGTGATTTGATTTGACTGGCCTGTTGACATGGACAGCCATTRGATCCTGCACATTTATCCTGTCTTTATGTGCTTTATTGTATAATGCCTTTGCTTGCGAATGAGTTTGCCTGATGGTATTTTATTTCTCTAAATTGTCTGATTAGTTGGTGGGATGGGGAAACAGACTGTGACTTTGGCTGTAGAAAATGTGACAGACTGTCCAATGCAGGGGAGGGAAGTGTGTTAGAATTCCAGCGTCCTGCATTGTGGGGTCAGCACTGCTGAGCTGGGAAATTGGTGTGATTTCTTCCCAGCTCACACCTGAATCACAGACCAGGATTAATACATAGCCCAGTGCTTTAAACTGAAGCAACTTCAGGAGTTGTTCCTGTCGCTTGCTGACTTCTTAACCATCTGAGATATACCTTGGAGATAACACCAAGTGAGGTCTGACCTTCTGCTGGCAGGGTGGCTTTCCTCCAGAAGGAGTTTCCTGGAGTATACCTTAATACTGAAATACTGCTGCCTAGTTCCTTATCTCAAAACTATTATGTAACCATTTTGTTCCCATTTATGGATGGAAGTAAATATTTAGAGGAAGGGTAATTCTGAACTTAGTGTTTGGCAGTAGGTTTATTTCAGAACTTCATTTTTGGACAGAGACTTTTAGGTCAGTCTGGTGAGGGAGACTTTGACAGTATTCTGCATGTTTTCTTCAATTCAGTACAGAGTAGGTGCCTTACATTGTGTAARCCTGGCTACTTGCACCACAGTGAAGACTTAGGCTTGTATAGTTTCAGTTGCTGAAAGATACCCACCTTAAACACGTGGGTTTGCTCATGGCCATGTGTTGTCAGCCCTGGTGGCTGTCATCTAATGCCTGGCAGCTGTTCCTCTGCATTTCTCTGGCCCACTGTCACTTCTCTGGCTGCATCCAGCCCTTGAGCATTGTGGATCTGGTCCAGTGATTCATTTCTAGTCTGTGCTAGGTTTTGCAGTCATTTCTTAGCACTTGAGCTGTAGATGTGAAAATCCATTCTGTTAGTTCTTTGGAGATTAGCAGAAGGATTCTGCGTGATACTCAAATCTGATCTGAACCTGTCTGTAGTAATCAATCTTCTGTTTTAAATGAAAAAAATAATCTATTACCCCCTTCATACCTTTGCATGCATTCCCTCCCTCCTGTCCTCTCAAGCTGACTTGGTGGCTGTTACCCTTTGCCAGGCTGTGCCTGTGGCATGTGATTCTCAGGGTTGTAGGGAGCAGGGTCTTGCCCTGGACCTTGCACAGCCTTGTGTTGCTGTGTGGTGAATCTGATCATCTCACTGATCTGTCTGACAGTAAACTTTAGAAATGCTCTTGACTTGTCAGTTTTTAACAGCTTTAAAAGGACCCCAGCACCAGGGCTGTTGTGACAAGTCCTGTATCTCATCATCAAGGAGAAAAGTTTGGTCTTCTGTGCATCTCACCATCCTGACAGCTGTGACTGAGGTGGTGCTGTGGTTAGAGTGTTCTGGATAGTCACAAGCACAGGGAAAGAGGAGCAGCTGTCAGGGGACTGATAAGTGTTACTTTATCCACAGTTCTGGTCAAGAGTGGAGCAAGCAGATCAAGTCAAAAGCTCTGCCTGCTGTCATTGCCTTGTTTGCCTCCAGGCATTTGACTCTGCCCTGGAAGTTGGTCTTGGGCCAGCTGAGAAAAGAGCCATCACTCCTGTGGCTCAGAGTCAGCTTTGCTGAAATCTTTAGTTAAACCAGCACATAACTGATCCTCCCCTGTGAGACCAGGATCAAGATTTTTTTGTTGTTGGTATTTTTTCCCTTAACTGTGTTAATGGCATTCAGCTCATGAATTTCCTGTTATCTTAGTTTCTAGTAAATGGAATTAAATGTATATACTGAACACCAGTTGCTCTCCCTGGCCTTTCTAGGACGAATCCTGGACTTGAAGACAGGGACAGTAAAGAAGGAAGGCCAGCAGTCCTCCATGAGAATGTGCATGGGATCCAGGCGCTCCTTCATTTGCAGGATGAGGTATGCATTCACCCTCTGTTCCATCAGGGTTCCAGTCCTGTCTCAGCTTAGAAAAACATTTTGTTGCACTAATCTGGCCTTGATTACAGACTAAAGCTGTAATGACACACTGCCATGAAGTATTTCTAGAATACATGCTTTAGGAGCTGGAGTGAAACTGAAACTAGTCTTCCTTAAGGACAAAACAGCAAAACAGCACCTCATTTCTGTTGTAGTTATTCTTGTGAGTGTGGGGTGTAGGTTCCTTTTTCCAGAGAACTTTTCCAGAGAAGAGCTTCACCCCTGGAATTTCAGCCATTCTTTGCTAGTAAAGTTACTCAAATCAGTACCCTGGGAACGAAGCTTTCGCAAGTGTTATGAACACCCAGCTCTGTGTATTTTTTCAGCAAACCAAGAATATTAAAAGAATCTTAAAGATAAACAAGAATTCAGTTGCAAACCTGCCAGCTATGTAGGAATTAGGCTAAGCCTGGTATGAATTAACCAGATGTCAGCTGGCTGATGCTAGATAAATGAGTAATTGTTAGAGGATTTTTGATTTGCAATTTTCCGACTTCTCCTGCATTGTTTGGGCTTCTTTAAAGAGATTTGTCTGCCCAGTGCTTTTTTTGGGGGGAGCTTGTGAGCACTTCTCTTCTTTTAGTGCTAACAGGCTAAAATGTTTGTTGCTATTGCAATAATTTTTTTTCTGTGATTAGGAGGGGAAAGTACATAATTGTCTGTAGGCCATGTCCAGTATAAGTGGTGATAACAGCACTGCAAACTTCATTGCAGAATGAAACACACAAAGCACATTAAAATACAGATACCTGTACTTTGGTAATGTGGTGGATTTTTTCCAGTCCTGTGAGGGTACTGAATGTATGGCTCTTGGGTACCTTTGTAAGGTGTTTATAGACTTCATACCTGCAAGATCAGGCTTCAGAGCTGTAGAACCTTTTTCACCCTTAACTGGGAGGGAAGATATAGAGCCCAGCAGAGCAGCACTGAGAACATTGCTTTTTCTTCCTCCCAGGATGCACATCATGTTAGGAGAATTTGTTTGTGCAAAGAAAACCAGGCCTAGTGTCCTGTTTGCAGTTGTTCCTCAGCTTTCAAAACAGTTCAGATTGCAGTCATTTCCTAGCACCCTGATTCTGTAAACTCCAGTGCATGAGAGTGATTTTACTCATGCCCCTAACCCCACTGTTTTTGTATTTCTAAATCTTATTTTAGTTGTTCACTTCTTCTCCTTGGCAGTGACTGATAAGAAAAAAAAATTAAAGGAATAAAAAGAAAACCTTCTGGGAAGAATGGGCCTCAGATAATGTGAACCTTCCTTGTGGTTTCTTCTTTCATTGTTGTTATTATTTTTCCATTAAAAATGAACTGCTTTTACCCTTCAAACTATTTACTCAGCTTCAGATGGATTGTTGAAATTTTACAGTTAGGCATACTTATAAATATCACAAAATACACATGAACAAGTGTTAAACAAAGTTAGTTGACAGTGTAAATAGTTTGATCTTGCAAACATTATYTTAATGTCCACAGACATTGTAGCTGGTGGCAGTGGAATTTTTCTGTCCAGGGAAGCTACAGGAGCACTGAGATAGGTTTGTGTGGATGTTTGGGGCCTGACATATTTTTCTCTAGTTTTCACCCCTGTTTCATGGCATTTTGAAGTGTGTCTATTCTTTAGCCACCCTTGGGATATCAATTTCAAACAGTCTTTAAACTGGGGGAGTGTGGAAAGGAATCTTTTTCTAGTTTTTTTCATTTTTCTAAAATAAAGAAGATTTTTATAGCACATCTAAAAAGCTCAGCCTGTGGAAGCAGCATGTCCTACATAAACATGAATATGCAACTTTTTGCCAGGAACATCTATTATTGTCTTCTTATATATGTAGCAAGGATCTCAAAATGCCTTTTTATCGTGTGTATTTATATTCATTTTTGAGCCCTTTAAAATATTTATTTACTTTTAGGTGTGGAAATGCTCCTCTGGATCATTTACCTCTGAACAGAATAACCACCATGAGAAAAAGATACAGGTACATTACTTAATTTATCACAAAGCAGCTGTAGTTGCCCTAAGCCCTCTCATTTGCCCTGGGTTAATGCCCACTCCAGGAGTGTTACCTGCACACACAGATTCTTTTGCAAACAAAATCTCTTGCATGTGTCACTCAGATTATTTGTCTTACTCTAGCTCCAGCTCTGAATCAATCTTCAATATCTTTCTCAGAGAAATATTACAGAAAACAGGTACAGCTTGAATAGCAGCATAACAGAGCTGCCAGTACAGAACCCTAGGTTGATTCTTGGATGTTTCCAGCATAACTTACAAATACTGGTAAATCATTAATAGCCACAGTTTGAAAGCATAAAGCTGTTCTGCATGTCAGTGTGATGTTTTTGTGTTTCTTGCTCATTCAGGAATGGCCTGGGCCCAGTGAAAGAAGGTGAAGCACAATATGCTGTTGTCCATTGCACTGGCTATATCAAGGCTTGGCCACCAGCAGGTTTGTATCTCTTGTGGAAGTCTGTGTGCACCAAACTGTCCTTAGGACAGCTGAAAACCTGGCTCAGGTTTCCTTGCTGCTAGAAAAACAGGGAGAATTTCAGTGGAGTGGCTGATTAAAGTACACCTTGGAAGGTTTCAATAAGAAGAAATCAGCTGTTGTACTCAGGGCATCCCTGTTTTCCCTGTGACACCCTTCTCAATGTTTTTGTCACAGAGGACCTGTAGGAAATGCCAGTAATGCAGGATTCCACAAACTGGGGCCAAAAGTTTTCAACTTATGTTGATAAACCAATATAAAAATGGCCTCATTTTAAGAAGGTGGATACAAAGGATTGTGTACCTCTAGAAAACACCAGCTAATGCTTTTATACTTAAGTACTGAATTGCAAGCACCTTTGTATGAAAATGTGTAATTTTACTTTAGACACATGGAAGTTCTCAGTAATGGTGTTACTTAAGAATGTTCAGTATTTGTGATAAATTCTGGTTTGAGGCTGTTTTTCTGGGAATCAAGTCTTGGCATGCCACTTTGATCTACGGAGAAAAACATTTACCTGCTGGAACTCAGTATTACCTATGGGAATATTTACCTTTGAAAAATTCCAAGAGGAGACAGTGGAGCTCATCCAGACCTCATGATGAGTGGGGTTACCTGACCTTGGCGTTTGCAGGAGTTGAAGAGGTTGTTTGCGATGTGACAGTGCCTGCTGGCATGAATCAAAGAATCAAACCAGGAGCTGGTCCTGCCCTTTTGTGGTTGTCCACCACGGCCATAAATCACATTGATCCAGGGATTATGAGTCCTAAGAGGTGKTTTGTACCAAATGTGTGCAGTGGTGTGCAGACAGCAGCGAGCAGATGTGAACTTCTTGTTGGTTTTTTGCTGAAATGCGGTTTCGGAAGCAGAGGAAAACTGCCCCTCTTGTTGCTGGATTTATTAGGAGTCAGTGTTCCAATTTTGATTCTGTCTCAAAAGTATGAGAGCACAGTGTCTGTAGAGTGCTTTGAAAATTGATGTTTTTTTCTGTTTTGTTTTCTTCTACAGAAAGATTTACTTTTCTGTTGGTAATTCTAAATGGAATTGAATTCAACCTTGATATACGGGCTGTCTCCTCAAGAAGGTGTAGGTCAAATAAGATTTTGTTTAGCCTGAATGAGAATCTTGCCTCATGTTATCGGATGTTTAGAGAGATCTGACTCTTTGGGGTGCGTGTTGCTAATACAGAACTACAGATGCATGAACTCATGTCAGCACTAGGTCCTGATGTTGGCAGTGTGTCCCCTTCAGCCATCAGTTCTGCAGGACAGCAGTTTGGGGTTAAAAGGATCTTCTGGGTCTTGAGTGCCCAATGGCCAAGTATCAATCATATTGCAAGTCCCAGTTGGCATTAGTGAGGTCTTTTGCCCATCTCATCTCTTCCAAAACCTTGCTGCTTATTACTTCATGATAAGTTTTTATTTCACTGGAGGTCAAATGGGAGTTTTCATGCCCAGTGCCTCTGTGTCTCTCCAGTGTTCTGGTGTGTTTCCAGAAGGAGGTTATAGCCTGTCAGCCTGGACTTTGCAAAGACAATCCAGGCCACCTCTGCTTTCCATTCTCAGACTGCATTCTCTTTATCGTTGTGACTTTTCTCTGCAATTGTTCATGTTTTCACTTCACTTTTCAAAATGTAGGTCACTGGCACTACACATTCTTATTTCAGATGAGATTGTAGTGATGGATAACACAAACAATATTTCCTGTCTTGCCTGGCAGTGTAGGATACAGCATCCTTCTCTTTTGTGTGGTGCATCCTGCAGGCATCCTAAGACATCTGATATAAATTTATATGTCTTCCAGGTTGCCCTTTTCTCACTTGTCAACTGCAAATCTTGCTTTGAATTGTGTGATGTTTCAATTAGTAATATCAAGTTCCATCCTATTTCTGTTGGTTTAGCTTATGACTGTTACTGTTCCCCAAGTGCATGCTTATGCATTTAGTAATGTTGGATTTCATCCCATTTCTATTACTCCACTCTTCAAAATCACATGGTGCTCCTTATGATATCCCAGTGCTCCTCCATAATGTTAATGCCTCCAAACTAATCCTAAGGGATGTTTTTGATTTTGACAGCCTTATGTGGAATTTCATTGGTCTTTTATGTTACCATCCAAATTGTTACTTCTCTTAGTCATGTCTGAGTTGCTTTTCCAGGGCACACAAAATTGAACCAGGGCCTTTTTCATGAGTTTTTATTTGCCTTCCCAGTCTTCCCCATTTTGTGTTGGTGATTGTCATGTATCCATTGACTTTCAAAGTTCATGGGAATATCCATGGGCTGAATTGCTCCCCTATATGTTTCAGTAAATAAGTGACAGCATCACTGTATTTGTTCTCGTTTCCAGTGGTAATCCAACCATAATCTGCAAAGCAAATGAGATAACTACAGCAGTAATGCAATTTGCCAAGGCTTTTCTACCCTGTAATAAAATTACTGTGTTAAAATCAGCAAGCCCTGCATGGTCTCTGGGTTCTTGGGAATAAATAGGCTTGTGCTAAATCACAGCTGTKTAAAAATTCAGTGATCAAAAAGATAATTTTCATTTATTTTTCAATTGCCAAGTGGATACTGGTATAAACTCCAGATCCTTTTCTTTCAAAGCATGCAGAGTGGCATGTGCATATATAGCTAATATACAATAGGAAGTGTACTTTCACTAGCAAAAGARCCAATATTATCAAATGCCTTTCATCTGTATTTAGTCTCATTTGTTTAGCACTTGATATTTTCTCTTTCTGGGTTGAATTGCATTGTCTGTGGCCAATGTTCAGTTTTTTAGTCCCACACTGAATAAATCAGTGTTGATACAGAAGCATCAAGAGAAGAACTGCTTTGTGATCATTATTGGTGGGACAGACTATTTGACAGTGCTGCAGCAGGGAGGAGTCTGTGCAAATCTGGAGTAATCTGAGTACTTCAAACAGGTGAAAAYTAATAAGCTACAGACAGCTGGTGGTGTAATTTAAGAGCTGGGTTTGTTATGGCTCAGGTCTGTGTTCAACATGACAACACTGGCACATCCAGCCTGCCTTTGTGGTTTCTCTCATTTGTGTGGAGCAGCAAGGCTCATGTACTGGCAGACTGTGTTCAGTCCCTTCTTCACTGAGAAAGGGGAAAGGAAACAGAGGCAGCATCCTGCCTCAGCCTCCGTTCAGGCTGTTTGTTCATGGTCTGTTCATTTTTCTCCACCTAAAAGACAGGTAAAATTAAGATCAAGTGCAAAACCAGGCATATGATACCTACATACTTGTATCCCCACGGGTTATATGCTGGCCTCAAGAAATCAGGTGTAAACTTGGTGTGGAAGTCAAAGGAAAAAGGATTCAGATGTTTCAGATGGATGTTCCAGCCAGTCATGGTGTATGTTTGGTTAAATAATGAGAGTGTGGTGTTGGGTTATTTGGAATGGGGTAAAAGGACACCTGGTTTGAAGCTGGCTGAGCAGCAATCCCAGCCTTTGTCCCTCTGTTCCCAGCGAAGCTGCTCGGATGGAACTTGTGATCCTCAGCCTAGACAGTGCTTCAGGTTCATAGCCAGTCTTAAAACTGAGAAGTGCTGACCTTCTCCTGGGTTTTTTTTCCTGTTTTCAACTTAAGCAAGATTTGACTTTCTTCTTTTTTTTCCCCTCTGAATATCTCATTCCTGGAAGGAAATGAGTCTTCTGTGGTCCATATGATATTTTCCTAATAGGTTTGTTTTGCTTTCTTTTCGTGGCATAAAATTTGGTGGAGAGAGAAGATAAAGTCTGTCAGGATGTTGGTAGTTTTTTGTAAATCAAAGCCAGGATCTTGCACAAAAGCACATAGTGAAGCAAAGAGATAGATACATGTTTTGAAACTTCAAATAAAGAGTCACAGAATAATGTTAAATTCAGATAATGTTGAAATCTTTTTTCTCTAGTTAAAAAAGGAACATTTTACTCTTCCAAGTCAGACTTACGGTAACATCTTAACCACAGCATGCCAAAGCTGTTAGGTTATTTTAAAGTTTTGGCCAGAATCTGGACATTTGTGTGAAGTACTCCCTCTTCCAATACAAAACAAAATAGTTGCTTGAATATTCCTTGCAGTGCTGTCATTTTTTTAAGGCTTTATTTATTTTTCTAAAGAGTGGTTAATTTATTTTTAATTGAGATTTTTCACGCGATTTTTATCCTTAGTATGCTATCCACAGCCTTTTTTGTGAAAGCCTTTTTCCATTGTTTTCTGTGAAAGATAAAGTCACAGTGTAGTTCCTTCCCTGGCAAGTAACTATCAGAAGTGCATCTAATGGAGACACACATTATCAGGGGATTGCTAGTGACCACTGGACACTTAAATTGCATCTTTTWAAAGAATTATAAATAATTTCTTTTTTAGTGTAGTGAAATAAAACCATAAACGCACCAGTGCTGTTCTGTGTCTCACAGAAGATGTGGGGCAGAAGGGTAAGAAAGCAGAAAATGATGCTTTTCTGTTGTTAGAGCCAACTGGAAGCTCATTGGGAAAACTAAAAAGTTCTTTGTGTCCACACCAACACACACTGTTGCCCTGTGGGAAACTGTTTGCTGGTATAGAGGACACTTGGAAATTAAATATAACCTCTGATGGCACAGCATTCTATTTGTGGTGCTCACTTGCAGCTTAGCTTTGCCAGTTGCTGATGTGAACTCAGGCAAGCACAGCACTGTATTTATTATTTGAGAGGGGTGTATATTTGGTGTTGAGAAATAAACTCTCTCCCAGGATTGCACATAAAGAATGTGGATAACTGAAGGATGTTTATTTTGTTGATGCCCCCTAAAGGTCAGTTTTGTGGCTGGTTTCCTCCAAGCTCTTACAASGTTTTGTAGAGATAGTGATGGTACTTGGTGGTGCTAAGGAGCAATATTGCATTGTGTTAAGAGCTGGACAAAGTGGTAGAAAGTGCARTGCACATCTTTATTTACCTGTCCATACTGGAGTGTGTTCAATAGGAAATGTGCTAAAGCAAAAGTAAATCTCATCTACAAATAAAGACACCCAGAGTTGAATCTTTGAAAATATCAGCTGAAGAATAAAGAAAATAATTTCTCTCTGTGGAATGCTGCCAGTAATAGCACCTACATTGCAGAGAAGCTKAAAATCTTTTTGTCATATTTTTTCTCTAGGCACTTTGGGAAGGGGTTGACAATCCACTGGGTCATGTATTGATTAATTCCAGACAGATTGATTTTTATTCATAGAGGGTCTTGTGGCATAACCCAACTAAGACATTTTCCATTTTGCTATACCGACCAAATGTAATCCATCTTGGGCAAAAGGGAAAAAAAAGATGAAAATATTAGAACAACAGCCTCCCTTTGTCAACAGAGTGACATCAGAAATAATGTTTCTTAGCTAGGTTTAATTTTGGAAGTTGTTTATGTTACTTTGATTTTATTTGAGCAGTAGCAAGCATGGACCAAGTTCCTAAAAAGGAAATCACTGTTGAAAGCTACGTAGAAAAAAAGGATTATGCAAAGTGGAAGCTGTCCAGCTGTATCTTTGCTGTCCTTTGCAATACTCTCTGCCACTAAGGAAATKATTGGAAAAAGCTTCTGAGGTCAAGGGAAAATACTTTAGATGTGTCCTTCTCAAATGAAAAGCGCCATTTGAAAGGGATCTTTTGGTTAAGGTTATCCAACTGGAATGCTTAGAGTTGTGTCCTTAAAACAGCACTTGTTAGATGAGATAAAAATGCTCCTCCTTAGTAAAGCTCCCCCTGATAAAATTCTTATTATCAGTAGGGGGTTGCAAATAATGTTGTGCACCCCAGATTGTGAAATTATTGCAGAACAAGTTTCAGTATATTATACAAAAGCATGGGAGGGTTTCCTTCATACTTGGTGTATTTTATTTTATTGTATTGTTCAGTGAAGAGAAAAAAAATACCTGTAAAATGCTGTTTGGAAGCTGATTGTCAGATAAGATTCAACTGCTTTGATACAAAATAACATCCTCAGAGATGACTCCAGTTCATTCAGCAGCATTTTTAGTCATTTTTCAGAGGTGTCATTTACGAAAGTGGTGTGCTGTCATCCTCTGGGCTGTCCAAAGATTGGCTTACACTGGGGATTATAAAATTTAAAAATAAAGTTGTTTCAGAAATGGTAGCTGCTTTGCAATTAATTTCGTTAATGCTTTGAAGTGTCTCTTAAATGATTCACTGCCTGTTATGACTGAATTCCTTGAAAATCCTTGTGAAAGAATTTACAAATCACTTAAAATAGGTCAGTGGTGTCACTCCTAGAAGACGTTTTTTCAAGTGTTTTATATGAACTTGGTATCTCAGTGCTGGAGTTGGGAAATAGCCTTAGCTCAAGGCCTAGCCAGCAAGCCAGTAAACAGTGCTAATCTGAATGTTCCTATTTGTGAAACACTGAGATGGAAAATAGTACACATGTATTTTTTGAAGCTGTTCCTGTGTTTGTAGTAGTTACTCCTGTTACAGAGCTGGAACAAGCAGTGTTAGCAATGCATCCACATTTTTTTCAGTCTTTCAACATAACCACGCAGGTTTAGTCCATTATAGAAAAAAGTAAAACCAGCTGTTCAATATGAGCACAGAATTAGTGATTAATTTAGGCTGTGCCTTGTGTGTAAGGCTCATTATAAAATATTATTCACAAAGAAAACTGAACATAGTGTGCCTCCACTGACCATGTTAAGTGAYCCCATGGTTCCATAACGTGCTGGTGGAGCAGCGCTCATGGAAATGTTACTGTCCATCTTGGTGTATAATGGAATTTTAGTATCTGCTTTGTCTTCAGCAGCCAAAATTGCTGCTGTGGGTGCTGTGTATACGTGTRAGGTATGTAGCATTGAGAACAACTGAGAAGCATCATCTGATCTGAACCCAGAAATAATGACTGAATCATAGAGAAGAAAATGAGGTTATTTTGTAAGATTTAGAGCATCTAGAAAAGTACGCAACCAGGACAGCAGCATCTCTGTTTATCCCAGTTTCCTAATTATAACAGTATTTGTCATTGTTTACTCCAGGAATGACTATACCAGAAGAAGATGCTGATGTGGGACAAGGTAGTAAATACTGCCTCGTGGCAATAGGAAGGCTTCAGGTAATGTCAGTCTTTCTATATACAAACTATTTCTGAAACCATGATCATTGTTCTGGTGTGGTTATAAAAGAATTGCRCACTGTTTTCCTACTAGATTGTAACTTTTAACATGCCTCCAGTTTATAAAGTGTKCAGTCTTGATGTCTGTGCAGTCAGTGACTTCTACCAGCAGGGCAAAATGAAACTGTGMTTTTGGTGCATATATGTACTTAATCCAGCAACAGCAGCAGAGATGCTCCTGAAGATGAGTGTGCACAGACCTGCCATTGTTTGGGGTGTGTAGGGCTGGGCTGTTGGAGGTAGTGAGAAGTGTGGCAGTGCAGGCGCTGCAGATGCTGGGTTAAAGTGACCCCCAGAGCCAGTGATGTGCTCCCTGCCATTTTTCCAGTYGGTCGCTCTCTGACTAATCAACTACTTGAAAAACTGTGATTGCAGGAGTTATCCTGAAAATGGTAAAGATAAAGCAGTCAAGAGGCACTCCAGAAATCATAGCTTTATTCTCAGTGTGTATTGTGTTAAGCATTCAGATGAGATGTGAGCTGAAGGAACTGGGAAAATAAAATTTTCCTTCCTTTTTGTGCAGAGGGTTGCAATTGTTGTAGTGCGTTTCCTCCTTTGTGCATTTTTGAACAGAGTTCAGAGCTCTGAGCTAAAGCAGCCGTGGTGAATCTCCTTCCCCACAGCAGGGAGGACAGTTTTTATTTTCCTGATCTGGGAATTCTGCCATGGGTGATCATATCTGAGCCTCTTGCATGATCCCCGTCTCTGACTGCCATCTGCTAGGAGGGGATCACTCCTCCTGACAAGGTGCAATGACCTTTTCACAGGGACCAGACCCATTTTACCCGAGGTGAACAGCCTGCAGATGTTAGCACATCTGCAGAGTGGCTCTCCATGGCCGTGGCAGAGCTACACAAGTACTGCAGCATGGGTTTCAGGTTTATATGCTTTCATAATCAAGAGTAATATATTCCACTAATGGAAAGAAGGACGTTATGGGGATTCATGTGTTACAACTTCCAAAGAAAAATTATTTCCATGTAATGTCAAGACGTCTGTTACGTTAGAGGAGCCATTGTGGTATGCGAGGGCAGGCAGGAGGAAGCTCTGTGGTGGGTTAAGTCAGAAAGGAGTCAGGGTGCACAAATTAAAAACTCTTGTTCTCTAACAGCAAGTTGAAATCTTGCACAYGGTTAACTGGCTAATCAGCTCTGAGTTAGCAAAAAAACCTGAGATTTTGCTCATTTTGCATTGTTGGCAGAGATAGCTCTGGAAGTTGTAAAAAAATCAGTGGTCTCCTTTACACCTCCAGTGGGAAAGAGTGGATATGAAGTGGCCTGATAGCACAGATTTCAGACTGAAAGATGGAATGGATATGAAGTGGCCTGATAGCACAGATTTCAGGCAGAGAGCTGAAAACACACAGTTCCCTCTGGTGAGATTTGAGAAGTATTTAGAGAACTGTGGTTTTCATTATGAGCAGCAACTTGCTGGTCTGATATCCCCTACCTCAGCCTCTGGAGGACTTGGTTCAGGTTCTCTAGGTGTTTCAGGTGAGGTTCATGTCACCTGAAAGAGGAGTGTTTAGTCTGAACAGTGCTGTTGGTTAGATAATGGGTTGGTTTCCTATCCTCAGACGAGTGGATTGCATTGTCCTCTGCAAGTCATTCATTATTGGTTGGCAGAGATAGGAACCATGATGCCTGATGTGCTGCAAAGTGAGATGAATCCAACTGGACTTTCATCCTCAGTATATCCCCCCTTCCTGGGAACCTCTGGTGTGTTTGTTTCTCTGCTGTGCTGTTATTCCTCAGTAGATGCCATGGGGTGAGATATTTCCCCTGCAAACCGGACTAAAGCTGTTCTCTCATTTATCAGTGCTGTTGTTTTATTTTACTTCCTTCAGCTGCTAGCGGTGTGCCAGCAGATTCTGTCCTTTAGCTGTGTGTCAGACGTGGCTTTAGGTGACTGGTGTGACTCTCTTGGCCCTAGGTGACCAGCTCTCCTGTGTGCATGGACATGAACGGCATGTCGGTCCCCACGGAGTTCCTGTCCCGGCACAACTCCGATGGAGTCATCACCTTTGTGGACCCAAGGTGCATCAGTGTCATTGGCTACCAGCCCCAGGTCTGTGGCCACTGGGAATGTGGAGAATGGGTGGAGCTAATGCAGAAAATGCCATCTGCAAACGTGCTGTATTTGTAGCTGGTAATTCATACATCAGGCACTGAATGCTGTTTGTTTTTCTTTGCTGTCCACGCCTCTGTGTGGGGTATCTGTTTATACCTTTAGATCTGATTAAAATTCTAGCAGCAGAGTGCTCTGAACCTTGCACAGCTTCCCAATGAAGACATTTCTGTGATAGAAAGTTAACAGTGCTTGGAGAGAGTTTTAGTCCTGTAGACCTTTGATTCTGCCAATCTCTTGAACAGTAAGCAAACATAATTTACAGCATCTATTTTCCTTTAGGCTACATCTGCTTCTCTGAACAGGAGGCTAGTACAGAACTGAGTAGAATAGTAAATGAACCACAGCTCTTCCTCAGATAACTCCCAGCAGTTGCAATTTAGAGGCAAAAATAGTTCCTTGTTCGTTTGCTTATTCATATATTTTTTATTTTAAATTGCTTTATATTAAGTGTTTTTACAAAAATTAATGCCATAAAATGAGCATTAGCAAATGTCTGTCTTTTCAAGATACCATTTCACAGGTATTAGAAAATAACTTCAACTTTTTGGTAAAAACATGGGGCATTATGCCTACAAACCTTGTTTATATGGTTCATCCCTGATTAACTGAGTAATCTCGTTAAGTGTGACAGATCTTGTGATTGCAAAAATGACTTGTAGGTCTACATGTGGATTTGTGTTGTAGTTTGGGTTTTGTACATAGCTTTATGTTTTATTCTAGGATCTTCTGGGGAAAGATATTTTAGAATTCTGCCATCCTGAAGACCAAAGCCATTTGCGAGAAAGCTTCCAACAGGTGCTGTGTCCTGCTCCTTTTATTCCACACTTTATTGTTTGTTATTATTTTCTCCACAGAAGTAGTTTTTATTTATTTTGATGCAGGAGAAGATGCGGCAAGATACAAAACAATTTGTTGATCAGTTATCAATTGGTTAAGCTGCGTAATAAATGGTAGGATGGGTTGACAGTATTTTCAGAAATAAATTTTCTAGTTACATATTTGATTTTTTTGCTGCTCACRGTGAACTGTTTTGGAGGTGTCTGTGTTGATCCCCCTATGTTAAGTGGTAACCAGAATGATTTACCTTCCAAGATGGGCTGTTGATTTAGAAGTAGTTACATCCCTCTGTGATGTTGGATTGTTTGTACAGAGTTCTCTGCTAGCATAGATTATTTGCTTTTTCATGTACCTTAATGGAKTTACACCACTTTACATCAACATTTAATTTGGCCCTTTTTCTCTGTTAGAGATTGAAATGTACAGGGAAGTAACAAAAGAAATACAACATACAGGAGGAGTTACTGGTTTGGATTTATTTTTGCCGTGGGCCACATTTACATCAGCTGAATCAGTGACATTTATTCCATTGCAGAGCTTGCTGTTTCAGCTTGGTCTGGGACATGCATTAGCAGGGCTTTCCCCGAGCTGCCTCCTTATTGCTGGGCTTTTCAGTGCCTTTCCTGCTGCACCAGAACACCCAGCACAGGACGTTTAACCTATTGCTGAGTCTCAGTTGATCTAAGTGGTTCCAGATTTTCTAGCAACAGCCAATAGCTCAACCAAGTTGTGTTGATCCATCTTGCGTTGGATGCTAAGATGTATTTTCAGCTGTGAAATGTGGATATGAAGTGACTTCTAAGTAATTTGTATAGCCAACTGTTTGTTCAGGCATGACATGCACATACAGAGCCTCTAGGGGAAAAACAACTAAATGCTGTGTCCCTAGAACAGATTGTGAAACTGAGGTTATGGTCTCTGCAGAAGTGTTGGAGATGGTGTAAGATATTCGTCCTCCTGAGCTGTTTCTCACCATCCACCCTTCAACAGGGACTTGACCAGCCMCATGGCCAAGTGTGCCTCCAGTTCCTTGCACCGACTGAGTGCAAACAGCAGCCTTTTTAAATTCAAGATGTTGATTCGCAGACTGTGAGAGTTCAATGCTTTAAAGTCACCACATCCAGAACATCTCCTGTGCCCCAGCTTGGCTGGGGATGTGATGCTGCAGCTGAATCCTCCTGACAGGGGTCTGYCACCAGGAGTCAGCTCTTCTCTCCTGCCTGCCCTCCTCCCCACCTTCCTGCTGCCTTGGTGCTGGCATTGCTGGGAGGGCTGAGGCCCTAATTCCTTTTGCATGGAACTTGCAGCTTTGGGCTGGCTCAGCTCCCTGAGCTGCTGCCTGATGGCATCAGCGGCGCAGGAGCAGTGAGAACACATGTGCTGTTCTTCAGTGGTGCCCAAATGATTGATTCCACTCATCTGTCCAAGGGACAGTGACAGAGAGCTGCTGGATAATGGCCTGTCAGACATCCTCTGCAGGGAATCCATGCAGTGGTTTTCTGGGTCTCAGCAGGGCTGGCTAATGAGCATTGCAGTTAATGACCTGGTCCTGCCCGTGTTCACTGCGAGGGAGATCAGGCTGTGGCAGGCTGCCTCTGTGTCCCTGAACTTGGCTGCTGGGGACTCCACTGTCACCACTCACTGCTAGGCATATGCAGAAGTGATTTGCTGGATCAGGGACCTATGTGGTTTGCTTAAGGTCATACAGAAAGACAGCAGGAAAAAATGCTATTAGAAATTAAAGTTCCTGCTCACTCAATCTATGTCCAATCTATGAAAATAGTGTGTTGTTTCCTTAGCAGGCAATGCCTTCTTGGGTGTATTTTTGTTCAGTACAGTAGCAGTGTGATTGGGGCTGTTATTCCCATCATGCAATAAAAGACTGAAGTAAACAGTTAAGCTTTCCACCAGGTGGTTTTTATTTCCAAAGAATATAAGAAAGTAAAGTTTAATCATTAGCTTTGAAATTTTTTGTGCTGATTTGTTTGTGTGCTCTGTATTAGGACAGTTCAGGATTTTCCCACCAGCAATCTCTCTGCTTTATATATTATTACAGAATTACTGTTTGCTTAATCAGGGTTTCAGGRTAATAGATCACTGCCATTTGTTTTATTATTGTTAGTTTGGACTTAGAAATCTCTTAATTAAAAAGGTAACTGTGATTCCAAATGAACCCTTTTTCTCTTAAAACCTGAGAGCTTGACACTTCTTTTTTGCTGACAGTATCAGAACCAGGCTGGTGCATAACAGAGGAGGGAGGGAGGGAGGGTGGGTTTTGCAATTTTTGGTCAATTGCCAGTATCTGTCTCAGAGCTTTATTTCCTTGGAAAGATAAATTCATTCATCAGGGTGGGAAAAATCAGGCCAGAATAAGATAGTCTCAAGGCTAAGACAAACAAATACAGGTTAATATCAAAGGGTCCAGTATACAGCTGTTGGATACCCAGTAGAATGCTATTCAGATTGCACACTCTACACCAGCTCTGTGGTTTCTGCCCTGGGTGTGGTAGTAGAAAATTGCTGATAAAAGAATGTTGCTCAGTGAGCTCAGAAAAACCTTGTTAAAGCATTAAAAAGCCCCCAACCAAACCAACCAAAAGTCATTTACTTCAATATGATTTTGAGCTTTCCTGGGCTTTGCTAAAGCTTGTTGTGTCTTCTGCTTGCATTGTTTTCTGTTTGCATTCTTTCCATTTAGTCACATATCCAGTTGATTAATTTGAAGAGCAAACCTCTGAAAAAAGCAGATTGGAACGTTTTTCTTAATCTAATTGCTTGTCAATCAAGACAGAGGGTGAATAGTGGGACTTCTACTTTTAGAGAATACGGGCTGCAGATAGCTAATAAAAAGTAAATTCCAGATGTTAATGATTAAGAATCCACAAGATGTGGCATTTATTTGCAGTAGACCTTCCCTTTCCTTCCTTGAGGCAACCCTGAGATAGCCTGGTGGAAAAGCTGTAAAATATAAACAGAGATAGGCCAGGTAAGTGCCAGCTGAATGACATAAAACCATGAAAGTTTTCTTCTGCCCTAACCCCAGATTGTTGGATAACATGTGAAATGCAGTTGGAGGGCCAGTGTGAGAAGATTGCTTTGAATGTACTTTAGTTGGCTGCTTCTTAATMCTCACTTGGTGCCCAACTGTTGACTTGAACAAAACTTCAACTACCAAACTAGACGTCTGAATTCTTAGTTACAARCACATAGTCTGTGCAAGGAAGGGATTTATACTGTTAAAATGGACGGTGGCTTATCAATATTTTCTCCATTCAAACACTGTCTCACTTTTTTTAAGCCAGAAGCAAGTGATTCTTGTTAGCAATTTGCCATCCTAGAGAGTCTTTTAATATGTTTGGGGTGGGGGGAACCAACCCCTGGTGGTTTCTAGAAAAACAAAAAATAAACACCACTGTGTTAAAGCATTGTCCTAAATTTTGCTGCTGATTTATCACRTATATTAATTGTATAGCTGAGTATCCAAGCAGAAAAGCAGTCAACTTCAAAATGGCTTTTCTTGTAGGCTTTTGTTTAGCTGCAGTGATTGGTTTATGGTTTACAGATAAACGTTTAAAAGATCCTCAGTTTGGTTGCTATCAATCTCTCAATAAGTGTTTTGCTTTAAAACATTCTTAAAGTTCCCGTGTTGGGATTACAGTACAACCTGATGATTGTCCTGGGTCTGCATTCTTTTTATAAGCAGCCTGRAAATTGGCATTTTATGTGACAAAGCATGAGGATTTCATCCTGAAGGAGATAGCTGTAAACATGGATAGGATTTTGCRTATTCTCTCCAAATTAAAAATTCCTCTGCTGTCCCCGTAGCTTTCTGGAATTCAAGTTTAAAATGCACCAGTTGCTGCTGTTGACTGTTCATTTGCACAGCAGATAGCAATCTCCTGTTATTAACCTTTCCAAATGGCTTTGCAGGTGGTGAAGCTGAAAGGTCAGGTCCTGTCTGTGATGTATCGGTTCCGCACCAAGAACCGGGAGTGGATGCTGATCAGAACCAGCAGCTTCACGTTTCAGAACCCTTACTCTGATGAGATTGAATACATCATCTGCACCAACACTAATGTCAAGTATGTGCCTTTCTGGGTGCTCCCCTCTGTGGGTTTGAAGGAATTGTAACCATTCTTTTTCCACATCCCAGTTTTTAACAGATAATTTTTGTTTCTCTCGAACAGTGCAGGCTGTAACAGGGTTTTGCTGCATCAGGAGATCTCCCAGCRTAGCTGTTTCTCTGTGTCATTATCCTGTGATGCTTCCAGGGCCTGGCTGCACTGGGGGGAAACGTCACTTATCTGTTATGTCATTAGACAAGGCCATTGATCTCAGTCCAGGCTGCCTTGAACTAATGCAGAGCTTCCAGCAGCACAWCAGCTGTCCTGATACTGGAGGAAGGTTAGCCTGACTCCTGAGCCAAAAGAAAATTCTGTGTCCATGTTCATACCATTCTGTACTTCTGGGCTCTTCTGCTTCAGCTGTGTCTATTTTACAACCTAATGAAGCTGGCAGAATTATTTCCTAGTAGGTTTGATTGGGAAGGTTTCCTGATAGTTTAGCTTTGATAGAATATCCCCAAGTATGGGGGTGATCCAACTCCTTATCTTAAGAGGAAAATGAAGTCATCCTGTCTTRGAATTAATATTTYCAAAAATGTTTCATTTGGCCTCTTGGGAGGAGGTCACACTCAGAGTATGGTGGAGGTTCATCTCTGTGGACTGAGCAGAGATGCTTTTGGAGCCTGCTGAGTTCTCAGCCAGTAACTGCAGAACCTAATCTGGCCTTGATTGCTTTATATTGTGAGGTTTTTTTAATAAATGTTTCTTYTTTCCAATATAAACTTAATCTATTCTTAAAACTAAATCTGCTTCTGGTCTGACCAGAGATTTTTTTTTTTGCCAAGTCTTTAGCTGGGAGGAAATTACTGAGTTTGAGATCTCAGCCTTAGACCRTACATCAGAAATGCTGAACGAGCAGTCTGCTCCTGGAGGTGCCTGCTGAGTACTCCAGTGCAAAACCAAACCACTGGGGCTTTGGCACTGGAGTTTGCAAGTGCCTCTGGGCATTCCTTGTCTTGCTTCTTTGGCCTTGGCACATACCTGCACTGGAAGAGCTGTGCATTCACTTACRTGAAACCCAGCATCACAATTGTTTTTCTCTTTTTGTTTTTCTGCATACCCAAAAAGCTGGGTTTAAACTGAATAGTTAAGCTCATTGAAAACAGGCAAATGTGTCTTGAGATCAGACAGCTTGTCTGCACTGTGCATCAAAATAGCTATTTCCACATTTCTGCTGTCCCATAATACTTTTTCAAATAATTTGTATATGYGAAAACAGGCCTGCAAAGTAAAAAACATCTGAGGTTTGTCCCAGGCTGGCTTAATTGTGCTTTGTTCCCAAGAGGCCACGGATGAAAAAGTGGGGCTGGAGGCTTATACTGTGTTGACTCTGGGAGTGCTTTTTTCTGAGCCTGCCCTGTACAGTTCAGCTTGGCACCAAGCACTCCCTGTGATGAATAGCACTGTGCCAGCTCCTGGCTCTGCTTCCATCTCTCTTGCTAGGTTTGAATAACAACCCAGAAATGCTGACCTAATATGGAAGTTGCCTGCTGCTACTTTGACAGAGGATGTTCCCTCTTTCCTGTCATGTTGAAAATGTTCTGAAATGGGCAAGATACAGCCCATTATACTCYTGCTTCTGAATAGTAGAAAGAATGCATTATTCAGACTGGTTTTGGTTTTCCCCTTATTCTCTCCCAGTTCTCAGATTTCCAAAGAGGACTTACTGTAAAGTACAGCAGTTCCTGCCTGTTTCTGGCTTTTTTTTTTCCCTACATTTGGGGTCATGTTTTGACTTCTGATTTCCTAGCTGCCCTGAAGAGTTGTACGTCATGGTGTAGCTGGTGATTTCCAGCTGCTCATTAAGCTGCTGCTGGGACTGGTGGTTTGGCACCAGCCCTGCTGTGTGTTGCCATCCTTACATGATCCTGGAAGGTGCTCTGGGTCCTGGAAGGTGCTTCCCATGGAGACCAGGCAGGAATGCCTTGCTCTGCCCAGCTGAGGGCACAGAGACAGATTTGATATGCCTATCACTGTGGTAACCTAGGCAGCCCCATAAAAAACAGGCTTGAAGTGGTTAAAAATTCAGCATGAAATAGTAAAGACAGTGTAGCCAAAAAAAGTGAATTTAAATCAGTTTTTAACTGAGGATAGTTTAAAGCCACCGTACATACATCTGTGTGTGTCTGTTAATGGAATAGCTCAAGATAGTCAGTGAACAGCATTTTCCCAAAAGACTGTAGAGGGCAGTGATGATTCCAGTTGTGCAGGGATTCATTGATTTTTACTGGTATTTGTTGGCTTGGTTTGGTTGTTCTGTTTCTTTTTTCTTTCTTTCTTTTTTTTTCCCTTTTTTAAAATAAAGATACTCCTTTGGAGCTTCACACAGTGAAATGTCCAAACTTGCTTTTGGTACAGAAGGATAAGGAAATAATTAGGTTCAAATGTTCACTTAGTTCTTTGCAAAAAAAAAAAAAAAAAAAAAAGAAAAGAAAACTTCTCTCAGTTTCACTTGGGTGTAGTCATCCAAGAGAAACTTCCTGGAGAAATGAAGCATTTAACGTTTCACATTTGTGCTGTGCTGGGCTGTGAAGAAGAGTCCCCTGTTTGACCACATCTTCCTGTGTAGTTGGGACTGTTTGATTTCCAAAGAGAAAAAATAATTGTTATCAGTATTTATTTATTATACACATAGAGCAGTGTTTGAATAAAATAATGTTGTGGTCATAGGTTATATAAAGGTCTTATATGTCTATATATATATAGATATATAGATATGTATATACATCAGAATTAAAAAGAGATGTGTTTTTGTGGGCTGTGTGGAATATCTGATGTTTCATTTTTGGAAGCCACAAGTCCTGTGCTGCACTGTGTGAATTTATGAGTCCTGTGGTTGCCCTGAGTCTCGAGATTTGTTGTGTTGGAGTGAGCTGGCCCAGGTCACTGCTGGATGAATCAGCCTGTGGGAGAGAAGCTTTCTGCTCTGGCTTCTCCTGGGCCAAAACACTAAAAAGATCAGCTATGCTGGTAAAATTGCAGTTGGTGGTGGTAAAGACTTTCTCGTGCTCTCGTGTCATCTGTGGTCTGTCTGACACTGCCACTAGACCTTTTCCCAGGGCTGAGTTGAAGCTCTAGGCTGAAGGAGGGAGATACTGAGAATTTCTGAAAGGATTTTACAACCACAGCCCCAAGGCTGTTACTACTCTGCTTTTGTCCAAACCAGACACAGGAAACACATGTTCCTGTATTACATAAAAATAGCTTGGTAGGGATGCAGGATTGTTGTTTCACTCCCACAAAAGAGCTTGTTAATTTTAAAGTTCAAATCATTTTTATTTACTCTGATGCYTGGAAAGGGAGCCAGTGACTTCAGTTTTCATAGAGAGAGCTTAGCATCCTCTGGAATGTCAGGAGAACTTCCACACTGTCTTCCTTTTCCTCCATGTGTATTTACTAAAGTAAATTTGAAGTAACTGTCCAAGCTTTCAGGTTTGCTGAACCATTCTTGTCCAAGCCAAGGGCTTTCCCAGTTTCATACTGAACCTGTGGGTCAATGGAGACAGAATCCACTGTTGACCCAGTCAACGCCTCACTTGTTGTGTTGGGTAAACTGTAGAGCCAAGAAATTGTTCATTTACTCCTTAAACCCCTGAAATTGAAAGTGAAACCTAGGACAATTTTTGGGTTCAGAGTTAGAGGGCAACTTTGAGTTTTGCCCAAACTGATGATAATCCCGTGTTGTGTTTCATTTTTACTGTCCAGCAGTTGGGTGACTGAAGGGACCTGCCTGTGTTGGCTGTCAGAGGGCATGGCAGGGTCTGAAGCAGCCACAGCAGCAGCACTGAGCTCTCCCTGGTTGACTGCTCCATGAATTGCTGCACATTTTCTTTTGGGTTTCAAGCACCATTTAAACTATTTATGCAGTAGCAGCCAACAACAACAGAAGATGCTACCCTGGCTTTGCATTTCARTCTTAATTAAGTGCAGCATAGCTTGCACAGGGTTCAGTAAAGATACACCCAACTATTTGGTTTTTATAGGAAATGGATTTTGGGAGGTTGTTCCCAAAGTTCAGTGCTGTTAGCACGATGTGGTGTTTATGTTGTAGTGCAGCTTAATGAGTATTAGAGATGAAAGATAGAGAGGGGAGAAGGAGCACTACGTTAGAGAAGTGCCTAGAAAACAAATAACGAGTGAGTGTGTGCTGTTTGGTTTGGCTCATTTGTATGTATATGGCTGAATCAAGAAAACATTCTTTATAAGGAACAGAGGARAGCCTAATGTGCTGTTTATTGACACATGCACGGAGTTGGTGGTAATGAAAACAAATGAAAGAGTGTAATTAGCTTTCACATTAATGATGGGGTTTAATGGGTGTTTATTGTCCACGGGGTGGGTTTTAGAAACTTCCCCATAGATTCCCCACGATTCAATTGCCTCCCGTAGTTCTGTTGGAAAAGTTTGCATTTTCTGCTTGTGAACAAAGAATGCCTTTGCATTCCAGAGGTAATTTTTAGGAATTTTCTGTTTGCTAAAATAATAGGGAAAATCCATGGCTCTCTAATGGTTTGGAGGACTGCCTTTTTTTGCATCTTACTGCTGGGACAAAGTCATTCCCTGTATTATGTGTTCTCACACTGTAAGGCTTGCCGAAGGCTTTTGGCCACTTACTCTGACCTGCTGTTTGTTGCAGGACACAGATTTTTTGCCATGGAGCATAAAAGCTGACCGAAGTGTCTCCTGGAAAAGCTTCAAGGGATAGCAAAATGTGTTACTTACTTTAGTGGCTTGTTTGAGTGATTCCTCGCGTTTCCACCAGTTTGTGTCTAATTTGTCATTTGACTTTGTCTGCAAGTTTGTCTCTCAGTCCCTTGGCATTTGAATCTATTTCAAAAGTTAAAAGAAGATTTGGGTGAAAACCTAAAATTTTAACCTGTGGCTAAAAATACATTGTAATTTTCCAGAATTTCAAATCCATGATCTTGCTATTTTGCCAAATCTCATCTATTCCTGCCTGCCCAAGTATCATCTCTCTGGGGAAAGACACGCATGGTGTGTAATTCCTTTTTGGATTTTGGGTGTTTTTTCCTTCAGAAGGAAGCCAGAAACATAGACGAACTGTGAGCACTGAAAAGGATAATTTACAAATACCAAATCCAAGTATTCTGTCAGTTTAAGTCCAATCCTGTTGTAATCTCTGAACTCTAGTGTAATTGTGGGTTTCATATCTTTGCTAACTGAGCCAAGAGCCTCACAAAGATGAGTGTTCTACCTGTGCATCTCCAGGCCAGAMGTTTTCTTGCTTGTTGTGACCAAGCAACAGAAAGCAACTGTTAATGAGAGATGCAGAACATCTGGATAACTTCCCAGCTGCTGAGGTGTTCTGTYCTTAGGCAACTTCCTGGAGAGCAASCTTAATGTTKCCTTCAGTAGAATCAGTGAGGGGATCTTCATGAGTTYGTCATCTTAATTCATCAATGAATTAAGAATAGTGAATTTTTAAATCCTTTAGAAGGAGAYTGTGTTCCATCCTCCATTACTTACCCACCTACACTTCTGTGCTGTCACAGCAAAACTCTTCCTGTGCCCTGTAGCATTCCTGTGGTGCAGGTTTTCTCAATGAGAAAGCTGTAAAAACAGATGGATTTCACAGGAAAGGATTTAGTAAATCATCTGAGACACGTTTCACTGGGAGTGTAAAATAGGAGACCATGACTATTCCTTTTTGTATCTTAATTGGTTTTTGTAAGAAAGTCATTTTGTCTCCCTTGCAGACAACTTCAGCAACAGCAAGCAGAACTCGAAGTACATCAAAGAGATGGGCTGTCATCCTATGACTTATCTCAGGTGAAAATTCTCAGATTTTTCTTTTTCTGCCTCTGATCATTTAAGATGTAAAACAACAGCACGTTTCAGCAGAACTAAAAGTACATTGTGACTATCCCTGAATTGCTTTTTGTCAAATACAGCAGAGGGAATCACCTTCCTCTCTGTATCTCAACAGGTGCCTGTTCCAAGTATACCAGCTAATGTTCATGAGGGTGGAAAGTCTGTGGAAAAGCCTGATGCTATCTTCTCCCARGAGAGAGATCCTAGATTTGCTGAGATGTTTGCTGGAATAACTGCTTGTAAGTGAATGTCCCTGATGTTTAATTTATAATACTGTGATAAGCTTGGTTACATGCTGTAGAGCGCAGCTTCAAGAGAATGAAGAGAAACTGCTGCATGGCAGAGAATTTTCTAAGCAGCATCAGTCTTTGGGACATTTCCTAGCATTTGTCATTAGTTGGTGTTTCCCCTRGAGATGGTGGAGTAAATTCAAAGAGGGAAGGATGGCTTTAGTGTCACCATAGCTGCCTGGTTTTGATTCTCTTTTCATTTCACAAGAACACCTTAGGCAGTGCTCCTAGATGTTAAATATACTGAGCAGAACATTCCATTTCTAAGTGTATATTTTCTTTCCTAAATAGTTTAGGTAAATTCATTTCWCTAAATTGGGACATATTTCTCTAAAAAGGGACAGGAAAAATACCAAATAGTCTTAAGATAGGCGGCAGTTTTTTATCAAATCACCAGCTTCTGTGTCAATGTTTTCAGAGTTATGTGGTGCCAGCAATATGCTTGTTCTCTGGTCAGTTGAGGCATCTCCAGCCATGGTACCTGGTTGTCAGGAGTCCTTGCTCTTTTTTCCGACAACTTTTAAAATTTACAGCATGTTCTTTTAAGACTGCTAGGAGTCTCGGGAATAATTTGTTTTTCTRTATTCCTTGGAAATGACTGTGAGGACAGAGTCCTTACTGGTGCCCTCACCAAAGGATTTCCCAGCCCTGTTGTAAGAGGTAACAGCCAAATTGTCAGTCGGTCAGATGGAGCTGTCCCAAAGCAGYCCCAGCCTGTGCTGCCTGTTGCCCTAACAGACAGAAACCTAAGACTGGCAGCTGAAGGCATCATCTGAAATATATCTGTAGGAAACCAGCCAATGCCATGGCTTGTGGAAGAGCTCATTGATTGTTTATTGTTCTTAACTGTCCTCACTGAAAAAGAGGAATTTTTACATTTGTTTTAAATAAATCAATGTGCAAGTGTCATGCAGTGCAGGGAGGAAACAACTCACAGGGTTTGACTGCAGGGGTGTTGGAAGGTGACCTCGCTGTTGGTTTCTTATGTCTGGATTGGCTTTTTCAGTTGGAGAAGACTGCAGTATATACTTGATACTCTGTCCTCCTGTTGCTAGGACTGCTCTGCTATTCCTGTTCGTCCTTCTCTGTTTGCTTGAGCAGTGGAGTCAACAGCTGGGGCCATAAAAGGGGTCCATTAGAAGGTAGCAAGACTCCAACCCTAAGCACCAGAATATGTTTTTCCAAGCAAGAACATCTTGCTTTTTGGCTGCCTTACTGGCTCTTTTTCAGGCAGCTCTCAGCTGTTTGTGGGGAGGGGTTAGGGTTAAGGGTGTCACAAGCTGTGAGGTAGCTGGGAGGTTATGTTCTTGGAAATGCCATTTCTCCTTTCATTCTTATCAATTTACAGGCTGTGCTTTTTTTGGGACATTCTCCCTCTCTGAGTTTCTCATGGGAGCTGTGATCAAGGTCTCCTCTGAATGATAAAGGATGGTTCCCAGTCAGGGATGAGGTACCCTGTCCAAAACCAATATTGACAAGCCTGTGTGCTGCCTGCCAGACATTTGCCTTATGTTGATACCTGATCTGTAAGAACATAGGCTGACACAGGGAGAGTGCTGCTATTAAAACTTCATTAAAACCCCAAAAGTTGGGAGAGGAAGCCTGGCTTGACCAATTCATGCAAGTGATTTGAAGCATGGGATGATGGAGTTCTTAGGGAGGGATTCAGTTAAGAGGCAGAAATGTTGGAAATACTGGTCCTGCTGGGGGAAGGGACATCATTGACCAGCGGAGTTTAGAGAGAAACAGGTAAAATTCACAAAAAACAACAACAAAAAATCAATGCTGTACCAAAGGTGAGAGCAGAGAATTGTGTGAAAAATCCTGGGTAGGAATACAGCTGGGAGAGATGTGGGCCAGATTCAGAGGCTAAAGAGCATTCAGGGTAACTCAGGAAGGAGAATTAGCTGCTTGCTATTAGTTTAGCTGTTCCCTTTGTCTTGGCCTCATCCTGTGGCACAGACCCTGGTAGCTGCCATGGCAACTCTGCTCCACTTGAGGAATTCCAGTTCATTTGGGGCACTCTCAATTTTTCTGGTGAGTTGTTCTCAAATATCTAAAGCACCCGCAGGATTTTGGCTCAGTCTCTTCCAGCCCTGAGAGTTTGGTTTCCCTGCAAAGGGTGGCCTTAGAAAATGGGGCATCTCATGCAAGAATGACATTACTGCAAGAAAAGAAAAATTCATCTGTCCTTCTTATCAGAGATATATCAACCCGTTCTCAATTCTTCCTGCTATATGCACAACCTCCTCTAYATCTTGTCCCCATTTCTCCCTGTTGTTGTTTTTAAATATGAGAGCATAGTTTTGCTGCCCAGCCTTGGTTTCTGTGCTGGGCAGTATGTAGCCAGGGAGGAATTTCTACAGATTTCTACATTACAAAGACAAGCAATGCTAGCTTGCATCAGTGGCATCCACACTCCAAGGCTCCTGTGAGGGAATTTGAGGTGACTTTTTTCTTTTGAGAGGCAAGCTTAGGTTCTTGTTAGGAACATAATGTAAGAACAACTTAGGTAACAGGGAAAAGCTGCTGTGTGTTGGAGGCCTTTGGTGAGTCACACTCAGGAGGTCTCTAAAAGCTAGGGAAAGCTAAAAAAAATTTAAACACCTAAAAAAATAYTTCTGTTACTTGTGAGTTGAGTGCRCCTTTTGTCCGAGAGAGCATCTTGTGAAATGAGTGGGACTCTGGAAAGACCAAAGGGGAAAATGAGGAGGCAGACTTGATTTCTGGGCTTGTCAAGTACCTGGCAACATATGGGTGCAAAACCATCAGTGAGTTGCAGGGTGTTTGTCACTTGGAGGGGAGATGGAGAAGGTGAATAAAGGGTGTTGTAGCAGACCTGTACATTATTTTAAGAGAAGTAGTAGTGAGATTTCCCTGAGCTCTGGAATAATCCAGTACCAGAAAATTAAATTAAGGGACCAAATGGTGTTGTTCACCCAGTCTTGTTTCATTCAATTAGAGATTGATCTCCARTTGCCACATTAAGGGTATACTGTAAAAGTTAATGGCATCTCTTTGTGCAGTTTATKCACTACACTCATTTGTCTTCCACCCCTCTGGGGTACTTCTATCCTACTTCATGGTTCCTCATTCTATTTCATGGCTTCCCATTCTATTTCATGGCTCCCCATCCYATTTCATGGCTCTCCCAAGCCACAGGAGGACAGCAGATTCCACAAGAGAACTGTGTTTTGCCTTGCCACAGCTCAGGTGTGCAGGTCTTGTGACACTCAGGAGCAAAGTGCCACCTGGGATGCAGGTGGGGCTGCAGGTTGTCACCCCAGCATCAGCGGGCAATGCCACCAGGCAATTGAAGCTACTATGTTCCACAGGGCTTCTCCATGAAGCTTGAAGAAGGGAAGAAAATATACATTGCAATTGTCTAAAAATACTTTCTCCTTCATTATCTCACCCMCTAAATTAATTATTTTCTGTGATTTGTTTTTCTCTTGTAGCAGATAAAAAAATGATGGCCTCTGCATCCACAGCAGGGAACCAGCAGCTTTACTCCCAGGGGAGCCCATTTCAGCCAGGACACTCGGGAAAGACTTTCAGGTATTTGGTGCAGATCCTGAATGTGTCAGTCCCTGTCTGAGAGGGGGAACTGTCCCTTGCAGTACTRTGGAAACCAAGCCAGCCCAAGAGCAAGAACTTCCTTTACATGAATGAATTTTACTTTGTGTACACTTCACTGCTGGTGATGTTTCAGCACTTAGGCTGGGCTTACAAGCTGAGATGATTTGGGTATCTCTCTTAAAAATACTGGCTGGTAAGTAGGTGCTTTTTGCTGTGATATTGTAATTGGAAAAAAGCTAAGGAGCAGCAACAAATTCTGAAGGGAAATAACTCTTAGAGGTGACAAGACAGAGTCAGAGATCTGAGGAACATTCAGCCAAGATAGGAGAGTGCAGAGATTTGTTTTGCACTTCAGCTGTCACTGCTCCTGCTGAAGGGCATTGATGTGGTATCAAAGGGAACAGAGGGATGCTGCTGCATCCATACTCCCAGGTGAGGACTGGGACAGGARCATCAATACTTTTCTAAGGCAGCTTCCAAATAAATGTAAGGTGGTGATCTGGCTTGTTCCAAGGCATTTTTGAGTTCTCCTAAGTGTGTGTCATTGCCTACCAGCTGGCAATACGGGTTCCAGTTGCTTTTGGAGAGTGTGGTGACAGCAATCATACTTACCTTAGTGCCTTGTGATATCACCACTGTCTTACTGCAGTTCCATTCTCCTGTTCAAACCAGCCAAGGCTCTGAAACTGAAGGAGCAGCCCCTCAGAACCTGCCAGTTCCTCGAACTGGAAAACATTGGCAAACACTGATTTTATTTAAACCAATGTGYTCTTAAAGTCATAATTGCTAATAATCTCAGTGAAGAGAAATAAGATCCCTGTGAGTGTGTTTTGTCAAATTAAAATCAAGTATAACTTGGGGAGATATGAGAGTAAATTAAAATGTCTTTTAATTGGATATTGTGTATTACTGGGTGACTGACTTGCCATCTGGGGGTTTGGCTTGTGTTCTGTTCATTTCCTTTGCTAGTTCCTGATGTTTAACTGTAGCTTTTCTCCTCCTGCTATTCTGTTACATCAAGTAATGGTTTGCATTTCTGCCAGTACTTCCACCCTCAGTGCACTGTCCTCTGTATAATCTCCAGCCTGGCACGTTCAGTCACTGAGCCTGGGCAGCCTCTGGGCACTGCTCTGCAGAATCTGCTTTCAAAGTACAGTTCCAGATACAGCCCAAGCTCCTTGGGTGATGGGACTTGCCAGTCCTGCTGAGAGATGTTGGCAGTAGGGCCAGCCCTCCCCAGCAGCTGCTGTGTGCTCCAGCCAGATTTAGATGGACTTTCTGGTCTACATTGTCCTCTTTGGAGACTCTGTGATAATACAAAATARAAATAAAACAGATTTTTTTAGAAATTAGAAAACTCTACAAGGAATTTCTAAACATACACTTTGCTTTTAAGCAGTAAGAAATTCAGAATAACAACTCCCATATTCAAATGCCTGCCACGTTTTGCTTGCACTCTGGGAGGGATTCTGTCAGCCTTTTCCTAGGATTCAGATCCCTGCTTTTCTCTCTGCTCAGCCTTGTTTACTTCTTTTCCCAATCTGCGTTCTTCTCTCTCTGTAAGATTGTGAAAATAAACAACAGGGATGAGATTGGAGAAAAGAACAAGCTGTTTCAGTGGATCCACAAAAGTGGTTTTGTGTGCTGTCTTCATTTCTATTCATTTATATATGACATGTAAAAAATATGGTTTTATATATAAAAGTACAGTCACAATGTGTAGTTGTGTAGATTCCATTGCTCAAGACTTSCATGAGAATAAAATGGTGAAGTGGAGCAGTTTCTTCATATAATTTTTCCTATAATTAATTTCTGGGTATTTCTCTTTAGTGAAATTTAGTACATAGGAAACAGCTAACATATAAAAAAGTTCCTTAAAAATACTATTTTTTATTATTATTAATGTTCCAAATTTCCTATATGAGTTTAACTTCCTGTCTTGATTATTCTTTTGCCTGGATATATAATTGCCTGTTCTTCTTTAGCATCAGTTGGTGAAAAAATGAATTAAAAGTGCTTATTTTTAATATGTAGCACATAATTCTTCATTTCCTAGGCAGGAAACAAATGGAAGGAAGTGGCTATAAGTATCATCTCTAGTGCCCATCTTCATTTRGAATGGCATTTAAGCAAATGCTTAAATACTGTTGACTTTTAGCACAAATTTGTGATGAAGTACCTGCAGTACTCTCTGCAAGCCGGATTTTTTTATGCATTAAATGTTAAACTGGTGTGAGGCTAAGTGTGTATGCACCATGTGTGGGACTGTATTTATTCTTAGAAGCCCTTTCCAAGAGATTACTGATGTAATTCAAAATAATTTTGCCTGCTGTGTCTATGGGGACTGACATTTAGAATGCCAGTATGTTTCATAGTTTTKTGACAGTTCTCAGTCATTTTTCTTACCAAGACAGATTGAATAATTATCTTTAGTGTATTGTCAGTATTTCTTTATCCGAGTTACAATCTGTGCATTGAGAATAGGCCCTACAAATGAGGCTCTGTGTGTGTTCTGAACCCTTAGTTCATCTGTGGTGCATGTGCCTGGTGTCAACGACATCCAGTCCTCCTCCTCAACGGGCCAGAACCTGACTCAGATATCGCGGCAGCTCAACCAGGGCCAGGTGGCCTGGACGGGAAACCGCCCACCATTTCCAGGACAGGTACTCACCTCCACTGCTCTATTTTCGTGGGCATTAAAGATTTGCACTCTCTGTGATTTTTACAGAAGTGTTAGTGAACCCATTTATGATTTTAGGGTCATTAATTTGTGGTGGGGGTGGTGGTGTGGCAGYGTGCGCAGCTGCCTGTGTGTAACTGCCCTTGGTTTGGGATGGTGGCCGTGGCTGCACTGACCCAAACCCCACTGGAAGGTTTTGTCCTGCATTTGTTTTATGTGTGCACTGGATGAAGGAAGGACAGATCTTCTGCTGTAGTATTAAACCTGTGAATTTAATCTTTCTTGGACTGGCACCTTGCACCCAGCAGTGTTACCCACCATTATCAGGGTGGGCAGAAGGGGCAGGTGCAAAGCCAGGCATGGATTGGGAGCAGAGGCTGCTCAGCCTGGTGTCCCTCTGTTAGCAYTGCCCAGTGTAGCTCACTCTGCTGTGTGCTGGAGGAAACAGCACATACCTCCATCAGATGCACTATGCTTGTCAGTGTTAGCCCAGAAATCACCTCTTGTTCTGTGTAACTGTTAAGAAATGGTTCAAAACTCTCTTAAAAGACAAATAATAAGAAATTAATTTGATCTTAATAATGCTGCTCTTAATCCCTCCTGAGTTCTCATTGTTTAGCAGGCTGGAATGGCATGCTGGGGTGGTCGCTAAATGAATTTCCAATAAGTGAATTGTTTCCACATTAATCACTGATTATTCCCAGCCCTCAGAGTGTCATGGTTTTCTGTCACACCTGGTTAATGAAATCCAGTCACAACATTTCTTCAAATKATATGGAAGGTGCTGAAAATGATTAAAACAAATTACTCATCCCTCTTACTGCACAAATTCTGTCCAARTCAACCAAGTTTGGATGTGAGTATAAGGAAATTGGAATTAATTCTTCATCTTAAATAAAGTAAAATGTAGCTAAGCCTTGCAAAAATGACACGCTGAGCTCCCACTGCCATTGTAGAAACCTTCAGAAATGTACAATTTCTTAGCTTGGAACTGAACTGAAGACTTAATAGCATCTTCCACATGTTATATACCTGTTGGGATCTGTTTTGCTCCCCCAGCTCCCCTGCATTTGCCCAAAACTCATAGAACCATTAAATTTGGACCTTTATGGTCCTCAAGTCCAACCATTAACCCACCRCTGCCAATTTCACCACTAACCCGCATCCCGGGTGCCACATCCACACATCTTTTAAACCCCTCCAGGGATGGTGACTCAGCCTCTTCCTTGGGCAGCCTCTTCCTGTTCTTGAYCCTTTTGATGAAGGAATTTTTCCTGCTGAGGAGTGATGGGAAGWGGTTCAGTGAGCACTTCTGCCAGCTACATCAGTGCCCTTGCATGGATCCTGCCCAACCCATGGAGTTGTGTGTGTCTGAGGGGTGTAGCAGGTCACTGACCTTTTCCTCTTGGATTATGGGGGCTTCATTCTGCTCCCTGTCCCTCTCTTCCAGGGAAGAGCAACTTCCTTTGCATGCATTGATTGCCAGAAACAGTACACACACATCATTACAGATATCTAGAGATGTAATCACCTTCAATTTCTGTGGGCTTGGTTAGGCAGTGAGTTTTTCTTGGGAGTGCTGGACTTACTCATCATGTGGGAAATGGTTTATAGTCAGATTCTGCCTGTGCACCATGACTTTGGATGGAGCACTTCACTCCCATTAGTCCCAGTGCACCAGTTGTACATGTCTCAAAGCAGCCTCTGCAGTGTTTAACCACTTGTGTAACATTCTGGGAGATCCTCTGACAGAGCCGTTGTGTAGGTGAAATGACAGTAAGCTGGATTTTGGTACTTTTGAATTAACTCAGCTGCCCAATTAAAGCAATGTTAGACTGTTTCTTCCCTTCTGCCAGGACTTGGTGATTCACCCTTTACAAGGCAAAGTAACTGCTGTCTGTATTTCATAGGCAGGGAGAGAAAGCAGCTCATTAGCTTTGAAACTTCTTTGGCCCTTTAGTCCCAAGCACTGGAGACTCTGGTCATCTGAGACCTGCATGTGTCCATGAAGAGAACTGATTTCACTGTGGCACTGCAAAATCAATACACCTGGAAAATAAAGAGGAATTCTTCATACCTGTTGAGTTTGAGATTAATCCTCATAATAGCAGTAAAAGAAATYCTTGTTTTCCAAATAGCTCTGATACAGAGTATCTATGAGCTAATCAGCAGGAGAGCTGCAGGTGTTGGTTTATAGTCTGTTGTATTCCTTTTGCAGCAGTAACCTGGCTTGGACAGAAATGAAATAMARCTGAGACAGGAGAAACRTGCCTGTTGGCATCCACAGAGTTTATTTAGTCTTTGCTTTATGTTGTAAAAAGTGATTCTGCTGTGCTGTTCCCCAGCAATAAAACTTTTTCCTTCTTTTACGCTTTGTTCCTCAGCAAATTCCATCTCAGTCTGGCAAGGCTCAGTCATCTCCCTTTGGCATTGGAACAAGTCACACCTACCCAGCTGACCCATCATCYTACAGCCCCCTGTCCAGCCCAGCCACCTCTTCTCCAAGTGGGAATGCCTACTCCAGCTTAGCAAACCGAGGTGCAGGCTTTGGTGAGTTTTGAGTGGTGTAACACGGGAACGCACATAGACATAAGACTCTTCAGCACTAACTTCATTAAATATTTAATCAGTAAAATTGTTTTTTGTTGTTCTTTTGGTGGGTCAGTTGGGAWGCCCTCGTGGTGAAAGGGTTTTTCTTTCTGCTGCTGAGTAGAGAGGGCAGAACTGACCTGTTCCCTCCATGCTCCATCTCCTCCACATCCAACACACTTCAGAATATTGTCATTTTATGGTATGAGGGAACTTTTTTTTTCCCCCAGTAAATGGTGTCCTGAAAGATTCAAAATTTGTTTATATGACTAGTAACCATCCTCCCAAATTGTGGTCAACTGGTTCAATTTGCTTTTTTCATTTTTTATCTTCTTTTTCATGGTGGTGTCCTCTTGCACTGAGATTGCAGATTGTAGTTTGGCTGAAAATGGGATTTATTTTGTACCCCCAGTGCTACCAACCTAATCAGAGTAGATGCCATATTTTGAAATGGTTTTCTTTTCCCATTATGTGCTARTTTGGTGGCTTTCAGACCGTGACCCAGTAGGTAACCCCTTGGTAAGTTTTCTGTGCTCCACCAGAAGAAAAATATTCAAGAGTAAAATATATAATGGATTCCATGAAAAATGTCACAGGGTGATAATAATGTACAACCCCAAAAGGCACAGGTGGCAGTGTGCTGCTGTGTGTTGTGTGCCCCTGTCCCTGGGGAACAGACCTAGCACAGACCTGTGCCTAGAAAAAGGACATTGGGATGGAGCTCTTCCTTACACAGCTTATTCCTCCCTCCATTTCCATTTCCACCAGGCATTGTACATTTGTTTATGAGACAGCCTTGTATTTCAGGCTTAAGCTACTTGGCAAGAACCCTTTCACTTAATGAGAAACATCTCCTGACCTACATCAGTTTGGGTGCTATTAATAACCCAGCCTTGACGGAGACGAGCGGCTTCGAGCGCCGGCTGGCAGGAGCTGCTCTGCTGAAAAGAAGCATCATTTGCTTCACTCACTTAATTTCAATGTGTTGTTCTGAGGGGAAATAAAACAAAACAAACTTGCAGCTTGCTTTTAAAGGGGAACTTAGATGAATTTTATTTTGGCTCTTAAAATGTCTGCAGGGTTTTTGAGTCAGCTGAATTACTGGTTGTGGTAATGTCAGTGAGGGAAAAACTGTAATCATCTACTTGGGATGTGATAGAAATGCATCACTGCAGCCTGTTTACTTTCCTGTAAAACCTTCCCTTTATCTGTTTTGCATGGCTTAGCTGGTGGCCAAAGGGATTGGGTTAAATATGTGTGTCTGTATTTCCTGAAGTCATGACTGTGAGTAGTGGCTGATTTGACATGACTGAGCCTGGCTATCAAAGACTTGGCATAGCACAGGTATGGAAGTTTGGCACAGGAAATTTGGCACTCTTGGCAGAGGATGCTGGTGATCAGGAAGAACCAGACATGCACAGCTTGATCCTCTGCTGTGAGAGGGAAACAGGCAAAAATAGCTGGAGCACTTATAGARAAAAACATTAACAAGAAAAAAGAGGGAGAAGTATTTGGAGGAAAAGCATAAGCCTGGTGGCAAGCTTTCTAAAATGCTAGTTCTTAGAAGGAGATACTGTAACTAAGGAATGCAAAATTATCCCAAAATTTTATAATTCAGTGGCAGTCTGTAGAAATGCAGGGTAAAATGAGTCCAGCTTAAGTGTTACTGTACTCATGGAAAATGTTTGTGTAATAGGTAACCAAATTAATGTGTGGCAACATGCTKTTTTTCTGATGGACCATTTAGAAGAAATTGATCTCCTCGAAATCATCATTTAAACTGTATTTACAATGAAGCCTTGCTATTTGTGTTACTCTGTCAAATGTAAATGGCATGAGACTTTTAGGAAAGTATCACCATATTGACAGGATAATAATTTGTTATGGACTGCATATTAAGTAAATCACTTTGCAAATGTATCACTGGAGGACAGGACAGTCCAGCAATGCCTGTATTTAATCAGCAAGTCTGTTGTCTGTTGATCATACTGTTTCTACATCTGCTTAAAAAAAACTTGGATCTGCTTACATGCTTCCTAGATGAGTACCAAACTGTGCAGCCACTGCTCCACAAGAATTCAGTGTTTTGAAGAGAAACAGCATTCASATGGTGAAGTTTGGTTTTTAAGTGAAATGAAAAATACTCCTTATTATTGATTAAAAAATGGTGGGGGATGCTTGAAAATTGTCTTGCAGTGCSTGGCTCACTGTGCATTTTGCTCTGGGCAGTTCACGGCTGTGCAGCCGTGGCCCTGAGCTTTGCTCTGGGGCTGAAACTCCCTCAGCTTCCTCCTYGCAGGGCTGGTGTCACCCAGGGCCTTTCTCCAAGGCTCCTTTGCAAATCCAGGYGCTGATGGATGCTGCCCCAGAGCAGGCAGGTGTTTTGGGGGAGCTGCTCCCTGACTTGTGCCTTGTGTTCCCCCTGCAGCTGAAGGTGGCCAGAGCAGCGGGCAGTTCCAGGGCAGACCGTCCGAGGTGTGGTCGCAGTGGCAGAGCCAGCACCACAACCAGCAGAGCAGCGACCAGCACTCACACCCACAGCCCAACCAGACCGAGGTGTTCCAGGTGAGCAGTGAGCCCAGGCTCCCTCTGATCACGTCTCAGTCTGAGTTAGAGCCGTGGCCCTTGAGGATCAGGTGCAGCAGGGCCTGCAGCCCTTCCCTGCTGCTGCGTGCTGCCATAGCCCTGCACTGCTCCCACCTGCACTTAGCTGCTGAGGTGGTTTGGGTTTCTGCCACACAGCAGCATCTTTGCTGATGTAGAATGCTGTTTTCCCTTCTCTTTGCACCCTATACTTAGGGCTTTCATCTTTGGCAGAGAACCCATGAAGTATTCCCAAGTGGAGTGTCTTTCTTATCCTGGTGCTTGCCTCTGGTATCTCAAGTTCAATTAGATATTAATGTCATTCTCTTTGACAGTTCAAGCAGGAAGGGAGTCTGATAACGCACAGAAGRTAGTGGACAATATTTTTTTAAGGTTAAGCCCAGTCAGATATCAGATAGGGGGTAAACAATCATCTTCAGCTATCTAATTTGCTATAATTCTGAGTCTTGACTACAGATAGCACAGTTCTACTACAGAGTAGGACTTCATAAGTTGACTAATAACATATCTGTCCTKGTATAACTGGTTTTTAAATTAGATGAAGAAGACAGTTTACAAGAAAACAATGCAGATAAATGCAGGAAAGACAGTTCAAGCCCCAAGCAAGGTTTAGAAGTGGGGCACCTCCTTGTCTTTTGGAAAGTAAATTCACCTGCAAGACTGGGCTCATGTGCAAGAACACTGCAGAAGGGCTGTGAGCATGGGAATATTCCTGTGTGGGTGAACCATTGCTTTCACACAAGATCAAACAACAGCCCTTCATCTGGAATAACTGCCTGTCTGCGTGCTCTTTACCCAGGGCTGGGCAAGATTGGTCTGTTGCATCTCTTTGTGTTAGCAAAGGTTAATTGCTCTCCAAGAGGATACTCAGGGTAATTCCAGTGGAGCTGATGGCAGCATGGTTTGATGGCCAGCAGGGACATGGGGCTCCAAGCAGTGTCTTGCTTGTTTCTTAACAAATTTCTCATGAAGTTAGTGGCAAGGAAGACCATGGGATAAAAGGAGAGCTGGGCTCATCTGCAGAACTCTAGGAGGTGAGTGTGTGTTTGGAGGGAATTAGGAAAATATCTGGATGGGATRAGAAACTTGGATGGGTTTAAAGGTCTCCAAGAAATTGTGCCCAAAATCAGCCCTGGATTAGCTGGGCTTAGGGAGAGAGGCAGACTCAAGAGGAGACCTTGCTGGATCTGTGCCTGAGGAGCCTTTGCCACAGAGGCCCCAGCAGCAGAAATGCCTTCAGAGATGGAAATGGAGACAGGAGGGAGCAGCTACAGCTTCCCTTTGGCTGGGAGAGAATGTGGGAAACCATCAAATAAGTCCAAGTTTTGGTCAGAGGATGGAGGCTGACCCTGGCAGCTTAGACACTGCCAGTTGTGCTCACAGTCTCTCTTGCCACATTGGCAAGGATGCTGTGAAGATTTTGGATGTATKTTAATCAGTTTTTATTTTGGAGGAACTTCCCAGTATGCAGCAGCTCTCAGCTCTTTCACAGAGCAGATCCCGTGAGCTTTCTTACTTGTTTTTTAGATTTGTTTTATTGTGAGGATAGTGAGCCATCCCTGGCAAGACTTGGCTTTGTGGTGAGAGTTTATTATTGTAAGGACTGWCAGGAAAAGCAAGTGTAAACTCTGGTTTTCCCAGCAAGGGATGTCTTCTCCCTGTGGCTTCAGTCTCCGGCTGAGAGGAAAGGTTTGRGTGTTTTTTGAAGCCTCCTGCAGAGACCTCACTTGGTTCAAGRCACGTGAGAGCAATTACCACAAAATCCCATTTCTCCTGAGAAGTTCCTGCTATTTCCCCTGTCTCTGTACATCCATGAAGGCTGTTTGGGCACCTTGTTAGCTGGGGTGGTGTCCAGTCTTGGGTGTTCTACAGAGCAGTGCTCACCTACAGTGTGCTGGGAGGAAGTGAGACCTTGCCCAAACCCATCCTGRCACAGCTGGGGCTCCAGTGTGTGAGATGTTGTACACTCCCCATGCAGTGAAACCAGAGAGTTTACTTCTCTCCAAATGTAGCTTCCATTCCAAGAGGAGCCATTTCAGTCTGGGAGGAAAATGTGTTTTATTTCTGAGGAGAAAAACTTCTGCCCTGCTTAAGTCCCACTTTTTGTTCAGAAACACTCCAGCAAAACATAAGTAGCACATAAACCTTAGCCCAGCTCTCTGCACAGGTCTGGTTTTCACTTTATTTATCTAAATTTGGCCTTTTCTGGTTTTACACTGAGAAGATGTACAGGAAACAGTTTTGTGTCTGGATAATGTGTTGGCWAGTGAGACTTCACTTTGATTTTTCCTTATCATGCAGGACATGCTGCCGATGCCTGGGGATCCCACACAGGGTACTGGCAATTACAACATTGAAGATTTTGCTGACCTGGGCATGTTTCCACCATTTTCCGAGTAGCTTGCGAAGCAGAAATGGAAGTTCTTCTTCTCCAAGGCCATTTCAGTGTAATTTTGGCGCTGCTTTTTCTGTGTTGCATTTCTGTAGAAGCTACTAAACCAGAAGACACATTTCTCACGTTTCAGATAGTGGTGTAGGGCTTGCTCTCTCCTCCTTGGGGTGCACCAGTGCCAACAGAGGAGCTCCAGCACTTGTTAGTGTTCATTGACAGCTCCATTGGTTTTTTTTTATTTTATTGTCATCTACCTCAGAGATAAAAATTTTGCTTGTTTTTTTAAAAACAAATCTCTGAGTCTCAAATATTTGAATGTGAATGATGCATAATATTTCCTTTGAATGGTAATTTTTCAATAGATAACAAAGTAACAAAGACTAACAGAGAAAAGGTAAGGTCGTGTCTCGTTACAGTGCCTACCGCTCAATTTCGATGCCTTGCTTTAAGCTTAAGTTTCTGGAAGCAGACACAATATTCTGTTTTCTTTGGTTCTTGTAGGTTTTAGGTCACTTTAAATGTTGAGATTAAGCAACATAATGTAGGCCTCTCTCACCAGAAGATTCAGCTCTGCCTTTTCTAACTTAAACTTGAATGTGTGTACATTTTGGTACTTTATGTATATCTTGTGCTGTATGAAGTGATTTCCTGTACTGGTTTCTTTTGCCTTTACAAAGGGTCCATTCTGGAGTGTACTGAAAAGGTTGATGATGTATGTGAAGGATTTGAATATCGTGGGAGTCTCCATCACTTCACATAGGTGTTCTTACTTTTAATTCAGGTGGTTCTCTATTCAGAACAAACATTTACTTACATAAGCTATTAGTCTGGTTTTGCACTGAATTGAGGCCTATAACCTTGTACATTTCTCACTGGCTGCTTTAATTATTATTGTTCTTGCTTTCCCAAAAATATTGCCTCTTAAAAGATGACTGTAAACACATTGAGATTGCATTTTCTATATTAGCATTTCCTTTCTGTGAAGTACTTTTTATACTGTGAAACCTCACATTTTAACAGTGGAAGGTGGTGGCCTGTTACTAGGAAATTGTTCAAGCTMATTTGCTGCAAGCAGTGAGATGGTTTTGTAGTGTATAATTTTTTTAAAGTGARTTGGTAATAGATATTGATTGGACTATTGTCCACTGCATACACAGTGATAACTTGAATTTTTGCTTGGATTCCCAAGCAAATGCTTCTGTTAACCCTGTTCTGTTAAAAATGGGATTTTCAGCATACCAGGTTTATTGAGGACTCTTGACTGCTCTGAATGCTGTATGCTTTTCCAGAGAGGTAAGTTAATCACCTTCCTCTTGGGCGAGTCACCTGCCATATGTCTTCATGAGAGATGTGGTAGGAATCTTTTTGTTCAGTRTTTCATATGCATGATGAATTACAGAGGTTGGATTGTAAGGATTTTATCCTGATCATTTCTGCTGGGATGGGAACACAATCACTCACAAAGCCCCAAGTTCCTGCATGCAGGTTGTTCATAACCTCTGAGTTTGGGTGCAGAGGAGGAAGGGGCAGCTTCCCTCAGCTTTTGGACATTCAGGGGCCATGAAGGACCTGGGAAGAACAGCCCCAGGGCATAGCCTCCATCGAGATCTCAGTGTGTGCAGCCATTCTTGGACTTCACAGGATTAAGCTCTGCCTTCTCATAGCCCCTCTYGAATTCTGGGGTGTGTCTGAGTGGGGACAGGGTGCTCATCACCACAGTCCATATTTTGGGGTGAGGTCCTGGGGAGCAGGCAGGCCCTGCTCTGGCCAGGCAGGGTTCAGGTGAGCCTGGCCCAGGGACATGGCTGGCACTGATGGGGCTGTCCCAGCCTTCTCCCAGATCAGCATGTTGTGTTCAGTAGCCAGGAAGAGTCCTCCTTACTATTTCTCTCACCAAATCTGGGACCAATCTCTTACCCTATGTGCAAGTGGGGCTAGGGAGTCTTTTTTTTTTAGGACAGTTTTGTATATCTCTAGATGAAGTACTGGATAGGCCTTGGATCTCCTGGTCTGCACTTGCCTCACCAAATCACACTGAGAACAAACAAAACTCTTCCTCTGTCCTCCCCCAGAGATCTGGAAAATACCATCTTAGGTGAGCAAGCCATGTGCTTATGCACTTTGCTTTTAAATACATGGATGTTTATTCTCTTGGAGCCATCCCCCTTTYCCCTCATGCTGCTCAAATGAATGACTGCTCATGGAATTGGAGAGGCAAAGGAAGTTCTGCTGTAAAGTTCACTGGTGTCTCTGGATGCTGCACCAGTGAGTGAGGTGCTCCTTGTCAGTGCAGGGTTTTGAAAGGGAATGCTTATGAGGGAGGGAGCAGTGGGTGAGCAGTTTGTGTCTCTCCACAGAAGATGCTTGACATGATAAATGTCAGTTCTTCTGAAATTTTTATAAATTTTTCCATAAAGTGAATAATGAATTCAGCTAAAATGTGCTGTTCCTGTGTTTTATTTTACCCAGCAAACTGCTCTGAGTATATTTATAGTTTATTTTACTTCCTGAATTCAATTTAAAAATAAGGTTTTTAAAGTCATTTTCTTTCTCCTGACATCAGCAATGATAACTTCCTCAGTGTGTTGTGGGTTTTTTACCACTGAAGAAGGCTTCCCGTGTACAGATTTTGGTTGTGCAGTTCAAAGTGCACTGTTAGAAGAAATTTAAGCACATCTCTCTTTTTCTTATTGTTTTTTTGAAGTCAGTATGCCTGAGGGATCAGAGCATGGGCTGCTCCTCACCTTGTGGGCTCCTTCCTGGTTGGGGAAGGTGATGGCTGCTCTGTCCAGGGCAGTGTGGGCAGTGCCAGGGTTGGGTTTTCCCTGTCAGCTGTTTCTATTGTGCCATCCCAAGCCAGCGCTTTACTGTTGGCATTTCCACCCTTGCCCTGCTCCTCTGCCATTCCTGGCCACCCCATCTCCCCCAGCCCAGGTGGGAGGTGTTGGGCTGCCATTCCCAGCCACGAGGAGGGAGCAATCCGTGAGTTTGGCAGCTTGGTGCTTCTGAGGCAGAMCTGCTGCAGGAGAGGCTTTGCTCGTGCTGCAGGGCTCTGCCCTGGCCCCTCTGTGTCCCTGCCTGCTCCTCCCCAACAGCCCCCCAGGTGCTGTGGCTGACAGAGCTGTGTAGCCTTGGCTGTGCTGTATCTTGTGTTTCCTTACTTAGCTTACCCTGTAGCTGCAGTTATAAGGTGCATTGGGAATGCTGATGTTTTTATTGTGTGCTGTCGGTGTAGCTTTGTTGGCACTTYGGCTTCCAATTTCCAGAATTTCATAGGTGGTGGATTTCTCATTCCTTTTGTGGGTTTTTTTCTAAGCTGGAAATAAAGCTATGATTTCTGACTRAACTGTTGCAAACACAGTGTTTCTTGAAACTGAATTTTCTGGGTTTTAAACTCATGGAGCAGGRAACTGCAAATAGTGATGGTCTGGATGAGTTATCTCAAGGAGTAGACATATAGACTGAGACAGTTTTAGATACTAAAATATTTCTATTCATTTATTCAGAAGAACAATCCGAGACTCCATCACATTACTTGTACAAGTSCTACTGGCAGTACCTACAGTGATGCTTTAACCAGATAGTTCCATTTGTAGCTTTGTTGCCTTTTCTTTTCTTTTGAAGTACAGTCTGAAACTGTAAATACTTCTTGCAGAACTGCCTTTTTAACTCTTAATTACTTTTGGCACAGTGTTAAATAGTGTTGGATTTACCCAATTGCTATGACATATATTTTTATACATAGGTGTACTCTTTTTTCAAGAATAATACAGCCATTTTGTCATTAATGCCTTATTGGTGTCATACTGCTGTTGCTCTTTGTTTGCAAGGTATCGAGTGGACTAATTTCTAGTTCAGATATTTTCACTTTTCCTGGCAGTGCTCAAGTTTGGCTTCAGGTGATTTTTGCCAGAGCCCCATTTTTCACAGTTGTTAACTGTGAGAAGRAGAGAATGTGGGCTTGGGCTTGTTGCTGTTAATGGAGCAAAGAAAAGGTGATGGCATCTAATTGTCTTTAAAAGGTCAGACTTCTCCTACTCTAAACCAGAGTGCATTTCATGAAACTGATGACTGTGGGCACTGATTACTTTGTCTAGATTGATGGTCTTTTAAAAAGAAAGGGAAAGGAAAAAAAAAGGAAACAACTCCAAAAATGGGCTTCTGTCATTGTTAGGCACTTGGTTAYGTATCTGTTTAAACTCTTCATATTGATGTGAAATTGTGCTGTGGATAAAGTGTATTTTGTACTTCTGAATGTTCTATATTTATGACTAACAAGTACAGAATCAGTTGTGTGTATGTATAACTAATAACTGCCTTTTTAAATTTCATTAAAATAAAAATGTCATGAGCTGTTGTTAATTCCTGTCTTCCTGTAAATAAGTAAAATRTGCTTTTGGGAATTGTCAAGTAAGAAATAATCCTGAATTATAAGATCCATGCCAAAAATCAGAAGATGAGGCATTGATCTTTGTCTTTGAAATCTCCTCCARTGCTGTGTGGTTGGGGACAGGATGTTCCTCTTTTATCTGTCTGGTAAAGGCTGTCCAGAGGGASCAGGAGAGGAATGATAGTTTGAGAGCTCAACTTTTAAAAGTGTTCCCGAAAAACATTAATTAACAGCCTGTTCTACTGATGACGCTGAGGTGTGTGAATTGGTGGCTGTATTGTAGAGGATTTCATTAGAGCACAATTGGTTTGGAGCTAATTYATGGTGTGGGGCAGTATTTATTCACTCCCTGGGGTGGTATCACAGTGGTTTCCTTGTCTACCTTTTGGTCTCATTGTTCAAAGCTAAAAAATAATTGTATCCTTGCCACAAACATTCTGGTGACCTTTTCAGATTGCCTATGCAARGCACATTTGCCTTTCACTGTGGGTCTTCATTGCATTTATATTGTTATTTCTTTGTCTACTTGATGCTTTGTGAGCAGGACTCACCTTGCTCATGAATCCAAAAAGCCGGTGACTGTGCCATGGCAGGGGCTGAGGACACTGTGCTCCAGGGCCTGCATTCCTGGCATGGGGTAGGTGGTGTTTCCACAGCTCATACTCCATTTYTAGGGCTCTGCCTGTGGAGAGCAGGCGTGGGCTCTGCTGGGACCTGGCAGGGARCTGGGGCACTGGGATGGGATTAATCAGAGGCAGCCACCAGCCCCCCCTGCTCTGCTGGGCTCTGCTCACTGTGTGCTCATCCCAGAGACACAGGTTGCTCAGTGAAAATGGGCCATTCGTGCTGTTTTGATGTGAAAATTGAGTTTTCAACGAAGTGATGTGCTCCTGGCATTTGCTCAGGTGCTGGTGAGCATCTCTGAKGAGCAGGCATGTGCCAGACCTTGAGCCCCATTTGGAAGTGCAGCCGCTTTCATCCTGGCAGCTCTTTGCTGCTTTTCCGGTGCAGTTTAATAGGTTTGTAGTTGCTTTTGAAGAACATTATCCAAACAGAAAGGCACACACAGAATGGTGTTGCACCCCTGCCAAGCAGGGTACAGTGTGGTTGGGCTGCTTTAAGATCCCTCCTAGCACTCCTTTCATGTGGGTCATCATTASCTGTGCTCTCACGTGCTAAATCAAGTGTGCTTCTGGGCACTGTGGTGACAGCTGGGTGTGGAGTGCTGGGAAGTGCTGATTTTGGTGTGGAATCTGGGTTTGGAGATGCTGGATGTGGAATGGAGCCACGTGTTTGGTGGCTGATGGTCTCAGCAGGACACTGTGGTAGAAATCTGTCCAGGCTGCATGCAGGGATAAAATGCAGCTAGGGCTCACTTTGTTGGTACACTCACCATCTTTGCCTCTATCAGCTGGCACTAATGAATCATAACAACAGGTTGAGTCTTCAYTATGGTGATAGAAATACATTTTTCTTTATTTTTCCATCAGAACTATTTCTTAGCCTTATTTCTGTCAAAATACCATCATGGTTCAGGAGATATTTTCCCAGTTTCTCTCCAAGTTGTATGTACTAGGGACAGATACAGGATGAATTCTTCCATCTTTTTTTACCAAGTTTCAGCATATTCCTGGTTGAAAATACTTGGCAGCATCTCTCTTCAAACTTTGTGGTCTGTCCCACATAAAATGAAGTGGAATCACTTGAGCTGTATTAATGGACTTGGGATCATATCCAGGGGTTGCTAGGGCATCTTTTCATTAGCTCTGGAAAAAATTATCTTCTAATTATAGACTGACACTAAATACTGATATACAAAATGTGCCATTTGGGACCCAGTTAAAAAAATGCCACTGCTAGGCTCACTCTGGACAATGCAGAAGTGCATTGCCATGGCTTTTGCAGACAGAAGTGTAAGGGCTGTACCCACACCAGTGCAATGACAGCTGTGCAAACAGAGCCTGGGGACAGAGGACAGCCCCACTGCAGCTTTGGAGCTTTCCCCAGTACACACACCCCCAACACTTTGGTGTTAAAAATAGCAAGCAGCTCTTTCCAGTTAGGAAGGTGAAGTTTTAAATACTTGGAACATTTTTGAAAACAAGAAGCAGTGGAAGGTTGAACTACTTTGGTGCAYTCTGTCATCCCAAACATGTTTTGAGTGGCTCTCAGAGCCTCCCCAGTCGCTGCCCATCCCTGGCTGTGCTGTGGCTAATGACCCTTCCCTCGGAGCTCACTGCAGTTCTGTGTGTGGCCCTGATGGAAAGCGGCTTCAGTCTACAAAATAAAATCACAGGGTAGTTATTTTCCATTTAGCACTGAAATTACTGGCCTGACAGACCCATTGGCACTGAAGAGCTAGAGAAGACCTGAGCTGGTGTTTGCTYTGTTGTCCGAGGCCTCCAATTTGCTAAATGAACACACAAGAGAAGACACTGCCCTGGCACTTGTAAACACAACCCACTGCCTTCACTGCAGGGCATGTAGCAGGGGGCCAAGGCTGGGTGATAATACTGCCCACTCAGTGGAGGAGTTTGTCCAGTGGAATTGTCCCAGAAGCAGCCCTCCTCTCTCCTCAGCACCTCCTGGATGTGACTGACCAGGGACACCAAAGTCTGACTCACAGAGGTGTTGTAAATGCTGTGGGTTTACTTCCCTCATGCAAATCACACTCAAACAAATGTTATATTGTTTCTGGTTCACATAATTTGGAGCAAAAGTCATCAGAAGGCAACACTGTACAGTGCTGCTGCTGCTGAATTAAATTATATTTCATTTTAAAATGGGACTGTTAATGGATGTCTCCCATCCTTCTTCTGCTTAGTTACCTGCTGCTGCCTTCTCCAGCCACCAAGAGAGCACAGAGTACTCTGAAAAGTCAGAGCTGGTTGAGGTAATTCAGGCTGCTCCCTGGATGTGAGGGACAGATGGAGTCAGCTTGCTGCAGCATGCTCTGCTCTAGGAAATGGGAGTGATGTGGAGCTCACCTGCATAAGAGGTACCTGGAAACACCAGCTTGTCACCTCCCCACAGTGTCCCCTTGGCAGAGCTTGCAGAGGTGGGATTGCATTCCTGGGCCTCCTCCCAGTGCTCTCCAGTGTGTGACTGCTCAGCTTCTGTTCCAAAATGGAAAAAATGATGCTGTAGTGAAAGAAAGCCTGGGTTGGGACAGTGATTTTGTGCAGTGTCAAGGAGTCATGGCCTCTTCAATACCAAGCCCATGTGTCATCATGGTTGTCCTGTGTAGTCAGGAAAAGTTCCTGCCTGATGATTTATTTGGTGACGTAGGAAAGGATCTTTGTCATTGTACCCACAAAGCTCAAGCACTGAATGTTTACRTCCATACTGATATGGCATGGAAAACTACCAAGCCCTCTGACTGAACAATGGTTGGATTTTAATCTCTGAAACCCTTAAAGGACATGGGTGCAGTTCTGAGAAAAATTTGCAGAATTGATGCTTAGGTAACTTGAAATGCTTATCTTCGCATTTGTCTGTTTAAAAACTGCATTTGGTGAGGTTGAGAAAAAAAAGTATTCAGTGAAATTCTTATGAGAAGTTTTAATTATTGAGAAGCTATAAAGCATTGTGCACTTCCTTTAAGCCATATTGATCCCCCCACTGCACAGAAATGCTTAATCCAATGGAGTTCTGAATAGGAGTTTATTTAGATTCTTCACGTGTTTTTTGTGACCTCTGTGATTTAAGGTCGGAGACCTCAGCAGGGAATCAATGAAAGTTGTCACTTTAATCATTTTAGTTCTAAAGGTTCATCAAAGTTATGTGAATTGACCTAAATTTTCAGATCCTGCTGTGGGAGTGGGGTTCTGCACTAACCTGCCAAGGCTGACCTGGATATATCAGCTGGTAATGAAATACTGGAGCAAACCCACTGAAGCAAGTGTCAATTATATAAATAAGGCTACTAAAAGGCAAAAATCTGAATTCAGTGAAAGGTAACGTTTGATATTTATAGATCACTATAGATACACAACACTTCATTGCAGAACTGTCGAGTCCTGGAAACAGATTTCCTTTGACAGGTTTGTAAAATCCCCATTTTGTCCCTTGCACCACCGTGTCAGTGCAGAGTGGGTGYATTTTTGTACTAATGTTGATAAGGTGTCAAGGCAATTTTACAAGACTCTCTTTAACACCAGCCAAGACTCCAGCATTGAAAAAGAGAACTTTATGAGCAGGGGTGGGAATATCAGATAACAGATTCCTGTTTTGCTCTTGGTTTTGTGCTTGTTCTCCCATCAGGAGCATGTTTCACAGCCTTTTAAAACACTGGACCTGAGCTTCCAGCAACAAGTCCATTAATAGCTCTGACTTCTAGGAGGTTCTCAAATTGGGTTAAAGATACCCTGAAGGCACAAATTTCTTTGCTGTTTAAGTCTGCCATCCAGAAGAGAAAATGTTTCTCTGAGAAACTAAATGCTGCTTGTCAGATTTGTTGATTCCCTGTCACCTATGAAATTGAGGTAAAAATGGTACTTCTCTCAACTGTGCCCAGAAATGCCACTGAAATGGTTCCCAGCTTCCTCTGTTTCCTCACCAAACTCAGAGCTGGGCAGTGGAGGAGGAGGAGGTCTGATTGCTGAATCACACAGGTCACAGCAGGGCTTTGCAGGCACAGCTGCGAGTGTGCAGGACGGGCAAGCTGGACATCTTCTGTCAGAGAGTTTGTGAGAAAAGGTCCTGCTGTCTCCATCCTTGGCTGGACACAGCCTTGGCTGGCCAGGTCTCAAGCTGGGGAGAGCCCTGCTTTGCCAGGAGGTCCATGTGGGGCTGTACCTTCAGTGCTCCTGGGATTCAGTGGGGTCAGCTCCAGCCCTCAGCACAGCTACAGGGTCAGAGAAGCAGGAAGACCCAGCYGTGGTCACTGACCCTGAGCCAGTTGAAAGGTCCAGGCAGAGCTGGCCCAGGACTGAACATCCATGGCCATTAGACTCAGGCTGTGACTACCTCCCCACCCCCTGACTCATCCTTTCCCCATTTCCAGAAGCCCTGAGAAAGTGCTCTGTGCCACATCACCTGTCAGACCTTCTGCTGCTGAGCTRTTCTCACAACCATTCTTTAAAGAGCAGACCAGTTCTCCTCTAAAATTACTCAAGCTGTTGACAAAAGTCCCCTGAGGTTGCTGACAAAAGCCCAGAGAAAGTCTGTCAGCATTGCCAGTCCCTGAATTCTGCAAGCAACTTTTTATTACAGGCCCTGAGCCACCGAGAAAGGAGAGACCATCTTGWTGTAGCACAATAGCTCCTGCCTGACTTGGAACATTGTTTTGCTGGAGAATCTCCAATATCCCATCAAATAAAAGCCTTTTTAACAGCAGTCAAGCACAAACACAACAGTTACCAGACATGACCAGTGGGAGAAGTRAACAAGGAGGATCTTTAATGGGTAAGATCACGATTTAGCTACTAGCTAAAATGTTTTCCTATAGGATTAATTCCATTATCATCACCCAGAGCTATGGATTGATGTCCATGCAGTTTGTAGGACAGATGTGAAGGCTACCTGTAACCTTGATGCTTTGGCAAAAGTATCCTGGATTGAAGGAATCTAAAAGAAAGGCTGTAAGTTCAGTGGTATCACAGTGTAGACCCCAGTTCAGTATCATTGAACTATCAGTTATATTAATTTAGGTTTTATTTGATTTTTAACCACCTGAGCTAGAACTAGAACCAGTCATTCCATGGTATTTAAAATCCTATTGTTGTGCAAGCTCCTGTTCAGATGTAATATTTGAWAGGCTCATCAGCTTTTTGGAAATTGATGGTTTTTAGCCATTAATATTCCTGAGCTAGAAGTTAGCTCTGCTGCTTGTTGACTTTGTCACTTCAGTAAGGATCTGCAAAGCTCWGGGGGTCTCTCCAAGAAGGTTGTGCTCATTGCTGGGAAGAGTGCTCATGGATGAGTGCTCATGGATGATCTCACTTTGGATCAGGACAGCCTGCACAGGACCATGTCAGGTTCATCATTTCTGACTCAGGGACTGCCTAAGCCAAACCCACCAAAGGTGAAGATGCAGAAGCATCTCCAACCCATCCCTCCAGTCTTTAGTTGTATCTTTCTCACTCTGGGTGCCAGCACCACACTCCCAAATGAGGTGTCATTTTGGGACACTGACATGCACAAGGGTTGGATGGTTCTGTGCACCAAACCAAACCACTGGTGACCCAAAATTACAACGTGGGAGTTCCTGACTGCTAGGCCCGTGCTCATTCCACTAGACCACACTGCCTTCTGAGAAAATATGTTTTAATGGTAGCTGGCCAGCTGTGTAAACATGTCAAGAGACAACCATGTAAAACTGAACTGCTCCCATTAGGCAAGTTGTAGTCTATTTTATTTGTAAGCACAAATCCTAAATCCCTCCTCTAGGATGATATTTTCAAAAACAAAAAGTAAGGAAATGAAATATCTGTTACAGAAAATGTTGCTGTCTGGGGCTATGGGTGACGTGACCAAGTTCATTTTCCTTGGAACAGTCAGTCTCTTCCTCTCTACCAGACTCTTGCTTTCCAGCCTGGTTCCTGACTTGAGAGCTGGTTTTGGGAACAGACACAGGGTTGGTGTCCATATGGCAGGTAGGAAAGGCACCTCTTTTCACCTTATGAGATTTCCTCAGCTGATGACCACCCACCCCTGCTTAAAAATATATTACTGTAAGAATCAAAGCTATCAGTTAATGACTCTGAGCACCCACAATGCTCAGTGTTGTGTTTTCTCATTCTGCCTGTATTACGACAAGACAAAACTTTGCCTGGTGTAGGACATGGCCAGCCACCCAACAAGTAATCTTTATTCTTTTACTAAAATGCCTCTTTTCTGTCTGTGCATTGCAGAAGAACAAGGGATGTATTTAACACTGCTGTGACCCATCCTCCCAAATGCAGTTGTAGCAGCGTCCAATACAATGAGTTTTTGCTGGGTTTTGCTGGAAAAAACAGAGGATGGGTTGCCATCTACTACCACTGTGAGGATAAAAAGCAGTGGGTTTGGGTAAGTGAAGTGCCTCAGAACCTGAATGAGCTGATTCCTCTGACAAAATGTTTCAGTTTGTAGTGGGACTCACATCTTAAGAGGAACGCCACTGCTGTACTCACTCCCGTGTTCACTGTTAAGGGCCCTTCTCTTGGCTGTGTAGATGGCACCAGCATCCCAGGACTCAAATCCCTTCCCTTTGCTCCAGCATGTGGGCACAGCTGCACCAAAAAAATAGTGACATTTCTCACTTCAGTTTGGTTCTGGTTCTTGTGTTAATGCAGTTGCTAAGTGACAGCGTTTCCCTGATCCCACTGCTCCACACTCTGCTCTACAGGATGGGAATGACTCTCACCACAGGAGCAGCCTCTGGCTCTCAGCTTTGCTTTCACATCTGTATCACGTTGTTTCTGCAGTGTTTATCAGTAGTACTTTCTCTGTTCCTCTCCAGCAGTTACATGCAGAGCCAGGTTCCCCAGGGAGGTGGACCCATGCAGGGCTGGAGATCCAATGTTGTTCCTGTGCTGCTGACTGCACAGTGACAACAGGAAAGAGGAACAATCACCTGCTGTGTCACCAGCAGCAAACTTGTCTGACAGTCTTCAAGGTCCACAGAGGTTTTCTGGGCTGGAGTCTGAATGACAGCAGTAAGTAATGACCCAAGCAYTGCAAAAAGCACAGCTCATGTCAGGCTGGGGCACTGAGCATTGATAAGGAATTATTTTATTCTTTGTTCAAGGGGACCATGTTGGAGCCTGCAATCCCCACTCATGCTATCATGTTGGGCAGTGRATAATAGAAATCAAAAGGCACTCTGTCACAGGGAGAGAAATCACAGATGATTCAGAAATTTCAGGTGTTCTAATGAAGCAGGAATGCCTGGTACAGGCAGGAAGAAAGTTTGAGTGTGGATGTTAAAGAAAACGCCCGGGTTGGCAATGCTGAGAGCGGATATTTCTCACAGAGCAAATCATGGCTAGGGAGTTCTCATGACTTATTTCTTATCAGGGTTTCCTGCTGGGACCATTGCTTCCATGATTTTCCCCTTCTTCCTTGCCCTTCCCTTTCCCATCCCCAGCCCTCTCTGGGCTGGATTTCTCTCCAGGGGGTGACCCCACCCGGTGGGTGAGAAAATGCCTCTGTAGATGTGTTGAGTGTGGTACCTGCCCCACATACAGAGATTTGAGCTGACAGTGATAGCAATGAGGTGGATTAACTSTTACCTGGCCTCAGTGCACCAGCACAGAGCTGTTCTGTTCCCTGGGTGGGCAGCTCCGGGTCTTTCCCACACTCCAGGAGTGAGGATGAGCTGTGCACGGGGATGGAGCTCTGCATGGAGTGTGAGCTGGGGGTCCTGCTGGGCTCACCAGGAGATGCTCCAGCAGCCCTGTCCTGAGCAGGCAGCTGTTGGCAGCTGTGTGAGGCTGCAGGTGGGTCCCTCAGACCTGAGTTTCTCACACGGGGCTGGAGGAAGAGATGCCTTGTAAGCCGTCCGAGGTGATGGACTGGCTCTGAATTCTGCTGACGAGGACTGTGGTGGAGGAGTTTTGTAGAGGCCTCAGCTCAGGGCAGGATTTTAGCAGGTGTTGAGGTCTCCCTGAGGCCACTTTCCAGCAGGCTGAAAGCAGCCTTTCAGCATTACCAGTGATGACATTGGATGAGAAAACATTTTTCTTTAAACAGTAGTTTCTTCAAAGCAAGATGTGAGAARCAAAAAGTTCTCAAACTAGGATTTKCTTCCTAGAGCASAGCACCAAAACTAATGAAATCCAGGTGCCTTGGCCTGTCCCAGGAATGGGAAAGGGAGGAAAAACCAACCTCAGCAGCATAAAAATCTGCAGTTACAGGGACCTGCTCCAGCACCCAGCGTGTCCYAAGCAATAGAAAAGCCCAGGAAGGATATGTGTTTGTGAYGTGAAAACATGCTGTGTACAGGCARTGGAGGGGACTGGAGCTGCTGCCACAAAATGAAACAGCTTCCAGGGGCTGAACTTCTTCCAGGATTTGCCAGAAGGGGAGGGAGGTGCTGAAATCTGCTTCAGGGCACTCAGGTGCACTAAGCAAAGTCCTGATGAGCCCAGAACCTGGCCTAAAGGCCAACTGTTGCAAAAGTCACRTAGGTGTTCCGAGTCCTTCCTGGATGGGGACAGACATTAGGATCTGAGCTGTGACAGGCTGTGTTACACAACCATCARACCAGTTTGGCCACCCGTTGCCCCCCAGTTTCATGTTGTGGTGTCAGTGTGTAAGGCAGCACTGGGCTACACTCCCATGGTGTGTTCATCCTGTCCTGCGTCATCATTTTGCAGGAAAAACGTTGGGAGTTGAATGCTTGCTGATGGAATTACATGAACATGGCAGAAATAAGTCTGACACACTTTCTGATGGACGAAGATCACCATAAAAACGTGTGCACAGGCAGGAATATGTACCTAAAGTAGGTGTGTGTGCATRTATAAATGTGTACACATATGTCTGTGCGTATAGGGACACTTGAGCTCCACTTGAGCTGGAAAATACCTAAAAGGGCTACAAATAATTGCTCTGATGGGCAAGAGAAGAAAACTCCCCCTTTCCCTGGGCTCCCACAGCCATCCTAGCTCTGCCAAAGACAATGGCAGGAAGCCAAGGGGAAAGAAAGAGATCAGGGGGAGCAGAACCAGGCTGGGCATCCTCTGTTTCACWCTGGAGGTACAGAAACTCACAGGCTTAAGTCTTTTTTCATGAGCCTTTCATCTGGACCAAAAGTGCTTGTACAAGCCTTGCTCACTAGCTGTGCCCCTGGGCTTACTTACAGGGCTGTGGGTTTTATCCAGTCCTGCTGATTTTTCTGGGTGGAGATGAAACACTGACTTCCTTTCAGGAAAGCTCATCTCTTCCTGGGAATGGTTAAATAGTGCTGACTGCACATATACCTCCTGGAGAGAATAAGGGAGGAACAAACCCAGCCAGTTCCACGTTTTGCAAGTGGTGCAGACATTGGAGAATAATCTTTACTAATGAGGGACTGATAAGCACTTTCTTACATTTATTAATTAAAATGCATGTACTTGACTGATCCCAAGGTCAGGTATTTCTGCCCTGGTGTCCTCCTTCAGTCCAGAGAAGGATGCCAGATGCAGGCAGTCSCAGGTCTGTGTGTGTGCAGGATCTGGCTCACACTGATGCTGCCTGCAGGGATGGAAGGCAGCATTTGGTTTGGGGAGAGCCTGTGCACATCCCTCTGTATATCCTTCTGCACATCCCTGTGCAAATCCTTCTGCACATCCCTCTGCAAGCCCCTTTGCACATCCCTCTGTATATCCTTCTGCACACCCCTTTGCACATCCCTCTGTATATCCTTCTGCACACCCCTTTGCACATCCCTCTGTATATCCTTCTGCACACCCCTTTGCACATCCCTCTGTATATCCTGCACACCCCTTTGCACATCCCTCTGTATATCCTTCTGCACACCCCTTTGCACATCCCTCTGCCTGTCCCAGCCAACACCTCACTGCACCATGCTGGGCTCGGCTGGGTTTTGATTAATGATTGATCCAACACCACTCAGGTCATCCAGTTCCTGCTGACTCCTGATGGCACAGAGTCCAGCAGACACATGTGTGTTATTAACACTGCAAGTCCAGCAGAGCAAACAGCTCTTCATCATATATGCTTTCRCCAAGATATTAAAGCACATTTTCCATTTCCTGGCAATTAACTTCATCTTTACCATTCAAGAACAAGAAGCACTCTGTTCCAGGTAAGCAGGTCTGCACTGTTTGGAAGCTTCTTATTCCAGGTTGGAAACCCCAGGAAATTACTTTGATGAAACAATTTTTCTGTCATTTAAACATAAGAAGAAAAAGCATGAAAGGTGGTGCTGTTCAGCTGACTGGGCACAGGGTTGAGTTTCAGATGACCTGGTACAGTGCTGGGCTGTGCTGTGAACCTGCCTGCTGTGACCTTGAGTCAAGGACCTTGTCTCTCTCCTGGCTATGATGTTTGTCTCACGTTGTTACCTGTGGGAATTGCTAAAGATGGCGAGGTTAAGAGCAAAAGAATCCATCAAATTAGGAGCTATTGGGGAGGAAAAGGAGGCCTGAAAGTGACTGCATTTCCTTCAGCTTTGCTGCTGTCCTTCCAGGTACTCAGTAGCATCCTCCACRTTGGGGATGGGTGCATTGGGCTTGGAATAGGCTGGGCAGGGTCCACAGATCACTGGTGGTCCTGGCTATAAATGAAGAGCCAAGCCCTTAGCTGCAGGTCTGTTGGTAGGGCAGGTCTGGTTTAATCACACAGGTGAGTTCAACTGCAAAGGCTTTGCAGCCAGGACTRTTTTCAATCTGGTGGCTGTGCCCAGAATAACAGGAGCAGGATGTCAGTGGGAGCCTCCAGAGCCACTGCAGTACAAATACTGATCAGTGCTTTACAGATAATGTTTCCTGTCTCCAGCTTTTAAGAGAGTCTCATGGGCCAAGTGACTGGAAATCTTCCTCTCTGTTTTACTGGTTGTGGTCTCCAGTTCAGGCAGGTATAACAGGGAAGTGCCTGTTCACTGCTCCATCAGTTCTGGATGTTCTCCAGATGCCATTGGGAAGACCTGGTGGCTCCTGAGAAAGAAAATATTCTCACAAAGGCTCACTGGAGTGATTACTAGCTGTCCCACACCTTGGGAAGCCAGTGCTATCTGTGACTCTGCCCTGATGAAACTAGGTACCGGCTGGATAAGAGCCAGGCCTGGGCCAAATGGCCGAGCAGAGCACAGCAAGGGAGCCAGGAGGAAGGAAATGAAGTCAGCCCTGTGATCCTCACCAGATRCACACTCACACTTTGCCACGGGCTCATTACCCCTGACCATTACCCTGATGTGCTGCCCTGGTCTGCWGCTACAGCTGCTGGGGCAGCTGCCAAACTTGGCATGGACCCAGCCTGCTCCCAGRGGTCTCTTTTGGGCCAGGGCAGCCCCTTCCCAAGGGAGCCGTGTGGAGCAGTGCTGGCTGCATGAGTTACACACAGCTATCCCTGCACAGCCAGCCGCAGCACAGTGTGGGAGCGTGGTGATCCATAGGGACTGGTGTGATCCTGCTCAGGCTTGTGTGGGGCTGATGGATGGCCAAGGCTGAAAATGTTGGGTGGGTAGTGATCACAGAAAATATTTGCATTGTTTATCAGGCCGTGAAAATCATGGGGCTTAAAGGATATGTCCGTGGAGTACAACCAGCAAGGAGTTGCTTAAGACAGCCTGCTGCTGGGACAGGCAAATCATGGCCTCAGGACAAACTGGGAAGAAGATCCTGTTCCCAGTAGTCTGCTGGCAGCAGCCCTGACTCTGTCCTGGACTCCTGCAGGACTGAGATGACTTTGGGTCCAGTGCCAGGGGCTGTGGCTGAGGAAGGAGGAGGTGAGCTCGGAGAGGCCTCTCCACAGGAGATTCTGACAGCAGGAGATGAGGTGAAAGAGCAGGAGCCTGGCCTTGTCATGACTCAGTAGCACCGATTTCTTCGAAGAAGTAGCACTTGGAAGGAGAGGGAGCAGAGCAGATACAGCTGTGGGGTAGGAGGCCAAAGGAGAAACAGGCAAGACAAGGGAAGACCACAGCTAGGAGACACATTCAGCCAAGCCAGCTGCTCATATCATGTTTTGGGGTTTCTTAATTGATTTTTACACTAACAGACAAGCTGATTTTTTTTCTGGATGTTTCTCTAGAACTGAGTCATTTCCTGCGGTTGGGGGGGTGGGAAAAGTAGCATTTTTCTCAAAGTTTTAAAACAGAGTTTTGGCGTTTGGATTAAGGATTCTTTCTTTGTTTGGTTATTCTCTTTCTTTCACCGAAACAGTTAAATTTTAAAAAGTGTAAAAACAAAAGCCAGCAGTTGACAAACCCTAAATTTGTGCCAGAGTTGATCTTTGCTCAGATTGTCCATGCCAGGTAGCCCAAAGCAGTGTACGGGGTGGAGGGTGAGACTGGCCAAAGCGGCCCAGCTCCAGACTGTCTTGTCGTCTGTTCACCCGCAGAGGTTGATGCTTTTTCCAGCTCCTGCACACGTCACTGGTCTTGGTGCCTGTCTGCTCCACAGCACAGTGACCTTTCTTCTGGTTTACACATCAAAATGGACTGTTTTGGCAGCAGTTTTCCAGTCCAGTGTGAGCCACATGCACAATAGTGAACATAGGGAAAAGCTTCCTAAAGCCACCAGAGCTTATGTACTGATCTGGAGAAGCCTAGTGCRAAACACTGGTGAGTCTGGATCTTGTTTTGGCCAGGAAGCTGTAAATACAATGTGTTAGTTAAATCTTAAATGGACATCTGCACTCAAGCTTATTTGATAGAGTTTAGAGCCTAATTAAAATGTAAGAGGCAAAGGGGCTATCAGCCTCAGAGCAGGTTTATTTTTCTTTAAATAAACAGGAGTTAACCACCTTGAAGGAGAAGTCACACCATCCAGAAGCTCCAAGCATCAACTTCACTCTGTCCTGTCTTGCCTGTGGGCTGGGGACAGGAAAACCATTGGCCAAGGTGAAATGAACAGCAAAAACTTCCATTGACATCAGTGGGTCATGGACTCATGGCATTGTTTTGGTTTGTTTGGTAAGCATGTCCTATAGTAGTTGGTTCCTGGAATGCTGTGTGCGTGGTCTCTCAATGGAGAAGGAGGCAAACATTCCCTTTATTGCCTCTGCGTCACACAGCTGGCTGCAGAGGGACCAGTGCTCTTGGTGTAATTAAGCTGGAAATCAGAGTCACTGCAGTTACCTCAGATCCAGAGAGGTTTATCTCACCGCACTATTTAGCTGGTTATCCTCCCTAAATACTGTGAAGAGAGAGAAAAGGAAACTTTTAAAGKTGTGCTCATTGAATCCTGCAGGAAACCACAGAAGATATGTTGGGACCATGCACCAGCTTGATCCAACTCTACCCTCAGTTTCTCATGTCTTTCTTTCAATGCTTGCTAGGACCCTTAGCACCACATGATGTGGAGTAACATCTGGAATTACAGACTAGCCTGGAGCACTGACCCTTGGAAGTCAACTGGCACATAGTCAACAGCAGACAATTGTAAAATACAGCCTGGCCCTTGAAAACATCTTGATTTCTTATCCTCAACAGATGGTATTAACCCATTCTTATCTAAACTGGTAAGGAGCAGTGATTGTTTAAAACAAAAGGAAGCTAGAGAATACTGATGACTAATTTCCTCCAAACCACGTCATGTGGGTCATCTTCCTCGTGTGTTGTTTGTTTTGCTGATTAGCCTTTAGGTAGATATTCRTATATCAACTATTATTTTCCGCTGTGAATTGTGGTTTTCTGTCCAGCAGCAAGTCCAGTTTCCAGGGTAATTGGGAAGCCAACTCCTTTCTAACTACGCAAAAGATGAACTGTTTTTCCTGCAACTTTAATGTCTCTAATGTTAGTGGTTGAGTAATAGCCGGACACAACAGTGTCTTCTGTAAGGAAATATGCCAAGAACTGCTGCTTAGAAGTGAATAAAACTTTTTTTTTACCTTTTTTTTTCTTTTTCAAAAAAAAAAGTGTTTTGAATTATTTGAAGCTGCAAAAACAGCCCTTTTCAATCAAAGCTGATCCTTCACAACAACAGGATGCATTGCTCTATTTAAGCAAGTAATAATATTGGTTTTAGTCACTGGACATGTGTCGCTTCCTGTTGGGAGGATTGCACAGAAAACTAATTTATTGTGTATCAAATCACTAATTCATTAATTGGACAATTTATATACAGAGTTGGTTTTGAATACCATCTGTGTGTAAGAAAATATATCTTTGAAATAAGCTAGTGTGATCTGTCTATTTATCTATCATAAAACAAAATGAAGGTAAGCAGTCTCTGAAGGTCTGTGTTGCTCTGTTAGCATTAGCAAAACCATGAGTATTTGGGGTCTCCATGGTTCTGATTTACAGTCAGAAAAATTCAGTCTCTAACTGCTCATTCTAGTTGTACAAGACCTTTCACCTAAAAACTCCCAGTTGCTTAAAAGACAATTACTGGGAGCAATGACAAAATTTTGCCCAAGGACTTCTTCATTGCCCCCTGCTAATGACCTGCTGGGATACTGCCTCTCCCAGAACATAAGCATAGCAGAGTAATTCTGGTGTCTGTCATTGCTCCCTTACTTATATTAACAGTGTATTTCATGGCTAACTTCTCATCTTACAGAGTTGGTTTCTCCATGTTAAGCTGTACTAATGAACTGAGAACAGATTCTGAGCTCTCACTCTTCCAGGGGCAAAAGCCCAAACTCGGCCGAAATTAATGGAGTTGGTCTGCTTTGACCTGGCATAGRGAGGATCCTCCTCTGCCTTCAGGTAAATGCCCTGGGGCCTTTCTTTCAGCCAGGCAAGGCYGCTGACACTGTCCTGGAAGCAATTAAGATTTCAATCATCTTTGGTTTTCAGCAGTGCAGCTCCTGTCAGGGTGCTGAAGAAGGGACTGACAGGCAATGCCCCCATGCCCCGACCTGAGAGGCTGTAATGAGATCCCAGCATTTCCCTGACAGTGGAGGACAGGCTGCATCTCTGCCCTGCACAGTCGGTGGGATTCTGGGGAAGGAAATGCATATCAAAGCTGGTGACAACTCTTCTGTGTGCATACATAAATCAAGGTTTTGCTGTGCTTTTAGAGAATTATTTTTTTAATCTATCTGTATGTCAGTGAAGGATTTTCAGTCGGAAAACTATCAACATCTGCAGATCCAGGCTTTCCTACATCATCTGAAGTCAGACTGAACATCTGTCAGCCCAGCCAATTGTTTTACCATTTTCCTGCTGAGCTATTTGCTGCCGGGAAGAGGAAGGGGGTGTGAGCCCTCATCTAACCCCAAGGGCCCAGTTACCTTGTCAGTGTAAATTGGGATCCTCCTTTCAGTGCGTGGGGTTAGAAATAAAATCTTGGTCAGAATGGACCACRCTTTCCCCAGTGCCAACAGCCAAGGGGAAACTGGGTCACACTAAAGAGTGCACAGATGGGGAAAAAAGAGGATCCAGGGAACTTGTCATTGAACTTCACCTTTATCCTCTGGCCACATGAATTGTGGTCCGTGAACACTTCAGCTCAAGCTGTGTTTAGCTCCTTTATCACTTTATCCCCTTTCCATCCTGTTTGTTCCTTTGGCCAGTTCTTTCACTGTGGTTAATTGACCTGGTTTCACTGATTTCTGTGAAGACTGGCCAAGCCTCCCAAGCTGGAGAAGTGGGTCACCATCCATCATGTACACTGGGGCTTCAGCAGGAGGTTGCCTCAGCTCCTTCTTAACAGAGGAGCCTTTTTGCTGACATGTGAAGCTGCATTTTCAACCAAATTTCACCAGAGTCATGATTGGTTTCTGTAGGAGGGACACCTGGGAGGTGCTGTGAGGAAAAGGAGGGTCTGGTGACTTAACATCTGTGCAAATCATGCTTATGTTGGTTCAGATAAATTTAACTTGGGACTTAGTTTGTGTGAGAAACTTCAGACAGAAAAAACCCAACAGACTGTAATTCCCCAATGAGGGGTTTATTGCCAAATGGATGCACTGCATCAAGCGTTACAAGAAACAAATGTATCCAAGAGGGAGAAGTAATCCTTCTGTTAGAAATTACAGCAAACAAAACTGCAAATATTGCCATCACTGTTAAAATTTGAACCGTGAGAGTGGAATTCCATACCTCAAAAAATTGCATTTTGGCCCAAAGTGGGAGGCAGAAAGCTTTCTCTTAAAAAACCAGAAATTACAGGAGCCAAAGGATCTACCTTTTAAACACCCTTTCTTTTTAGATCAGACGACAGTTATGCTTAGACTAGTATTTACTAAGCTAACTGTTCAATTCTAAAAGAACATAGTCCAGAAAAACAGGAAAGTTACTCAGCTGGATGTGGACAATTTTATTCATGTCAATGGAAACTTAACTGTTTCAAGTTAAGCACCAGATTAAGTACTTAATCAGAGCTAAAATTCATCCAATTTCTGTAAGAAAAAAAAAATCCTATTTCAGTGCAACTAAAGCAATACATTGTATCCRTTTCCCTTTTGAAATATAGACAGTTATTGCAATTTGTGAACACAGACACCTCCCTGGCTGAATCACCAAAATGCCTGGAAATGAACAACAGCATTCAGGTTGTGATATTTGCTGTAAAATGAAAGAACCTGGCTTCACCCAAGTACTCTGTTATCCTAGTGTAATGCTACTCCCTGGAGTACAGTTTCAAGTGCTTTTTAGTATAGTGTGAATGACTCAGACAAAAGGTTTTTTCCCTCTGTTCTCCCTGAGTGACCAATGTGCAGGAAGAGGAAAATGCTGCGTTTCACAAGGGAAGTTTTCCTGTGTCTCGCTGAACTTGTCAGACCTTCCTCCTCTGCTTTCCAGCTCTGCAATACTTGTCCTGCCAGCCAAGAATGGCCTTGGTCAGACTAAAAAGAGATTGTTGGACCAGCAGATACACAGAGCAATGAGCCAGTGTTGGACCACCTCATGACAGTTCCTTCACTGCAGAAATCACTTCAGAGCCCACACRAGGCTGGTCTAGGATGCAGCTCTGTCATCAGTGCAGTCTCTGAAAGCCTTGCTGATGTGAATCAGGCTGAGACCTGTGGGAAGGAAGAGTCATCTCTTGATAACCAGTGCACAAAGATCTGTCAGCCCGGTCACAGCTCTGGAGGGTTGTGAGGCATCATCTCTTATGGCATTTGTGGAATCCTTTATTACCTGCTAACAAACATGAGCACCAAACTCTTTTTGATATTGGACAGAGTGAAAGCAGTGTGATATTCAGATTCCTGTGTCTTGGAAGAGTAAGGAGTGTGTGCTTAGCTATGGGCTGGAGCTCATCAAATTGTGACTATCACAGAATTGTTCTAATTACACCATCAATCCATATAGGATTAATACATGAAAGCCCAGGCAGGGAAACATATGCTGTGGGGGTTTTATCTTCAGCACAAGCCTCTAATCTTTCCTCAGGAAATTACCATGTATTTTATCAGCGCCTTGGTGTTAATTCTTAAAACCTAAAGACTTCAACCAAAAGGAACTGAYCATCTACCTTTTTTTCTTTCTTATAAATGTGGTTGTTGTTACCTCATTAACTATTTACCCTGGCAGGTTTGTGTAATAAGCTGAGCTTGGCAGAACCACCAGGCTTGTAGCCCTGAAGGAAAATGTCAGAGCTTTCCATATTTGCTACATTTTGTTTAGCAGAGATTTAAAAGCAGCAGTAACAGAACCATAATAAGATATATTTGGCAAGAAGATACAAAATAACTATTAAGCTGGTTTACATCKGTTTCCTTTTTCATTCATTTTTCCTTCTCTAATTACTTACTTAACATCAATCTGCTAACACAGTAGTTTGGATTATTCTCTTTTTGGGCCTASCCTCCACGTCACTGGCACTGGATTTCATTGCTGCTGCTTCACCAGTAAGTAATGAGTGTCTTTGTACTTACATACCCGGACTCCTGCCGTCAAAGTGATTAGCAGCACATGTCTTTAAACATCCCTGTCAGACAAAGGTATGAAGAACAAGGAGGGTTGTTCTGTATTGCCAGCACTCACATGTGTACAGTCTGATAATCACATATAAACCAGTGTGAGATTTTGGAAGATGGGGGACAAATCTGTGGAAAGCTTTATACACRTCAGGAAAAAACTATCTTTTGAGTAAGCACATATGCCCTGAAGTACCCCAAAAATATCAGCAGACGTTGCATCACAGGTTCAGCAAAAAAAGGCAAAACAGTTATTTTTTCATCAGGTGGTAAATAGTTTTTATGGTTTGATTTTATTTTCAGGTGCTGTGAGTCAAAAAGAAAATGAATGTTCTCTTTGGAGGAATGTGAGATTTGCTCCTGCCTGTCATGTTTCAAAGCTCAGGAGCAGAGGGCTGTCTCATGGGATATGGGTTGGGCTGAGGCTGGCACTTTGCCCCACAGCAGTTGCAGYGTAAGGGGCTCCCAGGGAAACCTTCTCAGTCATCCTGCCTGGCCAACAGCCATGGCAGCATTTGTTCTCTGTAGACAAGAAGGGGCCTGAAAATAAGAATATTAACTGCTTCCTAAAAAGGCTGGGCTGACCTGACCAAAGCTCTGTGCTCAGCACTGTTTGTTTGCAGCTCTGCAGGTGCCGAGTGTGTTGATTGTGTTAGAAGTGGGTAACTGCAACCTGATAAGGACAACTGCCATGGTCTGTGTGTTGGTAGGAATAATCAATTGCAAAGAAATGGAGTAAAGAGCCAACAGAGCAAGCAGGAGTTAGCTGGAAAGATATGGGAGAGAGAACTGCAGGCTCAATGGAAAAGAGCAGTGTCATGCAGCTCTTAGAAAAAAAAGGGCAAATGTCATACTGGGGTAGATCAGTGAAAGTGCAGTCTACAAGCTATGAGCTCATCCTACTATTCTACTCACCATGAGTAAGGCCACAGTTGGGTACCATATCRAGCCTGCAGCATTTGAGAATAGTTGTGGGTCAGCTTGAGAGAGAYGAAGAACAAGAATGACTCAGAAATTGAAGAAGGAAAAACTWGAAGGAACTGCAGTAATCTGAAGAAATTACAGAATAGAGGCAATGATAAATATGTAAATAACTGCAGTAAAGAGGAAAAGAAATTATTCTTAATGTTGATTGTGGGAATGTTGGATGTACTTGTGCTGCTTTTTTAGACATTAGGGACCAAACACAGAAGACTTCTCTAGGAAATTTCCCYCTAGACAATGAACATCAGGGTCTGACCTTTTGAAACCACAGTGACTAAAAGGCAATGTGGAGGAATTGAGTTTGCCCACAAAATTACTCTGAGACAGCACAGAGGACTCTCAACTCACTGTCTCCCCTTTTCTTAGAATTTGTCCTTGAGCTAAAAGGAAAAATATTTGGTTTTAAGTAATGGTAGTAGTTGTAGGCAGTTGGTGAGGACTGAAGCCAGAATGTATCATTTTTGCTGCCTCCTACCACTCTTTTCACAGAGAGGAGGATCTCTGCTCATCTGTCTCTAGCCCTGCTGCTTCCACTGGCCACAATCCACTCAGCCAGTGCTGCATGTGGAGTATACACTGCTTTACTGCAGCAGTTTTGGTCACTTCACCTCTTCCCTCCAGATTCACTGTGACAGGGTATCTGTTCAAAGTTTCCTCTATTTGCTTTCAGAACATCAGGGTGGAGAATTCCAGATGAGTGCCACAAAATCGAAGATCACACTTGGGACAGGCAGCAGTTCTTGATGCTGTGCTGTTGTTGCCATAGAAGGCAGAAAATGCCAGCAGACTCTAGTGATTGGTAAAATAACCCCCAGCAGCACCACCAAGGAGGGAATGTATTCCACAGTTCAGTTTTCTGCTTCCTCATGCACTGATAAAAGCATGTTAACAGAAGAACAGGCTTTATCCAGGATTTCTAGGAAGAATAGGGGAGATAAGAGCTTAAAGAAAAGGAAGGGAGGAGTAGCTAATGCTTGAGAGTTGGGCTGTCTGGTTGTCAGTCTCAAATGCATGTTTCAGGTGAAAACATGTGACCTACTTTTCAAATTTACATCTCTCAGGAAGTCCAGGAATGGTCTCAGACTAATGGTGGTTTTGGTTTTTRTGATTTCAGAAACCCAAATTTAAGTGATGTCAAAAAGAAAAAAAATTGATAGATCTCCACAGATTTGAAATAATCACCATTGGCCTTTCTGTGCTGGTGCTTTTTAAAAATTGAATTGAAGCTGATTATCATAGGTTTATTCCAGCTGAAGATATGGTTCAGACTTTGGATGTGAAGACTGAGATACAGTTGGAAGAGCCCACATACTCCAAGAAAGCATTGCTGATTTCTGACACACAGTAGCATGCAGAAGCCAAAATATGTTTTTCTATTTTAATTACATCATGACCAGTACTCATGAATGGGAGCCTGAACTCCATCTCCACTGACCTTGAAAATGCCTTGGAGGTTTATGATGAAATGAAGCATATGTTTTCTGATGATTTCTGGAAAGCGAGGAAACACAAAAACCAGTTGGTCTAGTTTTAAGTTTTTTCCAGGGAAGAGTGTGATACACCATCAGAGCTCCCACATTATTGCAGAGAATTTGGCAGTTTTCCACTTCAGTTCCTGTAACATACATGGGATTTGGCAGTTGTGTGCAAACGCTCAGATCAGGAYTTCATATATGACAGCCTCAGCCCTGAATAACTGGACATGGGTAAACCAAGCCATTCTGGCTCTTGCTGATAAATCAGATCATCTTAATAGCTGAATTATTGTAGTGAATTAAATGTATGTCTATGCCTCAGCCACATTAATGACWCTATAATGCTGTAGACATACACAAATTGACTTTTAATTGATAGCTTGATCATGGGTCTGGCCACAGTGACACAGAGCTCTGCCTCTGTCCAGATTTAGTTGAGCAGTAACACCTCAATGCCCAGACTCAGACCTGAATGAAGGCACCACTGACAGGTACATGTAGAGGTCCTAAGGAGCCTTTGGAATGCACTTGTTACACCCACTCTGAATGCACGGGTGGGAGTGGAGTGTGGATCAGCTGCTCCCTGAAGGTCACCAYGACAGCTGGAGCCCAGCTGCAAGGGCTGGGTGAGCATTCTGGATATATCAGCAAACTAAAAATTCTCACCATGACATAGGCTGGAAAAATGGTGGACAAGGACAAACATGCAAAGAGAAATACATCTCCATGAAAGTGCTCAGTGGGAGCTAGTTTGTATTTCACCCCAAATATTAAGCGATTGCAAGGTAGKTGGATAAAGTGGGTTTGATGTGGTTTTGTACAATTAATATTCCTTTTTTCCCCCCAGCTCTCAGTTTCCTATTGTCTTTCTATTTTTTTTCTCTGTCTCTCATGAGCTGTCTTCATATCCATGTCTTACTGTTTTTCACACTTCTTTTCCCTAAGGCTTTCACTATGCAGATTTATAACCCCTTTCATTTCCCAGGATACTGCTTACATACACAGGGTGAAAATCAGCCTTTTCCTGCCACATTATGTGGCCACCCTCCCTGCCACTCCTGAATGACTCCAGACTGCTATTCCCTTGAGGTCTAAACTAGATTGGGATTTATTAAACCCTTAGTCCCCGGTTTGAATGATACGTGGCCTGAGGCACTAGGCACTAAGGTGAATGCACACTGTTTCTTTGTAAAGGCKCAGTAAACCACTGCAGAGTGCACTGCCCCAGGCATTCCTAAACTATCTTGTCCTGTGTCAGCAAGATGCCTCAAAGAACTCTCTATAGAGCTTTCATTGCTCCATTCTCCCTCTGCTCCCGCCCTGTGCATTTCAATACAGTATGGAAAAGATTTCATCCTTAATTGAAATTCCTTTCATCAGCCTAGATATAGCCTGAACAAAGATACTGACATGAAAAAGCAGTCAAGAACATATCTTTAAAATGTCAATTTGCCAGTGACAGGCACAAAGTGCAGTCACTGCAAATCAAGACTCTAAACCCTTATTGTATATTATCACATAGCTGCCATTTCTCCCTTCCCCCACCATCCCTCCCATAAGTTTTGATGCTTGTACATCTTTGTTTTCTTTTCCACATTCTTCTCATACTGTATTCACAGCAAATCTGAGGATAACTGAGTCTTGACTAAAACCCTGCAGACCTAGAAGAAAGCTATTTTAAACCCTGAAGAGTGTCATTTGTCTTAAACTCATATTTCTAAAGAAATTGATCATTCAAGCTCCATGAGTTTTCTATTTTAACCTTTTTTTTATTCATTCTGGTAAAGCAATTGAAACATTTTTGTCCATATGGACCTGTAAGTTTAATGCTACAYGGGTTTATGTGGCAGAAAATTGCTACAGTCTCACTCAGGTGCAGAAAGAGAATTAAGTAATCCAAGTTCTTTCCGCTGGCACAATGTAGGGAAGGATACACCCAACAGAAAAATATAAGTATGGGTCATCTACCAAAGGTTGTATTTAGCTTGCTTACCCTGGGTGATTAACTTAGGTGTTATATCTTCAAGTTTTGGCTATACACAGACCAGAGCCTGGAGAAAAGGAGGCTCAGGAGAGACCTTATTGTTCTCTACAGCTATCTGATAGGAGGCTGTAGCTGGGTGGGGGTTGGCCTCTTCTTTCAACTAACAAGTGATAGGACRGGGAAATGGCCTCAAGTTGCTCCAGGAGAGGTTTAGATTGGATATTAGAGAAAATTTCTTCACTGGGGTTGGGTTGTCAAGCACTGGGACAGACTGCCCAGGGAAGTGGTTCAGYCACCATCCTYGCAGGTATTTGGYAGATGTGTAGATGTGGCATTAAGGGACATGTCTTAAGGACGGACTTGGCAGTCCTGGGTTAATGGTTGGACTCTGTGATCTTAAAGGTCTTTTCCAGCCTAAATAACACTCTGATTCTATGATCCATCCTTTCACTGGCATCAGAGTGGTATGTCTCCAGTAAGTTCTTGATGCCACCCTCTGTTGCCCATTCATTCTTTTCCAGACACACCACCTCCCACTACATTTGATTCTCTTGTGTTTGGGATGGTCTTCCATTCCCAAAACAAATTAATTTTTCTATTTTAAATACTTCCTTCAAGTTCTTTGCAGTTTTTTCCAGAAACTGCAAAGAACTTGACAGTGATGTGGCTGATGAGAACACAGCCAGGTGTGCTCATTAATAGTGCTTTATTATTTGCCCTGCACCTGAGTTTGGCAGATTCTGGTATGATCTCTTGCCTTGTGTTTCAGCTGACAGAGCCATAGCTTGTCAGTTCTGCTACTGCTTTAACATATCCTAGAACAGGCCTGGGATACACAGTTACTAAATTACATGAGCAGTAATTTGTCCAGGAAATAGGAAAAAATGCTTTGAGGAACTTCCTAGTCTGAGCCTGGTGTTTGTAACCAGTCCYGAAGCAGACGGTAGTTGCAGGCGTGCAGGTATGAGGAGTGTTTATCCAGCTGCAACAGCCTCAYAGTTGGTCAGCAGCAGCAGGAAGTCAGGCATAGTTAATGTTTAGGATATGTAATTTTCACAGAGCTGCTGCCAGGTGTCTTCTTTGGCTTCACTCTCACTGTCTTCTGGCCTATTCTTTTGTCTATCCAGTGTTCAGGAAAAGGAAGTGTGGTGCAAAGTGCTCTGCCCTTGCAACAGGCATGGTGAGGGTACAGGACATGGAAATAATCAAGACATAACAACTAGAGTGTGTTCTGTTTATTGTATTTGCCTTTTTGGTAGCTATTTGAAGATCTTCCCTGCTCACCTGRGGCATCTTTCTTAGTCCATCAAAAATTACTTAAAGGCTGATAGTAAATGTGRTTTGCACAGCCCTATTAGCTCAAAGAGCAAATTCATAACACTTCCCCTTTGAGTCAAAGRGGACACTTTAATTCTTTAATTTCACTACTGCAAGCATGACCTAAGGAAGGGCCAGGRTAGCACATGGGAAATATTGTCCTTTTAATTGCCTATTCTTTGGAGTAGCAATCTACTTACAATATAMCAACTTCTGCTGTCTGGCTCTGGGCGAGTCACACAGCCTTTGAAAGGGCTCTGAGGAAGGTTGGTTTCASTTGGTGCTGATGCCCAGATTCCAGCTCTTATCTTAGTTTCAGTGTGTGTGCAGGGAGAGGGACACATAGAGGCAGCACTAGACAGGCTCTTCACAGCTCTCCTCTGCCAAATCACTTCTCAGGGTATAGTCAGGCTTTTCTCAGGGTTGTACCAGTCTTCCCACAGATTATCAATAGTGTCTCTTGTAACAGCTGAGGTGAAGCTTGAGGGCGTTTGTCATCCTCAAGGAATTTCACAGGGTCCCTCATTTATCTGTTCTGTGTTTTCCTATCACAGCTTGTGGAGTAGGAGTCTCTTTCATCATTCCCTGACCCATACAGGGTGCCTTGGCTGTCTCTGCCACCCAAAGGAACCCAGCATCAAGTAGGTGGGACACGTTTCATTACCCTGCCTGATCTCTGGACCCTGTCACCCTCCCAGTGGGACATGCCTGGGACACGTGTAATTAACTGGGTATTCTCTGTCCTCTGGAGGAACATCCTCTCCATGCCAGAGGCCACAAGTTCAAGATGGATGGAGATAACACATTTCTCTCTTTCATTTTCTCACTTAGCAGTCAGCATAGACACAATTATTGCTGGCTGATTTTAGCATTTCTAAAATTCCCATTGTTAGCAAAACTAAAGACTGCTGTGGATGGGGGCTGAGCTCATTTTTGACGTTCCAATTCCAAAGACAAAGGGGTATCACACATGACCAACTTTCTGTACACAGGTTTTGAACTGAGTTTTCTTAGAGTTGGCAAGTGTTACTCAACGAAAATGAAAAGGAAAGACATCTCAGGTTTGTAACTTATGAAATGACCYCAGTCCCTGAATTTCTGAAACTTTGTTTCTCATAGGTAGCACTAAGGTAATGGCCAAACAGTAGAAGAGCAACACAAATGGGTGAACTTGCTCACCATGTCTCAAGTCAGGACACTGGTTGGAAGCGTAAGAATTGCAGGGTAAGTGCAGTTGCACAGGTGTAATTTTCCTTATATTTTCACTTTGGCTATGTGACTTTTTTTTTCAGTAAGCATGCAATGCTGATTAATTAAGGGCTGTAGTTACACCCTGTGTTACCAACAGAATGTTACACATAAACTTGCCCACAGTCTTTGCACTCTGCTCTCAGGGTTGAAGCATGCATTGGAGATGCAGTACCACTTATCCATGGGGTCTGCCATATGCTCTAAGCAATTTGCTAATTTATTCAATGAATTATTTGGGATACGGATCATTACCCTCATTTTCTGAGGAAATGAGGCTTCTGCAATTGCAACGTTTTAAGTTTTCCATGGTATCTCTTGAAACTGCCGGCAAATCCAGAGATCCTCCAAAGCTTTTGAGCCTGGGAGGCACAGCTCGCTGGGCAGCCGGGGAGCGAAGCGCCGGGCACTGTGGAGGAGCAGCTCCATTGGCATTGCTGCACAGCTTAGGCGATTCAAGGAGCGATGCTGAGGGTCACGGGGAGCGCCTCACCCCGCCGGGCCCCGCTCTGAGGGCTGGCACTGCCCCGGTGTGAGCGCTGAGGGTGACCCGAGCCAGGGCTCCCCTCACAGACCCCTATGAGCGCTCAGGGTGACCCGAGTCGGGGCTCCCCTCACAGATCTCTCAGAGGGTTCAAGGTGACCCGAGGCGGGGGTCCCCTCACAGACACTTCTGAGCGCTCAGGGTGACCCGAGCGGGGGCTGGCCTCACAGACCTCTCTGAGGGCTCAGGGTGACCCGAGCCGAGGCTCCCTTCACAGACGCCTCAGAGCGCTGAGGGTGACCCGAGCCGAGGCTCCCCTCACAGACCCCTCAGAGCGCTGAGGGTGACCCGAACCGAGGCTCCCCTCACAGACCCCTCAGAGGGCGCCAAATGGCCCCTGCGCGCGCCGCCCCTCGCCCCCGGCCCGCCGCGCACGCGCGAGGGTGGGCGGCCGGCGGAGGGGTTTGGGGGGGGTCCCTTAAAGGGCCCGGCGGTGGCTCTCACGTCCCGGCCGGCGCTGCGGGACCCGCTCCCGCACCTCCCGGCGTCCCGCCCAAGCGACGCCGCTGCGGGCGCGGCCCGGCACAGCCCCGCACCCGCCCCGGCACCTGCGGCGGCGCCGCTCCGCGCCCGTAACCCGGAAGCGCTGCGGCGGCGCGGAGGGGGAGCCGGGACATGGCCGCTGCCCGCTCCTGCCTGCGCGCCGCAGCCGGCATGGCCCTGCCCGCGGCCGCGCGCGGCTGAACCTCGACCTTGCCTTCCCCTTCCCCTGCGACCCTCCTCATCCTGCTTCTCGTGCTCCTCTTCCTTCTCATCTTTCTCCTCCCGCGGACGCTGCCGGGGCCGGGCCGGGGGCGGTGGCGCTGCGGGGGCCCCTCGCTGCCTCGCGGGGCGTCCCGGGGGCCGGGGCGGAGCGGGTGGGGCTGCGCGTGGTGAGGTGTGTGCGGGAAGGTGCTTCCCTGGATCCTGCATGTTCCCTGCGGGGGGCCGGGGCGCTGCTCGGTGCCGTGGTATCGGGGAATTCATTTTGTAAATGTGTACGTGTGCTCACGTGCGGTGAGGGGGGTCTAGGGTCGTGTTTTAGAGAGTTGTATTTGCTGTAGCGTTAGTTGTGGCGGGGGGGTTGAGGGCTGGTTGTAGCCCATCTGTGTTTCGTGGGGTTGTGTTTTTGGTTTGTATAAGCAGTTTCCAGGCTTTGAAGAGCTGCATTGCTGTTGCTGAACTGTAGTTCTTCCAAGGTTGCCATTGTTTGCGTTCTGGGAGGGCAGCTGGTGGCCTCGCAGGAAGGCGGCAGGTCGCGTCGGAGGAGGGCTCTGGGTCGGTTCCGTGTGACTTCTTTTCCAGGAGAGGTTTAGCTTTTCTCCGGCGTCTCTGATGCCAGAACAAGGCCCCAGAATGAACGGTTTCTCTCTGGGCGAGCTGTGCTGGCTGTTCTGCTGCCCGCCCTGCCCCAGCCGCATCGCTGCCAAGCTGGCCTTCCTGCCCCCGGAGCCCACGTACACCGTGCTGCAGCCCGAGCAGCAGCAGGAGCCCGGGGCGGCGGCCGGGGCGGGCACCCCCACGGGATCGGGCACCTGCAGCCTGCACCTGAGCGAGCGGGCCGACTGGCAGTATTCCCAGCGGGAACTGGATGCCGTGGAAGTGTTCTTCTCCCGCACGGCCCGAGATAACCGGCTGGGCTGCATGTTCGTTCGCTGTGCCCCCACCGGCCGGTACACGCTGCTCTTCTCGCACGGTAATGCTGTGGATCTGGGCCAGATGTGCAGCTTCTACATTGGCCTTGGCTCCCGCATCAACTGCAACGTCTTCTCCTATGACTACTCTGGCTACGGGGTGAGCACCGGCAAGCCCTCTGAGAAAAACCTGTATGCAGACATTGATGCAGCCTGGCAGGCCCTCAGGACGAGGTAAATGGATATTGGGRACAAGGTATTTCTGTATCTCCCTTTAATCCTAATAAGTCTGCATGGTTAACCTTGCTGAGTGAAAGGGAAGGGTTTGTAAATGGTTTCAGTTACTTTGGTGGCCTCACCAGATATTCAGTGAACAGCTACAATGTGATTTACTGGATGGCTTCATTTGTTCAAATGATGGGCAGACCTTCATCCTTTGGCTTTTTCTAGATTTAGAGGATTATTCAGTTGTAATTTGTGTTAGCCATTGCTTCACCATTGAAAATCTCCATCTTGAGTAGGACATATTGGTTGCAGTTTGAGCTTGCAGAGTGCAGTAAACCTGTTGTTCGAGACTTGCCTGCCACTGTCTACACTTAGAGGTAACCCAGGTGAGCCAAAGCTCTGCCTGAATTTGGCAGTAGCCTTGGCTTGGGCTTACCAGGAAACTGCTGGTGTTGTGTGACATGTTTGGGGTTTCATGCAAGCTCCTGCAACATAGACKTCTTTCTCTTTTGGCTTCCAAACAACTGCTATCCAATGCCTATGGTAGTGGGCTGGAAGGAAAAAGTGTTGACATCTAGAAGGAGAGCTGGGGTTTCTGCCAGGAGATGCCAAGGTATGTGGCATCCAAAGGGACGGAGCAACATTGAGAAGGCTCTGGCAAGAGGCAGTGTGGTGAGTGGAAACAGTGAGCCCTTGGCTTCTGGAAAATCCTGAGCAGAGCTGCTGCCTCTGGCTCCTTGCTACAACTGATGGCCGTCCCTGGGCCTCACACTTCTGTCCACAGTAACCACGAGCTCCTTTTGCTGTTGCATAAGTGGTTCTTAAAGTATGACCTCACAGAACACRTCCTGAAAGAAAGAGCATTAAAAAGCTTAAATTGTAGTAGGCCAAGAGAAAAGAGCGATGAACGTTTTTAGTTCTTGGCTGTGGCGTTCACAGACAAACTTGGCTTGCATGAAATGCGTATTTAATGTCTATCTTGGGGATACGTGCCAGCTTCAGAAATAGTGACAGGAGTTGTTACTAATTTAGATAATTGGCTTTGCAAGAATCCAGGGATTGGTTAGTTGTGGAGTCCAAATGCCTTTTGACATTGCTCTGCCTAAGTCAAGCGAAGAGCGGGGGGAGAAAGGTGTAGGGAGAAGTTACCCTGCCATAGCATGTGTTCTGTCTGCTTGGTGAGCAAACCAGATTCTGAGCTTGTTTTCCAGGACTTTAAAAAAGATTTGTTTCCTTGAATATAAGTAACATGGTCTTATGTAAAGAAGTGATTTTGATATGGTGTATGCATAATAAATTATTAAGTGCCAGTACAASACATATGGGTAATGTAAATAAGATTCAAGGTAGGAAAGGTATGTCTAAACCAAGCCTAGGTAATGTTGGTCCTTCTCTCTTCCTTAATGTGTGTTGTCTCTTTYACTTGGTGTTTAGTTGATGATATTGTTTCATTTAAATCTTCTCAAGCTCTGAAAAAGTGCTTTCACATCTGCRGGGAGGTGCTTCTTCTATGTTGACAGGCATTTAGTATATGGTTATGTTCTAGTGGGCCCAGAAACAAGGGGTTCCTTCACTTAAATCTTTAAAGAAACCTGACCCAGTAGGTGATGCCACCACATGCCCAACTTGCTCTTAGAGGATCTTCAATAAATGTGTGACTGGACAGGTTTGTAGTTTTCTATTAGTGTCCCTTCAGTGGTTTATACAAGATTTAGGCTCTGCTTTCCACCTTAAATTGAGGRATTAAAATTTCCCAGCTCTTACTTTACCATGTTTGTTAATTCCATATTTTAGTGTACCTTGAGGGTACAGTTAGAGTAGTTAGCATTGGTTAGATTTTTAGGAGCCAAAATCCATTGGAATCGGGTGCCCAGGGAAGCAGTGGGATCACTACCCTTGGAACAGTTCAAAGAGCTTGTGAATGTGGCACATGGGGAATATGGTGATGCTGCGTTAATGGTTGGACTCAGTGTTCTTTGAAGTCTTTTCCAATGTTAACAATTTTGTGATTTTAAGATTACAGTATTTTAGGTGCCCAGTAAAGAAGTTGGTCRCTGTAAAGTGTAAGCTTCAATAGGAAGTTAATAAATTCTATTAACAGATGACTGTGCTTGTAACAGGTATGAKCTGAAACCTTTCATCAGCCTTTCTGCTGATGAATTCTCCAAGTAACAGTGTGAACTTTACAAGACTGATCATTTGCTAGTCCTCAATCCAAGTGGCTCACAATTAGTGAAATATTCTGCAGCAGAAATACAAGTATGCCTCTTGAGGTAAAATGTCATGTTATAGCATTCCTGCTGCAGCAGTTCCTCGGTAGCTCCAGGAGACTGTGTATGCTTTCATTCTTAATGCAAATTCCTGGCGTTTGGCCTCCAGTCATATGGTAGTGAACTGTAATGCAAAGTTAAAAGTGAAGTCTTAAAATAGAGGTTCACTGTGCCATCAAAAGCATTTAGTCATCTGTGCTAAGTTCCGTGGGAAGCTGTTGCTCTTCTGAATCCACCAGACGTTCCACCTGGCAGCAGAAAGGAATCATTAAAATGTTGGAAGTCTGAGACTCTTCCTTTTAAATTGTGCTTCTGAAGTACCACTGATACCTAGCAATCATTAGTTTACCTGTATGTTTTGCAAGTTGCCTTGAGGAAGGTGGGGATTAACCCTGTGCTTCCAGAAAGCTGTCAAATTCTAGAAACAATGGTGAGCTGGCAGCGATGCCTGAAGTTTTRGCTTTCATATTTTTCACATTCTGTGCCACTTTAGTRTGTAACTCTGAGMTTCATATTAAGTGTTAGCAAGTTCTCTTCACAGGGTAGGTAGTCAAAACAATCCTTTTCCAACTTGAGATCAAGGACAACTGTTACAAGCTCCAGGCCCAAAAAGTATAAACAAGGGTGAATTGAAGAGAGAAAAACATKAAAGATGGAACTTCATAACCTGGGGCTATAATTGGACAATTAACTCCAGTATGCAAATGGACCAAAACTTATAAAAGTGTGAGACCTCATGACCAGTTGTCCATTTTGTGACCATTTTGGGCTCATCCTGGGCATAGCCCTGACCAGGCTCTTGTACTGCCCAAGGTGTATCCATTAAGGCCTTTTAATAAACACCTACTTTATCCTTTAGCTCTGTCTAGCCTCTGTTCTAGGTCAGCCTTTCAAGGCATCCCTTTGTTTTGCCATCATGGCTGCAAATTATGACTGTATTCTTTCAAGGTCCTGAAACAAGGATCTTGCTATCACATACACGTTTAGGAATCAAACCTTGCATAACAAATGATTATAAAACTATCTGAAAACAGTGGACAAAAAACCAAAATCATTGAATTCTTTTGTTCAGTTTCAGTTATCAGCCCGTCTTTGCAAAATCAGTCTCAACTATTCTCCATTCTTTTAGTCTTTGTAAAGGAAACTTATTTYCCTTAATTTAAAGGAATTTAATATTTTTTCTCATGAATAAACTCTATCTTAAAGGATAATCTTACTAATTTTGGATTCTGTCTTTCAGCCCAGTAAAGATGTTGACCTATAGTTTTCTTCCCGTAGAATGTATTTTTATAGATTTTTCTTCAGAGGCTGTAATTGTAGCATTTGTTGTTTTCATTCCACTATCAAGTATTGATCAGTAGTTAATTTGGTCTTTTATATGTTTTTTTTTCCACTTGATTTACAAATTTCCATCTGGTATCTTAATGTTTCTCAGAAAGAATTTTTTGTCTTATTGCTACAGATATTTTTTGTCTTTTATTTTAGGCAGGTTTGACTGATTTTGTTCTGTTTGTTTCAAAATCAGAACCAAATTGAAGAGAATGTGTATCAGACTGTCTTCTCTCATTGTCCATGTGGTTTTAAGCTGCTGCTTTTTGTTCAGATGTGTCTCTTATCCTAATATCTGATTGTCTTAATGCAACATCTGTGCAAAATGACTTGATTGTCCTCCTCTTCCCCCCCTTTCCTGAATCCCACATGGGAAGGYTGAACTTTCTAACACTTTTACATTAAGACAATGTACAGTACTTAAAAACAGGATGCACATGTAGGGCTTGGGTTCAGTGCTCAAGCACAAAACCATGGCTGCTTTGTCAATCACATGCTATTTATATTAATATCAATTTGTATGTKCCCTAAAAATTTGAAGAAGGTTGGTGAAGTATTTTAAAATCCCAGTCAAAAGAAAGAAGGCTCTGCTGCCCCACTCACTCTGCTTCTGTAGTAARGTATCAAAGAGCAGAACCTGTTAGTCCATCTTTTGGATCCTGAAAGGAGGTGAAGAAAATGTAATTAATAAATAGCTTAGAAGAGCTGTTCTTGTTGCATTTAACAAGAAAGAGCTTAATTTGTTTTTCATGGTGCACAATATAAGCTAGTATTTTTTTAAGCTTTTAGTAAATGATAGATGTTATTGTAGTGTTAAAGTCCTTAATTCTCAAAAAGGTGCATTTGAATTTGTCTTTCAATCCATAGGAGAGCCTTGGTTCACTTTTAGTTTTCCTTATGCTTCTTGGTCAATACGGTGTGATGAAAGGACTTGAATTGTGAAATGGTGTAGTAAAATCCACAGGCCTTTGATCACTGGTTAGCAGATAGAATGTTTAAGTAGTTTTTAAAATTATTTTGACAAATTAAATGTTTAAAAAATGCACACCAAACTTTTAATTATGCAGGAATTTGATTATTTGTGGTGCTGATTATCAGGAGATTATTACTGTTTCCTGTGTAGGAGCTGGTGGAGAAGTCTTACATTGAGTAAAATCAGGAACACACCTAATTGGATTAGGCCAGAGTGATAACTAATCTTCTGAGGTTGTGTCAGTTTAGTTTGTCTCCRTTCTGATGTGATGAGGTGCTTACAGCTTTCCAGGTGAATAAGAGCTTGCCTAATCAAAATAGTCAATTTCTACTTTAATTTTCTTTGCAACAGAATTTTGAAAAGATGTTGCTTTGCTTCACTAGCACCATATTTTGTGCATGATCTAAGCCAAGTTCTTCAGAYTGGATGCTTAAAGGTTTGTATCAAAAGTTACCAGCTAAATCCTGACATGTCAAAAGGCAGTGCTGGGCAGAGTCACAGTTAATAGTCCTGGAGGAACAGAGTTTCCTTTCCTTTCTTCATGGAGCATCAACTAGTAGATTGTTCTTTTCAATAATGTTGTTACAATGTCTCCAAAGGATTGTTGAAAGCTACTGTCCTCTAAAACTTTTGCAGCCATGGTCAATTCTTCAAGAAAGGCTGCATGTAACTTGGAGCAAAAATAGATGCATGCACAATCCTCTGCTGTTGTCTATGCAATGAGCAGAGATTAATTCAGATGATGAGTGTCCTTGGGACAAATACCAACAACTGTTCAAAACAGGTGCTCTGATGTTCAAAGTTATTCAAAATGTTTACTGAGCTTTGGTGTTGTATTACGTCTTTTAGTCACTGAAGTAAAAGTAGTTTTGTTAAATATTTCCCTGTTTCTGTCAGAACTACAAGATCAAAGCTTGCTTGAAAAGGAAAAAAAAAAAAGGAAACTTTTTGCTGTCAAGAATGTTTTGCAACTGGTGTTATTTGGGAAGAAAAATGGGMTGCCAAAGAGCCTTTGGGTAACAGTACATGCTCTCCTGAGTGTGAACAGTCCTGAAATTCAACTGCCTGAACTGGAGATATTGGTTTACCCTGATGTACAAAGGTTGTAGGACCTGGTTCTCARCATCATCAGAGCATTGAACATAAAAGATTCCTAGAGGAACATATTGTTAAACCCTCCATGCTGAAGTAACTGTCTGCTTTTTAACACTAAATTRCATGAAGTGCAGAGGAAAGGCAGCTTTTTCTCTTTCTCTCTAGGTACWGAATGTCACCTTTGGAGGCTGAGCTGGTGGTTGCTCTGCCATGGCTGTTTGACCTGTGCATGTTGCTGGTAGCTCTTGGATTTGTTCAGTTTGTTCTTGACAGGGGAGTGCAAGCTGGACTCTGATCCTCAGTGGCTTTGTCTGAAGCCAGGGTCAGCCTCCTGTCCATGACAACCTCAAAACCAAAAAAACCTCCAAAATTCACCCTTTACTCTATGTTACTCTGCTGCTTAAAAGCATTTCGAAGTGCTGGGCTAAGTTTACACTGGTTCATTACTTGTGAACATAAGTAAAAAGAACAAAAGAAAAAAAGAAGTAGCAGTGCTGTCCAGGTCTGTAGATAACTATGGGAATGGATAGGTGGAAACCATTTCAGGGTGTGCAAGGTTATCTGCTGGCAACTGGCTTTGTGGGGAAWACTGACAGTCAGCAAATGGATATTTCTGTGTCCAGACTGAATGAAGAAAGCAGSTCCTTTTCCGTTTTCTGGGGTATTTCAGTCCTGTGATGTTTCCTCRTGTGGAGATAGACTAGTACAAGGGCAGTGCCAAGTATTGGTTGTTTGGAGTTTTACTGCTGGRACTAAAGTCTGAATTTCCTATTTCCTTGTACTATGATGTGCCAGTGTGATGATAYTAACTTTCATCCCTGCCCCAGGCCCACTTCTAAGTTCCACAGTTGYGTTCTCTGTTGGTTTAAAGGCCAACAGTCTCAAGTTATGCAGCACTAGTAAAGAAAATGAAGAAATAACACAGGGGTTTGTTTTTTTTCTCAAAGCTGATAATAAATTTAGTGAATAACWAAGAATCCTTTCTGCCCTCCTTCACAAATGTAAATTAATTACAAGGCTGCATTGGAAGCAGTTGAAATGAGTCGTAAAACAAGGTGCAGATATGTTGTACCTGACATGCTTGTGTACACATAGGCTTGCTTTTCCAAGTAGCCCCTAAGAAGATCAGAAATCTTTTCCTGTGGATTAGGAGATGCTTCAGTTGCCACTGAACTCAAGAGGAATTAAAGCCACCTCTGTACAAGATGAGGAACTGAATCTAGGAAAAAAATACTTTTACAATTCCTGAGTGCTTGTGGCTCTTAGGTGTCTGAAATGAAGTGATTCAGAATTGGTTTTTGTCTGACTCTTAAAGCTTGGSTTTGTGTGGCCTAAAATACAAAACCAAACCAATAGACAGTATCTCCCTGTATCTCCTGTGCCAGTTGGTGGTAGATAATTGAGATTGCTGCAGATGAGCACTGGTGAATTGAATGTTGCAGTGACCCATTTGCTGCTGCTTCATCTTGACTGCCCTGCTTTCCCRTTTTTAGATGAATGACTTACATTGGTCTTGCATGCTCAGCCTGACATCTGATGATGAAGCTCAATTTCATTCCTGACTAAAACTCAGTTGTTTGTTGGCAGTGGTTTTTTTTTCAGTGTGTCAGGTTTTGGGAGCAATGGGAAATGTGGGATTGTCAACCCAGGAAATGCTGTATGAGCACAGTGGAATAAAGATGCTTTTAACAGAAAGCTAAGAATGTAGAATGGGATGGATGAATAGTGCACAGTGTCAGCTTAAGGACAGAGGAACATCTTTGCATTCTTTATTCCAAGGGCTRATTTGAGAAAAATGGGTTACTGTTATTTGCACATTAAGCTCTGCTGCCCACAAACAATCACAGAAAGGTGCAGGCATAGGTCAGTTGTATAATGACAGAGTTATACTGGCATTATCTGTATCCATATCTTTATATTTTTAACCASTATGTTAGCTTTACAGAACAAAGGTTCTCCTGTTAGAATTAAACATTGTGGTTGGATTTGCTGACTATGAGACCAAATAATACAAAGGCACAAAATTGGGTTAAACAGCAGAATCTGGCTCAATGCCCTCTCACCTTCCCACCCTTGGTTTCATGTCGCTTGATAAGCATATGCATGTCTTTGGGAAAATCCCCATAATCATCAAATAAATCTGTATCCTCTCAACTTTCAAAAAGGGGAATTCCATGTGGGTTAACAAATGAAGAATGTTGTTGATGTGGAAGATGAGGTTTTAAGTTAGTATACTTGTCTCAAAGTCTAGAGGGAAAAATTTAAATGAGAGGTAATCTCAAAGTATTGCCTCTGGTTTTTATTTTGTATTGCAGATTTGTTAGAAGAACTTTGTGTCTGCTTTTCTGACACTAATATTATTTATTGGTACAGTCTCTTGAAGTTCTTTCTAGGTGTACCTTCAAGATGAAAATTCTATTTTCAGCTGTTGATTAGGAATTGATTTCACGTTAGACAGTTTGAGCTATGCTCTTAGGAAGATTAGTTTTACTGTGCCTTATTAAAAAAAGCCTGCTTACATATAGAAMTGTTACTTTAAGGACTTTGACTCATGGGAGCCTTATTTATCAGCCAAGGCATGCTGCTAACTGRGCTGCATAGCTCAGAGTCTGGCAAGTGACCCTTCTCAAGGCATGCAGTGCCAGCTAGAAGCTCTAAGATACTCTTCATTATTATTATTTTTTTTACAGGATACTGCCACATTTTTTAAGATCCCAGTATGTTAGACCAGTTAATTTTAACTTTTTGCTATGGCATGGCCATTCTTTCTGTGTGGAGCAGAACAACTGTGGAGTAATTGATAATGGGAGCCAACAAATCTGAAAGGTCTGAAGCCAACTTGAACACTTTTCTCAGGAAAGCACCCTTTAATAGTATGACTTGAAATATTTCTCTTTTAATAAGGTTGTTTACAATGGGTTTTGCTAGATTAGAGAATCCTTCTAAACAATTCTCCTAACTTTTAGTTAGCTTTGCTATGAATGTCCTTACAGAGCTGGAAAAATGGTGTTCAACATCAGCAAAGAAGCAAAACCCAGCTGTTTTTTTCCCAGTGTGCAGATAAACTGAGATTAGGTTCAGATTATTTTGGCATTATTCCATGCATCTTAATAGTTCTTTGTAATAAATTAAACAAGATATTTTGCCTATTACACTATATATTGCAAGCTTTAATAATATGCAACATATAAAAGCTAACAACAATAAAAAGTGAACTTCTGTTGAGCACTCTATAACCAAAATGGTGTATAGAACCATTTATACTTTAAAGGAAAGTTTGAGAGGTTGATTTGCTGCCTTAAGCATTGGACCATTTTGGGCAGAACTTAATCATTGTCCCAGCTCTGTATAGTCTTCCCCAACATCTGATGAATTTGTTTAGGTGGGATTTTAGCTGTAGGACAGCCTGGGGAAAGTGKCATCTTTCAAGAAAATTCTCTTGGATTTGGAGCATGTTCTCCAGGGCAAATTTACAAAAGTTTTTTCCAGCATGCTATTTGTTGTTTAGAACTTCATTTCTCACAAAGGGTGTTTGTATGTTTGAAGTGTTGTTTTGGATTATTTTTGAAAGAAGTAGCTAATTTCATATGATATTTACTTTGGAGGTGTTCCCTGGACAATTCTTACCTTGAGGCAGCTACTCAGGAGCCTCTCAGTTTCCTTCTTCCACTAAGACTGAAATGTACCTCAACTTGCGTATTTAAGTTGTATTACACTTTTTGTTTGTAGTATATTTTGTTGTAGCTCCCTACTGCAAAAAGCTTGTCTTTTTCTGATAAAGCWTGGGCTTTGATGTGTGTTAATGTTACAGAAAAAGTTACTGTTTCAGTCTGGGTGTGAGCATCCCATCAAGTTTAACAAACTGTAAAAGTACCGCGTTGTGGGAAGAGGTGGGGTCATGTTTCAGCTGCAGTTTTGCTATTTTTATGCSTAGGGGTTTATGAAGGTGTAACCTTTGCTCACACTGGTTAATAAATACCCTGGTAGTTCACCATGTGTTGCAGGCAGCACTTTCTGATGATGCTAGAAGCAGCACCCTTTCAGGAGTCACTGCAGCAGTTTAAGATGTCAAGTGGGGTTTCAACCTTAAACCTGTCCAGTGTGCCTGAAAGGTTTTGACTTGCTCTGTCTCTGCCAGCTTCCAACCTTCTGTTTCTCTGATAGCAAAACCGTCTGCCCTCTCCCCTGAACTCYTGCTAATTATTCATGTAATGTGGTGTTCACTTCTAAAGACTGCTGTGCATAGGCCCAGTACAATTAGTTCTTTATCCTCTCTTTGAAATTTGTACTAAAAATCAATCTGATAATGCAGAAATGACTATCTGTAAAGGAATAYGAGGCACAAAGTTGGCTTTTAGAAAAAGAAATTGCTCTGATTTGTATTTACATTAATAAAAAATGAAGGTGATGGAACATACTYGAAGATAATTAGGATCTGAATTTTTGATAGATCTTGAAAGATAATATTGTCATAAATCCCAGATGTTCATAGAGTTTTGTAGAGAGCGGGTGGGTTGTAAAGCCTCCTTAATTTATTGAGTTCTTTTTTATCCTGAGATGAAGGAATCTGGTGCCAAATATCCCACCCTTCCAAATTGGATGTCCTTCTGTCAACTCATCTAAGATCTGTAGATCATTTTATGTAGAGCATTGAACAGACACTATTGACACAAACAGGATCTGGCACCTTCCAATTATTTCAGGAAATTACTCTTTCCATCCAAAAATCCACTCTAATATTCATAATAAAGAACATRAACCCTAAGTATCGTGGATATTTCTTACCTGGATATAGTTCTAAATTTGTTGCATTTCAGCAGCAGGAAAAATTGCACTAAAGATTATTMTTTTCTTTGGTTGACTTTCACAACAATTTTCTGTTTTTCTTTTTAGTGCATTAATTTGTGTGTTAATTTGAAATAAAGGTGTTAGCTTAAACTTCCTCATTTAATTACTGGAATTTTGAGGGGCAGAGGAGGACTTAGCAGGCATTGTTGTCTGTTACTCTGTTTTTCATCTTTCCAATATTCCTGGTGTTTCTGGGCCATGTGAACTATGTTCTTTCTAGTTCTTCACTGTAGAACTGACCAGACTTCCTCCTTAAAATTCTCATTTCCTATTCCTATTTTGCCTCTCTCTTGGAAGCTTTATGATATTAGGAGAAATATCTGTTGGAACTGTAAAATGGAACTGTGCAGAGCTAAATATGAAGAATGTGTTTTGGGGAGTAAAGAGTAGTAGCTTGTAACTGGAAGTGTCCATGTTGTGAAATGGTGAACTGCAGAAAACCTACGTGGCCAAATGCCAACTTGAGTAGTAACACAGACATTAATACACTTCTTTTCCAAGCACTGCGCTGTTATCTTTTATTTCAAAAATAGAAACTCCAGTAGTACAAGACTTCTTTATGCTGCGCTGGTTTATTGGGAGGCGGTGGAGTGCCCGTGTGGCATGGACAGGAATTGCTAACGTTTTTTCCTGCATAGCCAGTTGTTCTGTGGTGATCCTGCATGAAGTCAAGCAGGGAGCTTAAATGCTTTACAAGGACTTCATCAGAGACAGGGGCAAATAGGGGCATGAATAACTTCCAGAAGCTGCTCTTCTTCTCTTTTTTATTCTTTTAAATTTCAAAGATGCAGCTGCAGATCAGTTTCTACCTTTAGCATCAGCTGAAATAATGGCCTTAAGTGATTATGTTAACAATTGTCCTTGATCCACTTCAAGGTACTTCTGCTTCTTGTGGCATAGCTGGTAATTGCTTGGTAAGCATCCTTTTTTGAGAGGAAAAAGTAGACTAGCAAGAAATCTTTCACTAAAAAACTACAAAAGCAATTGGCTCTGTTAACTAGGTGTGTTGGCAGAAAATGAAGTCTCCAAGTGTGCTGTCTGATCATTCTTAAAACTTCTTGATTTACACAATCTGGGCAAACGTCTTTTACCCCATAGGCTCTGATGATCCCAGATAAGACAGCTGGATAAGCTGAACAAGTACATATCACCTAGTTTCTGGACTGAATTTTCTCATCTGAGTTTCAGAAAGTTAGTACTTTTCTAGATGTACAGATGTACTCTTCCCATTTTTTAGAATAACATTTGTTGCTTTAAGACAGGTTAAGTTTACTAATGTTTAAGGTTTCTACATATAATTAAATGCAGGTGTATGTTTCTGTAAAAATTACTTTTTTTGTGCTATCTTTTCAGTTTCTTWGTGAGCACAAGGCAGGTTTTATAAGCACTTCAACCAAACAGAAGTACACAGAAGAAACTGACTCTGTGCTAAATGTTATTGTACAGAATTCTAAGTAGTATTTACTGAGAGAAGGGAAGAAGGATTTAGCCCCTGGGTTTGTGGTGATAAAGGCTGTGGCTAGGAAATTTGATTTTTAAGCTCTGAACTAGTTATCTGYGGTCTGCTGTTCTAAAACATATGGTACTGTTAATCCTGGTGATTGCTATATATTTTTTAATCATCTTAGGTTTATATTGACTGTTACTGGGGGTTGAACATTGATTGTGCTAAAAGTTCATTAAAGGAACATGTGCAAGATGAGGATGCTTGGGAAGAAAGGAATAGATGAGTCTGGTTTAAAAGTCAAGAGTACCAATATAAAAATGGCACAGAAAAAGCCAGAACACTGAGATTTTCTTGTCTCTGAAAAGATACTGGATGAATCTTTTCAGGTAATAAATTGCTTTCATGAAATGACTGTCATCTTCCATTTGCCACTTATCATTCTTGGTATTTGCTAGAATATTTAATGAATCCACTTGCAAATGGATAATTGAGAGAGACAGGAGAGATGCATCAGGAGAGTTGTGTTTTTCTGCAAGGCTGTGAATTTGGCACTTTTTGAAAGCAGATGTTTAAACATATGCAGATTCACACTGTGACAAAGCTCAGTGTTTTGAGCAAATAAAAAATTGGTATGTGTTTTCTCCACTTACCATGGGGTGGGGAAAAATAGAGGTTACAGTGTCATTTATCCAAGTAGGATTTTTCTCTATTTATGATTCACAAGACATGTCATTGCAGAGGAAGAGCCTATTGTTTTGATTCTTAAATCAAAAGAAAATACTGTCTTTCTTCAAGGCTGTGGAAATGGTTAGAGTAACTCAGAGAAACACAAAATGTTTCCAGGGAATTGAAGGAGGGCTATCCAAGCAGGATGTATGGCCTCCTGGATACCATAAACTGTGACACTTCTGCCCTTCAGTGTTTGAGATACTGCATTTCTTTGAGAGGAGCTCATTCCTACCTAATAACTTGGTTCTTCTACAGTGCTTGAGCATATTAGTGTAAGTCTATAAAGGAGAGAGGAACTCTACTGCCAGCTGAGTCATTTCACACAATGCTGGCTGCTGAAAGACTCATGTTCTGGGGACAGATGCCTTCATCTGCTGTTGATTCTTTTGGACCAGTTTGTTGTCATGGATCACTTTTGTATCAGGACCTTTCTGCCATTCTTGTTCTCCATCCTGCCTTTCTGCTCTCTTGTCTCTTTTCTCTTGGAGACTCAAATCACTGCCTGAGCTACACTAATGCATCTGCATGGAAGAAAAGCTGCATCCACTTTGTCTGCTTTGCATTCCTGCAAGGCCTTATCCATTCCAGCTCCTGTGTAATCCTCTTGGACTCCAGCTCTGCTGCTCTGTGGGAGAGACAGCATTCAGATTTGCAGGGGTCTTTGAAGAACAGTGTGAAAATGTCGGCTGTAATAGGATTTTGGATACGAGCACCTGCTGTTTGTGTAGACAGTTCAATTTTTTCTTTGTTCTCCTCTGTCAGCATTATGGAGGTAACACTTGGATCTTTTTTTTTTTTTTTACCAGCTTGTGTTTTAGTTACAGCTGCAGTTGTCTGCAAGTGATGTAAGGAAAATGCTGTATCAGTGCCACATATTTCACATTTAATGGCTTGTCAGCTATATCAAATAATCGTAGCAAAACCAAGTAATTTAATGCTGCTAATATTTGAATGTGAAGATCTTAGTAAAACCTGTAGATGAAATGCTTTTACTTAGAGACTGAAGCATAAACAAAATTACAATAAGCAGATAAAAGAACATGCAAAAGGAAGGCAAGAATGGAAAAAAGCACAAACAACAGACAAACCACAAAAAAGAAGCCCCCCACACAAAAGAAAAAATTTTGAATTCAAAGAGTGGTGAGATTCATTACGTGAGCAGTTCAAGGGCCAAGTTCTATAGATATCAGTTTCTGAGTGCTCTGCTTTGCATTTTTTTCACCTAATCTTCCAAATATTAGTCTCCAAAGTATTAATTCCCGCTTCAGAAAGCCATTTACTGCTGCTATAGCATCCAGACAACTAACTGCCTTCAGCCAAATTTACAAATTTACTTCTAGTTTAAGATCCTTAGGTCAAGAATATTTTTTTATGAAGTTACAGTGTGTGTGACTAACCAGCTGTGCAAACCTTCTGGTGAGACATTTTTGGTGAGCTTTGCAGTTGGTTCCATTACAGTCTAGGTTTAGTCTTGTTTCATTGTGTGCTTATACAGTGATAGCTATTTTCAGATACCACATTGAAAGGAAACTTAACTGGAGCCATTTCTTTTTGTCTTGCCTGTCCTGGTTTGTGCACTGGAGCAGTTATTCCCTGGTTTGTGGGCAGCTGGGCTGTAGCTGCTGGAAGGGGAGAAATATCAGAGATGGGTGGAACAGGCAGCAGCTCTGGTCAAAAGCCACTGTGCTCCTCCCARGAATAATCCCAGCTCATGAGTCAGAGGCTTATGCCTTGCCTAGGTGCAGCTCATGGCAATTAGTGCCACAGCAGGGTGGCCTCACCTCTGTTTGGAGCTTCAGGTGCGTAGGGGTAAGGGAAATAAATCAAGGAGTTGGTGTTTGATTTGATGTGAAGAGTCCTGGCAAGAGCAGTGCTGAAGACAGGTGCCACAGGGGCTTCAATAAACAGATGGAAATACCAGAAGAAGGAGACAGTGCTCCTGAACAAAAATGGTTTGAGAACTGTGGAAGAGCTGCAGGATTGTTTCCTCTAGACTTGTAAACCCTCAGTTTCCCAGGGCTGAGCCAAGGCTGGTGAGGAGGGTTATGTGATGGGCTTGGGAGATGAGCCAAAATGCATTGGCTCACTGTGCAATTTCAGCCTCAGGAATAAGGCAGGGCTCTCCAGTTTGGAAGTAGCTGAAATCGAAGAAACAGCCATGAAAGCACAAAACTTCTGGCAATGCATAACCAGTATTAGTATTTGCACTCAGGTTTGCTTGGTGTCTCCTAGAGAATCAATTTCTGTGTTAGTTGACGCATACTTGTTTTAACTGAAGACTTTACAGATAATGTGTTAATGTATGTGGATATCATAAAATCTTGTTTTTCATAACAATCCTTACTAGGTGCACAATTATAAGGAGTAGTTTACCTTATTTTTAAGGTTTTGAGTGTAGGATACACAAAAGTGCAGCCTTTTTGCAACAGTAAAAAGATGGTTGGAGTTTTAATGTCACATCAGGTGTTGTGACGAGTAGTGATCTATCTTAGCTCTGCTGTATTAGAGCATAGGCTATGTGTGCAGTTGCAGTATTTTACAGCAGGAGAGAGATGAGATTGACACTGAGGGTGAAGACAATGGATTCCTTCAGAAGATACTATAGACTGAGCTGCTTTGTGAAAATAGCTGAATTTTTTCTGCTGTCTCAGTTTATTTAAATGTACCTCAGAGAATGATTGTATAGGTTTTGTACACTGCTTGCCCTAAAGAGTATATACTAGAAGTAGCTGATTGAGTATTTGTGATCTATTTATGCTGTGGTCATAAAGATAGTGCTCAGTAACCAGCAAAGGTTTCTAATCTTCTGTATTCCAGGTTTATTTGTTATAGACCATCTTAATTAAATACAAAATACTTCATTAAAGTTAACTCCAGTGCTCTATTTTTAAAATAACTGGAGTAAAAAATTAGTTTTATATGYCATTTACCTGTTGTGTCGTGGGACTAAATGTGTGACTCAAGATTGGTCCTAAGAAAGCACTTTGGAAGAAGCAGGAAACTATGATGAGTAGAGAGCTCCCATGTTTGTTCAAATTCAAAACTATAATCTTGTGCCAGTGCTGTCTGCAGAACTCCAGTTGGTTTTGAGGGAGCTAAAGCAAAGAAAATGGGGGCAGTGRGAATTATGTTTGAATATATCCATGTATTTAGGTCCTATTTCCATTAGCTTCTTGTATTTCAACTTACAGTGGGTTTGGTCTGTATTTGTCCCTGTGATTAGAGAAATAACCACTTCTAAATGTTGGGGGTTGTTTTATTTAGGAATTAATTTAGGAAGGTGCTCACTCCCTCTCATTGCATGAGTGTGCACTGAGTTTGGAGTGTTCTCCTTTTGTCAGACAGCAGTGGAATGGTGAAGGTAGGAGTTCAACAGATGCCTGAGCCACATCATTGCTCATTTTTCATGGATGTTTTACAAGAGTCCTTTTTGCTTGTCAGTGGCCTTCTTGCTTTCACTCAATATGAAAGAATTAATGCTTGTAGGGGCTAAGTTATTCTATTACATCAGCATGCCTGTGGCACAAGTTCCTGCTTAAATTTCAGTGCACATTTAATGAAAACTCTATTTCCTGCTACCCTGCTATCTAGGGAAATGAAAAACCAAACAACCAAACCAAAAAACCCCCAGTCAGGCAGAAGCAACTGTTCCAAATGTGTTTGTTGTTTATACATAAAACTGCTAGTTCATGTGCTAGACAAATGAGCAATCTATCATAAATGAAACACCAAAATCAGTATCCTGGGTTATTGTGGTGGAGAAAAGTTATRTTATAAATACAGTTGAGTCCTCAGTACAAGAGAAAACAAAAGAGGCTTTACTTGTTAGTTCCTTAAAAACATAAATAGATCTGCAAACACAGATTGCYTATTTTTTGCCTGGGGGAAAAGGAACTTCCTGGTAAGGGTGAAGCTGGGGGGAAAAAAGGAGGGGTGTGGATTTACTGTTTGAGAGCAGTTGGCTTGCTCTGAGTCCTGAGCAGTTTTACTTTAGTCAGAGAACATGTCTCCCAGTTTGAAACAAGACAATTTCAGGAGCCTATATTTGAGGCAGATGAAGAAAAGGTGACTTAAAGCTGTATTTCAAAAAAGGAACAATTTTTAGACAAACTAGTATTATTTGGATTTAAAAAAAAAAAAGTCATCCAACTGTTACCCCAAAGCCACTCAGTGCAGATTAGCATAATTCAGTTAATTTGAAATGTAATCTCATTACAGTTTGTACTAGAGAATGCCATGAAATACCATTTACCTCCCCTGGTTGTTCAGGGCAAATTTGCAGTGGCTTCACTAGTCAGCAGTGTGTAGATCCCTGCTTTTGTCATGGATGCTTGAGCTCCCAGTGATACTCAATATCCTTGTCAGGACTTGGTTGAACTGTGAGCACAGTTCTCAGTGTTTGATAACAGATCACTGATTGTCACAGGGCAGTAATCAAGAACTAGTTACAGTGATTTTATGCTTTGGTATAATTAAGTTACTGTAGGGCAAATGATCATCCTCAGAAGTGCCTAGAAGTTGCTTCTACTTGATCCATTTTTATTGATGTGAGAAGCGGAGCTGGTGCATCACTGGATTAGTGCTGCAGTCACAGAGTCCCGCAAGCCTGTAGGAGCGTGATGTTTGCTAATAACATCCAGAATTGCCTGTGAGAGGGCATTTCCAAGAGTCAAAGGTTCATTCTGTTATCCCACTATCAGCTTACATTGGTTAGCACTGGGGCTTCTCCATGGCATAATCAAATGACTCTCTGGTGTGGTAGTAAAAGTAACAGTGATATTAAACTGTGGTGGAGTCCTTGATTAAATTTCTCTGTCAGCCATTTAAATTATTTTGAGAGTGAACACATTTGTGGAATTACTCCTCTGCTCCTGTGACAGTGTGCTGGGACATAGGCCAGAAAAATTGGTCTCTCTCTTTTGCAGCTTCTTAAGCCAGCATACAGCCCAGTTTTGGCTCTTAGCTCCATGAAAATGTGAAATGAAATAGAGTGTGGTGTACCATAACTTGAATTGCATAGCACTTYTAGGCCTGGAGAGGAAGAAGGTAGAGAAGGAGGAAATCTCATGATTTAAAGTGTCAGTGTCAGTAAAACAGTGAAGAATTTTAGACCTGTGTTTGTGTGAATTCAAGGAAACTGGAGAAACTGGCACAGGGACACTTTTTGTGTGCCAGGGTTTCCTGTGAATCCTGAAATTTGATTTTTCTCATTTGACAGTTGTTACGGTTAACTCAAAAAATCCTTAATCTAATGCCTTCCTCTCAATTTCATGTTGGCATTTAGACTGAAAATCTGCTGTAATTTCTCTGACATTTTGGCTGACGTGCTGGAGTGGTACTTGCTGAAGCAAAATGCAGTGTTTTGATCTGATATTGTAAATTTCTTGCAATAATCATWATTGACTAAGTTGATAGTGTTGACTTATTTTAATGTAGAAGTCACACAACATAAAATCATACTCAATATATTAGATTTGACTTACCTATCTGTGGTTCTTAGCAAGTGATCTAAATTTCTCTGGATTATTAAACTTAGAGATAATGCATTTTGAAATGGTGATAAATAGTATTTTTTGACAAGTGGGTTTGTGCAAACAGGAAGAACCAGATTTGAATAGGTTATGAAGAGCTGAGTACATGTATGTTCTAGTAAAGTTRCTCTAGAAGTCACTATTTCCTCCAAACTGGGGCATGATTTGTGTTATTCCTGATGTATGCTGGATTTTCTTTGTGTCTTGAAAATGATTTATTTAATTGGTGTTTGCTGGAGAAGGGAGTGCCCAGTTTCAGACTCAGTCCCCTTGTGAGAATGCAGGAGCTGGTTACCTCATTTTCCTGGCCTTGTAAATTTATGTATTTTGTGTGTTGTAAGGAAGAACTCGCCCATCAGCCCCTGCCTTAGTTTAGCAGCACTTAAACACTAAGTCTCACAGYGTTATGGAGTGGGGTTTGTGCCATCAAAATACTCTGCATGGACAGTTTCTGAAAACTGATTTATTGCTGTTGCTGTATACAGGCTGCTCTCTATACTTTCCTGTTCAGGTTAGGGGTAAAGGGACAGCAAATATCATAAAAATTCAAACTGAAAATACAAAGTGAGGTTGACTTCATGGATTCAGTAAGCCTGGCAAAAGGACTGGGCTCACTAATGAATATGTATTTGGCACTTTTGAGGACTGGCRGCTTTGGCTGTGAACATTGCAGGGCTTCAGCTGTGGCACTCTGGAGTCCCCACAGCAGCATTCCACTGGCACTCTGCACTGAGCAAGGAGAGAGTAAAAATAGCAATGGTAAACTTTGCTGCTCCATGGCTCAAAGCTGGAACCCTGGGGGKAGTAGGGGTTCAGTATCTTAGGCTCATAATTAAAGATGCTTTGAGATAATACATGGTTTGCACATAGTGCTGTCRTCCAGAAAGTCTGAGGTACTTTGCATGGCAGTTGATGCCATCATCACTGTTGTATGAGGAAAATGAGGAGGGACAGGGCCCAAGCCACAGCCATACAGCTAAGCAGGGGATCTGCTGGCATGACTGAGGTCTCTTATTACTCTGGAATAAGTAGAAGAGTCTGGAGTGTGTATTCTTAATAACCAGCTTCTGTGCACGTAGTTCATGCTAGCATGGGAAGACCAGAAATGCTGGTAAACCTCATTAGTATTTACTGAGGCAGAAAYRCAKGAAAAGAAAAAAAMCCCAACCCTGAACTACTGTTATTATAGACTGTGGGGTGTTTTGGGGCCTTAGCTAGACCTGGAGTGAAGCTCTAGGTACGGGGGAGCTTACTCCTTGTGAAGATTACTGGAATGTGTAAGCCACACCATGTACTTGTGGTTTATTGAGACTGGAATAGGCTGGAGAACTTTGAGCTTTGCCACCTGTGTTTGTGGGTAAGGGGAAGCAGAAATGCTGCATAATTTATACAGCAGTAGCTGCAGTTCTCAGTAATGGAGTTCCCTTCTGGAAAAAAAGCATGCCTGCCSTTTTTTCTTCTCTTTTTCCCCCTTTGTCAAAGCAGGGTTTTGCATATGCCCATGGTAACTGAGCTGTTTCCTGCCTTGGCTTTGCTGAAGGCTGGTTTCCACATTGCTGTGTTGCCCTGCTCGTTTAGAACTCTCTGATGGGSCTCCACAGGAGAAGTGCCCAAGCATATCCAGAAATTTTCCTTGGCTCTCCTGCTCCCTCGGATGGAGCTCTGTTTCCACAGAGACCAAAGCTTGTGTGTTTCAAGGAAGTTATTTTTAGGGGCTGCTGTTTAGCTGGTGGAAAGACTTTCTTCCTTAATAGGAGAGCAGACTGTAACAGGATTCCTTCTTTTCCAGAGTGTCTTTTGCCTTTTTCTACTATATTCTTTCCCTTTTTCTGTGTCACCCAGTTTCCCTTTCATTGCTGCCTTCTTACCCATGCCTGCCCTTTCGCTCTTCTCTTTCACTTTCTTTATCACTGCCCCTGTTGTGCAAGGATCTAGCACAAGGAAGTTTGCAGAGTGAGGGAGGGACCCAGCCTCTGCTTTAAGAACGTTGTGTTTTAAAGATAAAGCCCCCAGGTTGGTTTKTACTGGGCTTGCTGAGTCACCACTGGGCAGTGTTTGTAAGAACACAGAGGATCATGGAGCCAAGGCCTGGCCCTCAGCTCTGAGGACCTTGCACAGCTCAATTATTCATGGCCTTCACTCATGAGTTGTCCTGTGTCCTTTGGCCTCAGGATWAATAAATATTACATGTAGCTGTTTCTGCTGATGTTTGCGGTAAGCTCCGTGTCTCACTTGCTGAGTGATGACCTAATGGTAAAGGGCTTAAAAAGATAAATCTGTTACAGTAACTCTTCTGTCTTGGAAAGGGGAACTGTCCCTAAATAAAACAGCCCCAGAGGTTCTTTTAGCTGTCAGTCAGTAGGAACGTAAAGCAGAAGACGTTTGTTCTAATGATAGGCTAAGAGTGCACTAACTCAGTGTCCTGATACCCTTTTACAATTATTCATTTTGTCCAGATTGTCACATTTCCTTTCTGTGGAGTTGGGTACTGAATAGTTGTAGTGATGAAGGGCTACTTTAAGTTTAGACGTATCTCTAGGCTTTTAAAATGATGCTGTAGACTGTATCTGACTTTACCTGGCATACTATGAAGCAGCTTTTTCTCTGGAGTACCTATTGCCACAACAGCAAGTTTTTCCCCTTACAATATGAGATGTTTTCAGAAACAAAATAACATCAAAAGGAGTGAGTCTAAAGCTGATCAGTGTCGGAGAAATTTGCCATACTAAGGCAATTGGATGTGTTGAATTCTCTTGTCACTCTATGCTGTCCTGTTATCCTGTGATTCTCATTCAAACATCTGTTTCCACATTCTGCTTATATTGTAAACCTTTTAGAAAGGAAACTTCACATTTATCATGATACTGCAGTTCAGGATGGCATTGCAAAACCTACCAGCATTAATATCATTCCATGCCCACTGAAATGCCATGTAGGTGATCAYGTTCCAGTCCTGTTGTCTTGTGTATCCCTGATGCTGTTGCATTTCTGCCTGTGTTTAATATGATGCAAGAGCTGGCAGATGGGCTGGATGCATGTGGTGCCTTTGGGGTGCATGCCTCCAGTCCTCCCCACCCAGCAGCTGGAACAAAGTCTGTGATGCCGAAATTTTGTTCCAAGGTCCTGTTAACCGAGTCAGCCAGGCCCTGCTGTGTGCTGGACCATGTCTAACACTAAGGGAGAAAAAAATCTGCTAAAAAAGCTGCACAACATCTCTTTAAAAACATCAGCCTGTGGCTGTGGTGACAGACTGCCAGCATCAGCTGCTGCTTGGTTACCAAGAGGATAAAATTTTACTCCTGAGAGATATTTTTGTACAGTTGCTTATTCATATAACAGTAGATGCCAAAAGCACCCTTATGCTCAGTGGTATAAAAATATTAAGAAAATTTCAGTTTCACAGAGGCTACAATCCAGTCTAGTTATACTTCATCATGAAACAAGGCAATCCTGACAGCCTGTAATTGGACGATTAGTACTGGATTATTCTTAATTTTAATTATTAATTGATCTTTCTTCTACTGTCATTTTAATTTTCTCTTTTGGCACATATCAAATAATTTAGCTGCTTGAAAGTTGAGTGTTCTCCAGGCCTGCYATACACCTTGCAAGCTTTGTAAGGAAATTGAAACCTTGCAGGTTTATACATGGGGTATAGCAGGGTTTGCTTTTTATTGTCCCAGCAGTGACCACAGCACTGTGGATGGTGTAAACTGTCAAAAAGACATCTTTTACACTATTTTYTACTAGAAATGTGTTCTCTTCTGTATTCAATGGATGTGAAATATGTTGTGTTTTGGCTTTTTTTGTTTTAAAAGGATCTTTTCTTTTCTCTGCAGGTATGGTGTCAGTCCTGAGAACATTATCCTGTATGGCCAGAGCATTGGTACTGTCCCCACAGTAGACCTGGCATCTCGGTACGAGTGTGCAGCTGTGATCCTCCATTCTCCYCTGATGTCTGGCTTAAGAGTGGCTTTTCCTGACACCAGGAAAACCTACTGCTTTGATGCTTTCCCAAGGTATGTATCACTGCTGCAAGGGGGGTTCTACTCACCACAGTGTTTAAAAGGGACTGGTGGTGTAAGTAGATACTGAGACTTGTATTTGGTCCTCCCTGGAGGGAATCTTGTAGGATCCTGATTTTGTGACCAAAACAAAGTCCCTGTCCCATCTTTTAGAAGATATTAAGCTTGTTTTAAGAAGCTCTAGGAAATTATATACAGCTGGTTTTAAGATAAAACATTTGCTTTTATAGTCTAGTTTTCACAGGAAAAACAATTGCAACAGACCTGGAGTACTCATCTATTTGGGAATAGTAGAGGTCATGGCAGCAGCAGATATTCTAGGAATCTTTTGGAACTTCTCATTTGATCCACTTTAAATTATGGAAGAATATGAGAGGGGAAGGCAGTGTCTCTATAGCAGGGCAGGGGGAAGCACAAGTAAAAAGCTTAGTGGTCCRTGGCAGGGAGAAGATAAAACAGACACTCACCAAAGTCTTGGTCAAAACTTGGCTTTACTTCAGAAAGTCATGCTTGTGATAAGTATAGTAAGGAATATTCATAGCATTTTTAATTTTTGTTTTATTTTGGTTACAACAGATTAAAATTAGCGGCTGTGGGAGGCTGTAGGTAAAAATCYATAAGCCAGAACAGCTAGAAGGAATGGTGATGAAGTAATAGTGGCTTTCACAGTCCCCATGTTTAGAATTTTTTCAAACATATTATTCGTTAATTAATTAACTTGTTGGAGGTGCAGACTGAATTTGAAGCACTTATACTCCAGCTCATTCATCATCCTCAAACCTGAAATCCAATATTTACAAATGTTTCTGCAAGAGAGGAAAAAACAAAGCCTTAAACATAGCTCTGATTACAGAAGTAACAATGATTAGCTGTTACAAGCCAAATCAAATAACAGCTTTAAAAAGAAAAGTGGGAAGGGGAACAGTGACAGCAGATGTGCTGTAGCACTTGAGTATTTTGTTCTTGTCCTACTGAGCTGTTCATTGCTGTCAGTCTGACTTCCCTGGTTCTGGGAGCAGTGAAAACAAACAGCAGTGCTCTTTATGAATGTGTGCAGCTCAACTGTCTGTCTTCACAGTGGGAAACAAAATAGTTCTGTATGCACCTACAGTGAGTTGCTATTATGTGCATTTTATGTTGGGACACCATGAGAATTTGGTCTCTGTAGATTTTTCTAGCTGCAGAGCTGTGTGGCTGAGAATACTAAGTAAGGCTAATGTGCAGTTTAAATACTGCTTTATGAGTCGCTGACTTAGCAATGGGATGCCTTCCAGTTTTCTGCAAAATATAAATATTATCTGGCTTAATGGCCTGTGAATATATGTAAAAAAAATTGTTTCATTATATGAATACTGAAGTGAAAGGGATTTCCTACAATAAATGAGAATTTAGTGTCTAGCCACAAAAATTATGCATAAGTATCTCTGTAGCTGTTTTAGCTGATAGATCTTTTATACCAAACCTTTCATGGGCTTAAAACTTCAGTTTATGCAGCATATTGATCATAAAGTATTTACATTTGGCTATGCTACTAATTTTGGGATGAAAATTATGGGGAAAAACAAAATCTGCATTATTGTGATGCCTCTTTTATGTTAGGATTTTTTTTATTCAGCAGAGTTGCACACAGCTCAAGTTCTACACAGGAAAAGTGAAATAAGGCTGCATTTTAATTTTAAATAGTACCTTAAATGGCATGAAACCTGGGGGTTTTTTTGACAGCTRTAGAGACAGAGACAGAAATGTGTTTACACTCAGCTGTTCACTGGAGTACCAGTGGCAGTTCTCTAGAATGCTAAATGTTGAGGTTTGTAAGTGTGAGGCTTACAGTTTACATCTTTTTAGTTAACTTTAAATTTTCATAAAGCTTTTTTGAACCTGTTTTTAAGTCACGGTATACTGGCATCTGTATTTTTAAAATGATTTTAAGCGGTCTTGATAATTTTGTAAAATCAATGGTCATGGCAAAATTGCATGCCTTTTTGTTCTTCAGTAGGAGGAAAATCCAAACACCTTTTATTTGCTACAAAAGTAGATTTGTCCTCCCATAAAATTGAGTAGTAGCAGCACTCATTTCTCCACATTCCTCCATTTGTTGATGGAAGTGGAGCAGGTAGGAAGCTGAGAGTTCATTAGCACATGGTGTCTCTACACAGATTTGGAATCATTGGTAATTACCAGCATGAAATGGCTGGCTGGGAATAAAAGCTGGGGCCAGTGTGAGGAGAGTCAGAGAAAGCTGCTCTTCACTGCTTGCAAGTTCATGTGCTASCAGGATGCTTCATAATTGGGGTTTTCTGGCCTGACCTCTTCAGCGGGAAGGTGCCTTTGTCATTCTTCCCTCAGAACCCATTTTCCTGTGACAGGTAGTCTCGAGCTATATTGGTCTGCTAAAGGTAGCTGGACAAAAGGAAAAAATGTTACTCTAAAGCCACTTTGCAGTCACAGCTGGCAAAGAGGCTGGTTACATAAAGGAAAATCCTGTATGATTTCTGTGGTTTGCAGTTAAATATCCCTGTGTAATGCTCTTCTCCCACAGTTTTCTATTTTACTGTTTGAAATTAATCAATAGAACAGATTGTTTTCCTTTAGCTGAATCTGCCTCATTTGGGGGTTCAAAGACAGGTTTAAGCTCCATGAGCCAAAGCTTTTKTTGTTGTTGTTGTTAATGAAATCATATGACTGGAATGTATTTAATTAGTTCCTAAGCTGTTAAATTGGAAGGTGATAATGTGTCATGTGAGAAGAGTCCATGCTTGCAGAATGTCCCACAGAATCTTACTTGCCTYAGTGCTTTGTGTGATAGATACAATAACTCTTTTGGTGGGTGATTTTTGGGTGCCAAACTTTATTTGCATGCTGCCCACTCAAACTTGTTGCTGTTAGCACTGGTGGGATGGTGGTGATGGCACTGCAAGCTCCTTTTTCACACRTATGTTTTGGGAATGAGCCTTGTCCCATTTCACTTGTGCACAGTTCCAGTGGTCTGCAGCCATTTAAAAACATGCCATGGTAACTGGGTTGTGTGTCAGCAGTTAAGCTTGCTTTCTCTAATGATGTGAAACTGAAAGCCCCAAACTGAGCTGTGTCTTTCTTTTCCTTCCCCCAGCATTGACAAGATCTCTAAAGTGACCTCTCCTGTGCTGGTCATCCACGGTACCGAGGACGAGGTGATCGATTTCTCCCATGGCCTGGCCATGTACGAGCGATGTCCACGAGCAGTAGAGCCTCTCTGGGTGGAAGGGGCTGGGCATAATGACATAGAGCTTTATGCACAGTACTTAGAGAGACTAAAACAGTTCATATCTCATGAACTTCCCAACTCCTGAAGAAGCCTACCTGATTTTACCTCAGTTACTGTGAACGGAAGAAATTACCTGGTTTTGCACATGCTTTAACTGGATAGCTGTAATAGCTTTATACTATGAAGAAATACCCTGTCTTGAGGGTGTTCTAATCAAACATCTGATGAAATTTGTCTTTTCTATCTGGAAATGATTCTACTAATGCACACAAATATGGTCAACTACTGTAATTCCAACAATTTTTAGCTTCATTGCCCTGAAGGAAGTGGGAATCCTAGCTGCTTATGGGGACACTTTTTACCTAGTGCTGTATTAATCGAAGATCAGTTTTCTCTGTCTCACTTCAGATCATTTATAATTCTGTCCTACAAAGACTTTTTCCCCATTGTGTTCTCAGAGTGGAGAACACAACTGTTATGAGCTACAGCTTGTTCTGAACAATCATGGGTTCAATCTAAGAGAGTACTTTCTCTGTGAAGTTTCTAGCTGTGGTATTGTAACTGGAAAGTTATTGTGATGAAGTTCCCTCTCCTCCCTTCTAGTGTTCTTTTGTTAACTTACTGATCTTCCCAAGTAAATTATTTAAATATACTTTTACCTGAAAATAAACAAACTACTATATGGGGCTAAACTCTGTAACGACCTCTCCATTAGTTGTATAAACATAACTGGAATATTCTTAAAGGATCTAGGGACAAAACTGCTTTTGTTTAAAAATAAATGTGTAAATTTACTACTAGAAAACTCATTTTAATATTCAGATTGTCTGAATAATAGCCATAACAGACATTTCCTTCTGTAAAGCATTCCTGTAGACTTTTTAAAAGTACTGTACATATTTGAATTTACATTGTGCATAGATTCTTAATTGGTAGTTTTAATTTAAGTCTAGTTACAATAAACTGCAAAATTCTGGTTTGTATATGATTGAATACATTTTGTTAAAATATGTTTTTATCCCTATATTATTTTGCTATTAAAGTTTTATAAAGTTTCCAGGACAAGAAAAAAAATAGAATTTACACATTTATGTTTTGATGAATTATGTAACTAAATTTTCATTGAGCTGATCTTTTTAGTTTAGGAGTAATTTGATTCTTTGACACTGGAATCGCACAGATTATGCATCAGAAATGCAAAACACTTAAAAATTGTTACACTGCTAGGATAGGTCTAATTTTTCCAAATTTAAAGGCCTTAAATGTACTGTAAGCCTCAGATTGTTGTATAAATTGATTGCGATTGATTGCAGTTTGTGTCCTGTTGCTAGAGAGCAACACAGTGATTGTAATGGAATAAAGGATGCATGGATTAGAGCTTGCTCAAGTTTGGAATCTTATTTGGTGCATAATTTTCATACAYGAGGAAAGTGTAAAAACATTACTTGATAGAGTAAGCTGGGTATGTAAATCCAATGTGCAAGCGGTTATGTTTAAATGGTGTTCAGCTGGTTCTAAGAAATGAAAAATCATGATTCATTGCCTGGAAGAAATATTTGAACATAGTTGTTKTGAATTCCTACAACAGGCCTGCAGTTAATTTTCAGTGCTGCAAGTGTGCATTGTCTTTGATTATTGCCTTGGCCCTATTACTGCAAAAGAGGAAAAGCTTGTATTTTCACTTGCAGTGAAATGAGGACATGCGTCCTGGGCCACGTCACCTGGATCCTTAGCTGGATTTGGACATCAGTGTTGTCTAGTTGTGACTTTTAACTGTCCCAAGCAGCAGGGACCCCAGCAGTTCTCCTGGTGACTTTGTCAGCCAAAATTGTCAGGTTTTGCMTAATTGCCACCTCAAGCTCAGCACTTCCCTCCTGTATTTTAAGTAAATATTCAGATACTTGTCTGATTTTGTATATATTTATTGTACCTTCATAAATCCACAGTGGTTTTCTTCCATTCCTACATGTGTTGTTCCTGGGACTGTAGCCCTGTGGAAACCAAGCTGCTGTGTGTGGTACAGGTATTCAAGGTAATGTTGAAAGGGTCAGCCTGTCCCTGTAGTGACCTGGGGATTTTTACCTAATTAGCTCTGGTTTTTGGTACCYACATTGAACTTTGTGTTGCTCTGAAACCTCAGCCTGCAATGTTTCTTCTCCTTTACTGTCTGTAGCTACCCTTTAACAAACTGATATTTCTAACCTATTCCCTATAATTTTTTTTTTTATTACTACTTTTCCAACTTCTGAAGTAATTTTGTGACTTGTCTTTGCATTTGCTTTGTTTTTTGCCAGTATTCCTCTGTTAATGAGAACCCTGAATATGAATTCAATATGGTTTTTTATGTCCCATGCTCTCTGCAGTTGCAGGCACAGCTCACGATGTCCTGGCTGAATGTGGATTTCCACTTGTACTATCTTTTATTTGCCTGAATTCCTTCCTAATTAATTCTCAGAGGGGCCTCAGTCTTCTGGCTTCTGCATTGTCTGGTTTGGTTTGTGAAGTTCATCTGCATTAAACTAACACAGATGTTTTGCTCTTAATTAAAATGTTAATGACCTATCATTGATTCACTGGTATGGATCTTCTTCCCTCTCTTTTAATTCAGTAATTTGTTTACCTGTTTCTTCCCTTAAATAATTTTCCTTGTAGCCCTATTCTCATCCAATGGTTCTTTAATGAATTCTGGCTTTTTTCTGATGTATGCTCTGCACAAAATAAATGCTAATAGCTGCTTTGTATTATAAACTTGTATCAAAGTTTCAAGCATTTTGAAACACTGCTGGTCAACCTTGGAGCTATTAGTTGAAAAACTGTGGTGAATTCATGAAGATGCAGTTTCATCCATGACAGTGAATTTCAGATCCTCGTTATTTTAAAGAAAAAGATATTTTAAAAAATTTTAAAAATMTTTTAATTTTTAAACTATAGGAAAGGGGATGATGTGAGGCTACGAAAAACAAATTTTGGACTTAAAAAAATAGTCTGTTCCAGCAAACTGCTAACATGCTGTAATTTAAATGTATAATGTGGGCCTTTACAAGAACTTGTTATGCATATTTTAGAGCTATCAAGGTGTCACTGTAAAAATGGCTCTGTGTGCCTGGATAAATTATGCAACGGGTCTCCCAAAGGTGTGAGTGATCACTAACATTTTGTTGTGGATGGGGATGCTCTGTCCATTTTTCCTGTGTGACTGACCATTTTTGTTCATGTAGTGCAGCCACAGGTGATGTACAGCTTGTTTGCAGAAAGGTAAGATGTGCTACATCTGTTCACTCTCAGTAGTTGTCTGCTGTTTGTACTTTGAAAAAGCCAGAGGAGAATATTTGTTACAGCTTCAAAGGTGTGGTTTTCCAAGGACTCTGATATGTATCCTTCTAAAATTTATGTAACTGTTACAAATTTAACTTGTGCTCACCTGGAGGCCTGGTACTTGTGTTGCCTCTGCTGCGGTTTTGTTCCTCGTTCTTCCATGTCACTCCTGTAACTTGTGCCAGCTCTGCTCGGGGTGCTGACCCTGGAACTCCAAATACCCAAACCTGTATTTATGCTTAGCATTGTACACATCTATGAACTCTGTATTGCATTTGCTTTTTCTAAATGGTGCTAAACATAGAAGTAGAGACCCAATGCACTCGCTTCCTCTGGTTATTCGTTCAGCCGGAAAACTTGATTGTCTTGGAAAACACTTTCTTCCCCAGGTCTATTCCTGTGAAAGCAAACTAATGATCTCAGTTAAGCCCATTTAATTCATTTCTCTATGTCCTTCTATGTGAAACTCTCCAAACATTTTAGCTCTGAAATTTAGCTCCAATGCAGTCGTTTGTGCTCCAGCACTGGGTAAGGGTGGGGTGGCTCTTTGATGGTGGGCACTCCACTGTTAGGAATGAGGTCAGGCTCAGAAACTCCCTGCTGGGTCCGTGTTGCTTTCCAAGTCCAGTGGTAATACTGAGGTCAGATGGGTGTGAATTTCAAAGCAGGAGGTTGTACTTGGGTCTCATAGCTTGGGTGCAACAGTAAAAAGCAGAACCTGGTCCTTGCAGCAGGAGAGAGAGCCCTGCTCCTTTGACTCTGCYGTTTTGCAGATGAGTTTCTGCAGTAATCAAATTAATTTTGCAGAAAGTGTAAGAGTAACATGCCTGCTATCTTAAAAAAAAAAACAAAAAAAACCAACTCCAAGAAGACCCCTACAGCATTAGTAGGTCAATTATAAATTACCTTCTGGTTCCTGGAAGGGTAAAGGTGCTTTTGTCTGGGTTTCCTCGGGGTCGCTGGGGGCTGGGAGCGCATCGCGTCGCTTTCTGGAGTGAACSCACGTGCTGGCTGTCCCCGCGTGCTGCTCCCTGCCCGGGACGGGGCTGCGCTTCCCTCGCTCCGGAGGCCGGAGCATCCCCGCTGTCCCGGGCCGTGCCCTGCTTGTGTCCTGGAGATCCCCCGGCTCCGCGCCCAGCGGCGTTCGGGCTGCGCTGCGGGGGCGGGGAGGGGCTCGGCGGGGCCGCCCCGCTGCTGCTCCTGCGGATGGTGGTGGTGGTGGTGGTGATCGTGGTGATGGTGGTGGTGATGGTGATGATGATGGTGGTGTTGATGGTGGTGGTGGTGGTGGTGGTGTGATGATGGTGATGGTGATCGTGCTGGTGGTGGTGGTGATGGCGATCATGGTGGTGGTGTGATGGTGGTGATGGTGATCGTGGTGGTGGTGTGATGATGGTGGTGTTGATGGTGATCATGGTGATGATGGTGATGGTGATCGTGGTGGTGGTGGTGGTGGTGGGCGCCCGGCCCGGAGCGGGCGGGGGGCGAAGGCGCTGCCGCAGCCGCGGCGGTCCGAGCCCCTCGGGGCGGGCCCGGGCCCGGAGCGGCTCCCGCAGCCCCGGCGGGGCGGGGGCCCTGCTGCCAGCCCGGGCTGTCCCGGGAGAGGAGGAGGCGCGGAGCAGCTGGACCCGAGCCTTGCTCTATCGGGAGAAGCAGCGGAAGGAGCACACGCCTCTGGATTACACTTGGACCTCAAGGCAAACATAGGTGGCTTGGTTTGCTGTGCCTCTGGAGGTGACTGCATGCAGTGGGTCTTTCCTTTATTTTCTCCTTTTGTTTCTAAGCCTTATTAGTTTAAGAGCTGCTTTAAACTAAGAAGACATCGATCCATAGTTTTGCTTATCCTAAATGACGTTTTTCATGGCAGTTTGTTCTTGGAACTTGCAGACCTGATAAAAGATTTAACATCACTTACATTTCAAGTGACTGGGCTGCAGCAGTGTCATTAGGAATGCTTTGGATCTGCCCTTTGGGTCTTTCCCTTTGGCTCAGACCAGGACCAGTGGGATGGCAGCAGTGCCTAATGTCCTCCTCTCGATGGTAAAATAGAACTGCTAGGACTAAGCTAAGTAATACACTGTTATATTCCAGGGATAAGTTATAGCTATGAATGTGCATTTTGTTACATGGAATTCCAGTGTATTAATAGAATGCTTAACTAATACAATTACAATAGGTAAGCAATCCCCTGGACCCTAAGTCACAACTACTTGAAGTTGATAACTTTAATGTTGAATCAAATAAATAACAAACCTAAAGCTTCTCAAACATGCTGATCTGGGATGCCCCTCTAGGAAATAGAAAAACAGTCTAAAAATTTTTGTTGTCTGCTTAGAAATGCAAGGGAAGGCTTCAGGCACATTCCAGGGCTCCCAGGACATGACCTCCAGCCTCCAGCAGTGTGCAGTTACATTAAAACATTCACCATTTCAAACACTCTTGGCAGTATGCCGCTGAGTTTTGGGTTCCTTGTCCCTTTTAATTATCAGAGCTTTCTTTTGTGTKTGCAGCCCTACTTATCGTGAAGTTCCAGCCTACTTATGTTGCATGTAATTGCTTTATTGATCCATTCCCAGAGTGTAAATTGAACCTTTGGGCTCGGCCTGGAGGAAGGAGAGCTGGAGAGGGGCAGTGCTTTAGAAGAAAATTTAAGCTCCACAGAGTCCCAGCTGTCCCTTACAGCACCTTTTTATCAACAGGATGAAGTTGCTGTGGCCTTTGAGCAGCCACAGCTTCACCTGGGTACATCAGAGTAATGGTTTTAATCAGCAGGCAGAGACAAGGTGCAGCTAGAAAGCAAAACGGAGCCTTTAAACCCAGCTTAGATCTGTTGGAAAAATAGAGTCTGGGCTGGACCCTGGGACTGGACCAAAAGTACAAATGTAAAAGTTTCCTTCCTTGATTAAATAGAACAAAGTCTTTAACAAGAATAACATCTTGAACACGTTTTTAAAATGTTTTTCAGAAAATTAATATGGAATAGTAAATTTTCTTTTGTTGATTAGGTTAAGCTTTTTTTGGGGGGGGAGGGGAAATCTGTGCAGTCTTTGAGTGTTTGTATGAATAATGAAGATGGTTTTTGAGCATTAAAGAAAAGAGTACTTTAAATGAAAAATTATATACAACCATTATTACATTTTATTACCTAAAACCTATTTATCATATATCTCTTGATTTGGCCTGTTGAAATACTCAGTGTTTGTCAAAGTGGTGCAGTGACCTGTAGCCAGGGCTGCAGCAGAAATCYATAAATGTAGTTTTGTACACATAGATTTTGAGGAAACAAACTCTCTGGGATTCTTTGTTTATGTTTAATAGGTTCACTGTATTTATAATTATTTCAGAACATAGCCCAAATCCCAGAAGTTCTCTGTGGGACATGGATTATGAAAGACTGTTGCCCGGTAAGAAAACCTTTCCTGAGACTGGGGGCTCTTACAAACCCTCCAGCCTGTTCAGAAGCAGCTCTCTCTTGAGTTATCACAGGAGAAGTTTGCTAAGTCAGACCCTGGGCCAGAAGCCACCAGAAAAGCACTTGTCCAGTGAAGTATTCCTTAAACCCTTCACATATATTTTAATGGATACCTTTGGATCTAGCTTGCCCTGGAATCTCTGTTGGTTTTGCAGCTGTGATCAAAATGCCAACCTGCTCAAACTCACATCAGTGCTCTCAAGGTGGTCCAGCACAAGGTGAAGCTGTTCTTGCTATACAAGATGCTCCAGCTCCTGAGGAATATGGGAGTGTTGTCTCAAGGCCAGCAGTCCAGGGCTTTCTCTGTGCTCCAGAAGCAAATGATTAAACCAAGACAAATGCCAATAAAGCCCAAAGAGGAACAAACTGGTAGGTACACAAGGAGGAGATGTGGGTTTGGTATCTCAAACGCTTTCTGGTGCTGGCTGACAGGAACAGCAGGGCAGGTGAGGGGTGGGCATTGCTGGGTGCAGCCTGGTTTG
>JACDOX010000117.1:2095200-2121160 GCA_014549065.1 Cardinalis cardinalis
GCGGTACCCGGGGGGAGGCGGCGGTACCCGGGGGGATGCGGTGGTGCCCGGGGGAGGCGGTGGTACCCCGGCGGGGTGAATATGCACCGGGCCACCCGTGCCAGGGGGAAGGGAGCTGTGCCATGCTGCGCGCTCCCTCCTGCCCAAGTTCTCTGCGGGGCGGAGGGCTCGGAATGTCACCAGTTTGCTCCTTCCCTGTCTCCTTCAGGCAGTCCTGGGCGCTGGCACGGATCAGCTTCCCAGAGCAGAAGATAAGCAGGAGTATCATGGGAGTGGAACAACAGGGTTAGCCATYGCCCAAAGAGATTTCCTCACACAGGACGGCACCTGTTTTACTGTTTCTGCTTTCGGTGGGTGGAAAAAAGGTTCAGTCTTCCCTGAGAATTGCTCATCTTCTGTTGCTTTGCTCTGCTTTTCCTGTGTGGCTGCTGTGGATCTGAACAGTGCAATGATAATCATACCACAGTCTTTGGCTCATGTGGATGTTGACCAAGCTAAGAGAAGTACTCTCTCAAATAGTGTTTTAGCTTTCTACAAAGAGATGGCACTAACATATTTAATGGCTAGAGCACTTCTATCATGCAAAGGGTTATYTAGATCAAATTTAATCATCTAATTGCATGATTGTGCCACGTGCAGCTGTAAAAATAATTGATTGCTTCATTTTTCAGGTGTGCCTCATAGTGGATTTAAAGTGGAAGTGTCCAAAGGAATAATTCTTCATCTGATGGATGAGGTTACAAATTGGTTAGCTGGTGAGCTGGTACTGTCACTGCCAGCACAGATTATTTTATGCATCAGACTGAAGAGTTTAATCTCCTTCCCTGCTCAAGGAAAAAAGGTCAGGTGAAAATTGATGGTATGAAATACTTATTTATTAAATATATTTTGTCTTGTCTTTTACATTCTACATTTACTTGTCTTTTTAAGTAGTTTTTGTCCCATAAACACAAGAGCACATATGAGAGCTGAAGGCCCTAATTTTATTTTGGGGCTTGAAAGTTTCCCCAGAGGCAGCAGTCCTTTGTAGCAGCCTCTGGGATCAGATACYAACAACTGGCCTGTCCCCAGACTTGGTGATTGCTTAAAGGAAGGGTGTGCACTTGGCCAGAACAATTCAGTAATAAAGATGCTGTGTTCATCCTGACTAAAAAGTTTTATTGTTTCCATAGGCAGCCTACTTYGTCTTCATATTGGAGAAGTCATAGGTGGTGTTGATATGAGGGCAGAGGTTTTCTGACCAGAAATATAGTTATTCAAGGAGAAATGGAAGACTCCTGTCATGGACAATATCAACACTGGTTTTTCTCTTTTGATACATTCAGAGGACACATTAAAGTGAGTAATTTTTAATACTTTTGCTTGTAGGTAGTTTCAGCTAATTCCTTTCCTGGTTTGTAAACAAGGGATATAAAGCATCAAATTATCATTGTGTGTGTGTGAAAAAGTATATTTRTCAATGAAAAAGGGGGAAATTTGTTAGCCAGTCTTGCAAAACTAGACTTGAAATGAGACATTTTCCTCACTATGTCTGCAAAAACATATCCTCCTAAGGGATTCCCTTGGAGGGGATTCTTCAGCAGCACTGCTGTCAGTAGGGCCCATGCAGAGCTAGCTCATGAGATGCCACTGAAGGAATTGTGGCTCCTGCAGAGCAAACCTGCTGCCTCCCTGGCTCAGAGAAGTGCTGGCTCTCACCCCGTTGTGCTTTCCTCTCAGTTGTCTCACATGTCCTGGGTGCAGCCCTGCTCCTGCCGGGGCTTTGTGCAAAGCTTCTCCTGCGCCAGGTGGTGCAAACCGAGGAGCTGTGCAGGTCTGGGCTAAAATCCCTCGGCAGTAGAAGCTGCCAGGAAACGGAGCCTGGTGGCAAATGCTCCCCCTCTCTGCCGTTGGCAGGAGCGCCGTGTCTGTCACTGCTGCTGCTAAACCCTGCACATGCTGCCTGGCAGCTGCTCCCTGGCAGCCCCTGCCCGGAGGTGTGCAGCTGCTGGCACACGGCTCTGCAGGTCCTGAGCTGCTCTGGGTGGAAACAGGGAGCTCACACTTCCTCCTGGGACCATGTTTCACTCTGCAAAAGCATTGCCTAATGAGAGAGGAAAAAAGCCCAAACCTGTTTTTCTTTTTSTGTGTGTTTCTATTGTAATGCCTTACCTGGGTCTGCATTTGTCTCAACAGATCCTAAGGAATTTTAGCTCTGTTCACATGTCAGGAGTGGAAYTGAAAAACATGGGGCAAAAAGTCCTGGGCAGTTATCCTGTGCATTTTTACCTGGCTGAGGATGTGGAGGAGAGTGGAGGAGATGAACATCCAATGCAGCTCAATAACCTGGCTATCACCTCTGCTCCTCAGGGTGGAACCCATGGCCTTCTGGTAGGACAAATAGTTTATTAGTAACAAGTTCAGTTCTTTGCATAGCCAGGACTAAATAGCAAGAGCCATTGGTGATGCAAAGAGAAATCAGAATATTGAAATAAGGTATATTTTTCCCAAGAAATGTCCTGACTTCACCTTTGTTTGAGTTAGGACTGTTCCTCTGGTAGTGCAGCTGTTTGAAATAAATGTCAGGTTCTCAGCACAGCCTAATTAATATGATCAGATCAGATATGGTGTGATCAGATACAGGGAAATCWTTGCCATGCTAATTCTGGGCAGTTTGTGATAATGGGAACTTTCATTTAAAATTAAAGACGAGAAGTATAAATGGAGCTGACTGAAGCAATGGACCTTTAATTTGCAATGAGATAACAAAGACAGGGCTTGTTCAAGTCAGGATAAAATGAAATATATCCCAAAATGTTAATGTGACAAAGGGAATGAAATACAAACAGAACAGACCCAAATGGTCACTTCAGCACCAGGGAAGTCCCCAGGAGCTTGGCTTGGACCTCGATCCTCACAAGGGCATTCTGAACTTAGGAAAAAAGGTCACAACAAAAGCCATRCGTGTCCCAGCTGGAAAAGAGAGATTCCTGCTCCAGTCCCAACATGCSCAGTTGCTGTGTGCTCTGCAGGACCCTGAGTGATGTTTTGGTGTCTGTGAGCATTTCCTCATTCACTGGGTGGGTGCTCAGGCTCACACTCCCTGACCTCCTGTGTTTTTCTTGGCAAGTTTTTCTCAGTCCTGTAAGGACTGAAAAAGCTGTGTAAGACACAAAGTAGAGACGTGCTCCATGTGTGAAAGGGTCCCCTGAAAGAATGTATTAATGAAAATGCCATATAGAACCTGTACAACACMGGAGCACTATTCATGCATTCTAAACTTGATTTATATAGTTCAGATCGCTCACAATTTTTTGATTGCCTTCTCATATCTGTGATTTTTTGTCTGTAGAGCCTAATTCTGTGTAAAGAGTCCTTAGGTTGACAGGAGGCTGGTCCAGTATGTGGGGATGCAGTTTAGCTTTCTTTCTTCCCCTTGGGWATTAAAGCTCTGGAATTGAAGTAATGTGTCTGGGATGAAAAAAAAAAGCTTTATGCTAATAATGGTCCTTAGAAGAATGGTGTATAGTCTTGCTCTTTATYAGAAGAGAGGAGGTACTCAAGGGTTTATCTGCATGTGTGGGGTGCAATAGAGCAATCAATAATCCGAGTGAGATCCAGCCCTGGTCATGTGGCCCTGAGGGCTTGGAGTACTTGAATCAGTGAGAAGATTTTATAGTAAAGATTAAATATGTGATTCTTTGAAAGACTCATCTGGCTTTGATCTATAGTCATTAAAATGAAGAGTAGTTAAAATGTAATAAACAGCCTTGCTTTAGAGGAATTTAAAATAATTTGCAGTTCTAGAGAGCAGCATGTGTATCAGAGCAGGGCAGTTAAATAACACAGACAGGCACCTGCTTCAGCAYCAGATCATGAAATTCCAGCCCTTGAGGCAGAGTAAACCAGAGAGGAGGTTCTCCCCCCTCCCATCCCGAGGTTTTAGAGCATGTAATTTTAGATGTGCATTGCCAGAGTGGTTTGTGCTCCACTGTGTGTGGGTCATGTCTGCACTCCCCTTCTCCATCTGCTGCTCTGTGCCAGGCCTGTGCTGCTTGGCAAGCCAGCAGCAGCTTGGGTTCCTGGGGAGCTGGGAGCAGGCTGGGGAGTGCAGGGCTGGGCACATGTCAGGCGTGTGCAGCGTGTCCTGGCCAACGGTGCAGGGCAGAAAGGTCGCCAATATTGTGTTGCTGGGCTATTTATAATTCAGTGTTTAGAGGTGTCTTAATCATCTGGTACTGGCCACAGTGTTGCATGTGCCAGCATGGAACWCTGGTGCTGGGGACAGTGTCTCATGCTGGCACACACAGCAAAATGCCACTGTGACAGTGCTGCAGGTGGGTGCCTTTCCAGGCCTGGGTTTTCTATCATTGATATGCTGGAATTGATCAGTTATTGGGGTTTTGTTCTGATGGCATGGATCCTTATCTCTGAGTGCAAGTGTAAGTGATCTTTAAATCACRTTTGTCCCGGTCACGAGAGTGATCTCTGCAGTTTTGTGTGCGTGACTTTGCAGGGCTGCCCTGCAAGCCTGAAGCTGGGACTGGTCCTACTAATTGAAGCTAAGATCTGGTTTTGGATACAAGTCTGGCTTTTCATGCAGCCCTTTGAAGCACAATTAGCTGAACTGCAGCTAAATGCRGAAGAATGAAACCCTACAACTGAAATGCTGTTTAAAACAATGAGCAGTTTGTTGCTGCACTTTCTGCCCAGAGTTAGTCTTCCATGGCCTCCTCCTGCCCATCGTTTGGGAGGGTGCAAGTGGCCAGGCTCACTGGYCTTAGCAGGCTGGCAGGCACGCTTGCATTTTTGTCTAAATCCATTTCCTATTTGTGTTTCCAAGCCTCAGCTGGCTGGGAGGGACATGCTCAGTGTCWGTTCTCTCTTACCCTCCCTGCGGCTCACTCCAAGGTGCTGCACCCATGTGTAGGGTCCTGGTGGATTTCCAGCACTCAGTCACGGGGAACTGGGTACCTGYGTGCCTCCATTTGTTGTGCCCCATTTTTAACTCTCTTTTGGACACCTCACTGAGGCAGAAACAAGAGCAGCAGACGACAAGTTTGAGGGGTGACTGCCAGGAAAACAATGAAGTCCAGCAGAGCTATACCTACGGGGACTGTAGTGTTTGTGACTCCAGATGTTATGTACAGTTGCAGCCCATCAAGGGGAAATTACAGGATATGATTCCATGAAATGGATTTATTTCAAGTATCCCTCTGTATACAAAAATAACCAAGAAGGTTAATATTAGTTAATCTTGCAGTCTTGCACAGACGTAACTGACGTCAACAGGAATTTTGTATGCCTGAAGAGGGAATATAAATGCTGACAGGGATCATTTGAGTACAAAGTTAAGGTTTCTGGAAGATTTAGTAACAAATAGCTGGTATTTTAACTAGCCTGATTTAGTATTTACATTTAAAAGAAGGATTTCTGAATTTATCTTCATAAGACTGTACATCAAAGGAGGCTTGTGCTAAGCCCTTTTGGTCAAATTAGGGATTAATGCAATATCCCTGGGCATGTCAATTAATATTAAATAGACTGAAATAGTAAAATACCTTCTCTACCCAAGATGATCATTACAGGAGTGTCCCTGCACCTTCTGAGAATGGAGCTGAAAGAATGTGAATCTTGTTAATACAAATTACTTTGCATGGTGCACTTTAAAAAATATCTTATTTAATTTTGGAAATGTTGCAGTCACAAAAATATCTAGATTAACCATGCTGATTTGTTGGTTTATCATGTGAGACACATTTATCTTTATGCATCTTTGTGTAGACATTTACTCCATGACACTGAATATTCTCTCTGAGAGCTGAGGGTATTTTTAAATCCAGTRTTTTGCAATTTTCCCTTAATTATGCATGTAATCTTCCTCAGAGTAGTTTTAAGATCAGTGCACAGTGATGCACACTGCCTGTAGCTCCAGTCAGCTCCAGGACTGATGGAGGCACCTCTCAGTGATGGAGGGTTAGCAGTGTTTTTATACATGATCTTTATTAATTAATTACTTGCAAAAGATGTTATCCAATAAAACAAGACAACAGATGACAATGCTGTCGTAGTTATATCTGACTTCTGTGTGTACCATGGCTGAGCTTCCCTCTGAAGAAAAGCTGCTTACAGAGACAAACACCAACATTATATCTCCTTAATCTTCTTCTTAATAGGCCACTTGTGGCTTGCAAGGATATTTGGGTTGTTTTTTCATGTAGAAGCTTCATAACTTCATAGAGAATCCCTAACTCCTGCCATTGCCCCTGAAGTTTCAAAAAACAGACCAGAAGTTTCATTTTCAGATATTTTCCAAAGTTTCTTAACTTAAAAAAAACAACCCTTGGATTTCCTTCAGCTGCATTGAACAGAGCATGGATTTTGTGTTAATGYTCCCATATAATTTACAATAGGTTCAGCATGTGGCTCCATAAATGACCATGTCTGACATTACTAGATGGTTTATTTTCCTTAAAGAGTGTCATTAAAAGGTTGTGTGGAGTTTTAAAGTCAATAGGAGAGTTGTGGCTCAAGTCCAGGGCAGTGCTATGAAAATGTATCCCTTCCTGTTTGGTAACTGCTTAGGATCATTTTGATTTTGATTTTTCAGGGCTGTCAGCACGTTCTGGATTGCAAATCCAAACAACAACTTAATAGAGAATGCAGTGGCTGGTGCTCAGGTAAAACCATTTAGTGGCAGAGCTATGCTTTGCCTCCACTTCCCAAATATTCTACACTTATTTATTGATGCCAGGAGCAATAAGTTTTTACTAAGGCATAGAATTTGGATATGTATTTCTGCAACTTTTGCTTCTGTTAAGAACAAATATTTGCCTACACTTCTCCACTGATTTCTCTTACAATTATGCCTGGAACTGGTGTGTGATAGCTCTTAGAAAATATTGATTTTTATTTGTATTTAATAGTTAAATTATTAACTATTAACKAATTAACTATTAAATAACTAACTAAATAACTATTAAATTATTAACTAATAATAAAATTTTCTATTTCTATATATGAATACATTAACTCTGCTTATTTTTATCTCTTATGCACATGTTTGTGCTTTACATACCTGTACAGACCTGACTGTTTTCTATAAACCACCTGAATTTCACCCACAAYAAATGCATTTTATAACCCTTGCGTGTGCCCTGGGGACCCACTGTGCCTGCCAAAGGCTAAGCAGGGAGGTGCAGCAGTTGTGGCTGCTGTGTCCCCCRGGAGGCACATGTTGGGCAGGCTCGGGTTGGAAATCTGGCCAGCACAGAGCCAAAAGCTGCACTCCGGGGCAGCCTGCACMGCTGCTGGCAGCGCCCCACCTCCCACACCTCCCTCTGTCTTTCAGGATGTTGGGATATGGTGCCTCTTCCACTGGGTCCTCACCAGGCATTCTGAGGGGAAACATCCAGGGGGACAGGCTGAACACCCCCCGGGAGTGTTTCCCAGCAGAGCCCCCTCCAGTTTCAAGGCAAGTGATGGTTCTCATGTTTCTGTCAATACAACAGCAGGCACTGACTGTGCGCGCTGCTCTGCGGTGCTTGTGGGTGTCTCACGTTTTGATTTTTTTTCAACACTGTATCAAGACACAATCAACTTTTGAGGGCCCTGTTTGTTCTAAATGTTGAAGAGGGAGCTGAGGGGAGCACAGGTCCCATTCCAGAAGCTTCAGYTGGGTGGCTGTGTTAGAGGGAATGTCCCAGGCTATGGGCACACCTACTCTAAGTGAGATTTAAGGACAGACAGGCAGAACTCTCAGCGCTGCTGTTGACCACAGTGATGCCAGGATCTAAGGGGATAAGGGAAAGTAATTTGTGCCAACAACTGCTCATCACCTCTGGAAAATGAGACCAAAAACTCAAGGGTAGTTCCAAGGAAAATACTTTCCCCCAAATATGCTGTTGACGTGAAAACATAACCCGTAAGACATAAAAAACATTTTAAACTTATTTCTCAATATTCTCCATAGAAATTGGTTTTGTTTGCTGTGCTTTGTATGTTTTACCTCTTGGTCCATGCTGCTCTAGCCCAAAGCCTGTGAGYTGGCTGCAGCAGCTCATGTTCTCTTTTGCCTGTCGGGGGACTCGTCACTCGTTATTTAAAGCCTTAATTCTTAACAACACTCTTTTTCCAAAAAGTTATCAAGAGCTTGGCAGGGTCCTCATTGCTTTCTGCGAGGGAGGGGAGAGTGGGAGTTCAGAGCCTTGCTCTGGGCCAGAAGAGAGCCCAGGATGCTGATGGATAACATCTGGCAGGGCAGGCTCTGTCCTGAATTCAGCGTGCTACATCCTGTGCTCATGTCCTGCTGAGCAGTGCCAGGAGACCCAAAGGGAAGGGAGAGCCCTGGCTGCTGCTGCTCCTGGGCCTGCACGCTCTGGCTGCCCACATTCATTGATAAAATCTCCAATCTTTGGTCCCCGTTGRGCGATCTGTTCAAGTAATTGGAGGCGTGTGCATTTCCAGGCTGGTTTGTTTCTTGGAAAAGGAGTAAAGACAACGAGGGCCTGAAGATCCCAGGGAGGATCTCACTGTGGACAATGCCAGGTGAGCACACGCTGCATGGCTCGGTGTTTTGGATAGTTGTACTGCATCTTGGCTTCTGCACTGCATTTAGCAGATCATTAATGCCTCGTTATGGCTGCAGCATCTGAAAAAAGCACACAAGCCTTCTCTGATGTGCAGAGGCAACTATTCCATAGCYATGCACTGGGCTGTTTGTGTTATTGCTGGCCAAAAAGGACACCCCAKGCACTTGGGGTTGTGAGGACTAAGMAGYGAAGCATGTGGAAGGGGCTCCAGATCCCATTAGTGCATTAGTGGGTTTGTAAACTCTAATATTTACCACTAATTGCTTAGAAGAACTTACATCTGAAAGGTGATGTAAGAGGCTGATGAGACTGGCCTGGGATTAATGAGGAAAATWAATAGCCTCAAAGGTTTTTGTCAGCTGCCTCTCACAGAGTGGAAGCAGGTAAATTAAGGCCATTTTGGGTCTGTGTGAGGAAGCTGAGAGAAATCAGCTGCTGCTCCTGGTCAAGCCTTGGCTTTTTCTCTCCTCCATCATACTCTATCAATATGATGCTCCCATAAGGCTGGAAGGAAAGGATGGCTTGTGTCCCTTGTGACAGCCCTGCCAGGGCCACCCCCTTGGGTACCAAGGAAACACTTGCCTTTGTACCTCAGCTGGGAGAGGTAGGAGGTGAGGGTAGGCTCAGAAAAAGTAATGGTCATTTTTTTTCCCAAACATAGCAAAAATCTACCATTAACAGCCACTGTGGCAAGAAATAGCCTGTGAACAATTTAGATGGACCCAGGTCCCAGGGAGAATCCTTTTGCTTTCAGAAGTTCTCCTTCAGCAGCCACAGAAGCATTTGGGGGTTTGGGCTGTACRTGCAAGGAGAGCAGCTCCAATTACTCTGTTAGCTTTGCTGAATGAGATTCTTAAAGTGTCTAATTGATTTTCCAACATCAACAGAGGGATTCTCAATGGGCCCTCTAAGGACATCTACAAAAGGATCTGAGTAACTTGGGAAAAATGTTTTCTATGCCTCTAAATCACATTGAATCAAATTAAAGAGCAGCTCTGGGCCCATTGGTGTCTGGTGAGAAATCACCTGCTCCTTCACCTGGGCCAGAATTTCATCCTTATGAATGTTTCTTGTTTTCTGCTTTACACCAAAGCTCAAAAGTGAAATCAGGCTAATATCCTGACTCTGATMCAGGACATATCACCTCTTTAGATCCACCATGCCAATAACTGGAAGAGAAAAAAGATCTACAGGGCATKACTGCCTCTGTGTCCCTTGTGGTGCATTAACCAAGATTCTTTCTTCGGGTTTGCCCACATCACGATGCTGATCCTGAAAAGCCTCGAGTTCCTGCCATGACTGATGGTCTTGGTGCTCTTAAACATAATGACCATAGGGCCTGGGCTGGGGATGGTGACATTATTTTCTGCAGCTCAGGGTAGGTCACTGTTATATCATTCCTCCCCCAACAGGCATAAATAGATCTGCAGGCCAAATTCAGACAGACATTCCTCATCATTCACACCCTTGTGTTTCCTCTGTCCCAGGTTTTCAGACAATGGAATTGGACTCACTCTGGAAAGGTAATTTCTTAAAATGGGTCTTCTATCCATTTTTTCCCTCAGTGTAACATGCTCAAGAATGGAAATTGAGCCATTCCCCTGCTAATTAGTGTAAGACAGGAGAAAAGCTTCCATTTCCCCTCTGGACCACATCAACTCTTCCCTGGGCAGCCATAAATACAAGAGGCAATTTAGCCTTTCATTCTCTTTGCCTCAGCATGCCTGGGGAATACATGATAATTGCTGAATATTTCCTGCTGAACAGGAGCTCCTGGACAGGAGGTCCTGATGCTCAAGCACAAAGCTACCTTGTCACTAACTTGGTTTAGAAATTAACTGGTTTCTAAACATACTTTAGAGCAGGCTGTTACAGAGATGCATGCACCTTTTTCCAAATTAAAGACAAATTCTACTGTGTCTGTGGTGCAATTAAAAGTGTTAATTAATTGGTGTGCTGTGCTGCATATTTACATGGTGTTTCTTTGCTTGCAGTGATGGGACTTTCCCAACAACAGCTCCGGCCTGGGGGTTACATGTTCCATTTTTGTTGGAGAAAGCAGCAACTTTGGCTCCCAGAGAGGCCAAAACAGCTACTGGGGAAAAGGGGCAAATGGAGAACACAGAACACTGCCCAGAAACAAGTGAGTTATTCTTCTGCCATTTCTTCTTGGCGTTAGCTTAGGGTAGAAGAAAAGCCCMAGGAATTAATGTGGCTACCAATGAGTAATTTATACCAGGTGCTTAAATTATTGTTCAGGCCAGAAATAATAAGCATCCAAATAAACTTACTCTTCAGGCCAGCAGCTTGAGAGCATTCTTGACTGAATGTGTTTGATTTAGTTTTCTCCTTGGTGTATTAGTCAGTGGAGAATGGATCAGAGAATCTGACWGACGCCAAATGGCTCTTGTGTGGAGCTTCAGTGGTGCAGCACCATGGTGCTTGTGTTTAAATCTCCCAGGACATTCCCTGCCCATGGATCCCAGATCTATGATGGGTCTGTCAGGGTGGCAAGCTAAAAGATACTCAAGGGTTCTTCATGAAAAATCCCCCATGAAAGATCAGCCCCCAGAACAATGTGTCAGATCCTGATGGAGGAAAGTGTGAGAGAAGCAGAAATGTTTGCTGTTGGATGTGACAGGTTTTGAAGTTTCTAGCAGTGGTGAGAGATCTATCCTAGAGCAGGATTTCCAAGCAGAGGCGTGTGTTACATTGGTGCAATGCCATCAATTAATTTTGAAACCCTTTTCTTCTTAGTRATTAAGGTTATTTATAAGTAAGTAACATTTGATATCTTATGCCTGGGCAGACATACACAAAGAAATCTGCATTGGAGAAAGGTTTCACCTTGTAATCAGAACACCCAGAAGACAAGTCTTGGGTAATGCAGCATTGCCAGCTGCTGAGGACCTGGTCTCAGAGGCTGAGAGGGTCACAAAGAAGATATCAGGAGCCAATAAGCTGCAAAATAATTCTAGAGARATAGCAAGTGCACTGAGAAGCAAAGCCCTGACCCAGTTTCTGAGACCAGCTGTGAAATTCCTGTTGTGCACAACAGGGACTTCCCTTGAGCTGTGACAACAGAATGGGGCTCTGTATCTCTGCCTTGGCAGAAGCTGGARCATGCTGAGCAGTTCCAGTCCTTCTCCTGGATTCCTGTAGGGTTCATGACCCTGGACACTTGGCTTTGGAAATGATGGATTGCACCTGGCTCCCTCCAGGAATCAGGACCTCTCCTTAGATTTTTTCAAACAAGGTCCATAGTTGCTGGGATGTCCATGAACTGCAGTAACTTTRGCCTGAGGTTTGGCTTTACCTTGAGGAAAATTTCCATTGCTCTGAGATTGACCAGYATCACTCCCTCTGGCAAGCAGAGAGTTTATCTGTCCCCTCTCTGGAACACTTAAGCCCAACAAGCAGGGGGTATTTCATGAAAGGATGGTGCTGATTGCAGTCACTTGACTGCTCCCCTAAGTGAAAAACATGGTCTCTGTGCATTTTGGTGAGGAGATCTTAATTGCCTTGGATGCTTTATTGACGTTTGGAACAAGAATAAGGGGTAATTTGCTGTTCCTTCTTCATGTGTTCCCTTGGGGAAMTGGTTATAAGATGGTCATGGGGAAYACTAACAAGAAAATCAACATGGAACAGGGCAGGGGAGCTTAGAGAAAAAATGTTTGATCAATGAAGTGGAAGAGAGGGGAAAATTTCCTCCATAAAGGCTGTAGGATTGTCCACCAGAATGGTTTCAGACAGGTCTATGTACATTGACAAAGGGTTGATTATACCTCAAATGGCTGAAAATGCAASTCTTTAATACAGTCACACCATCTGAGGCCAATGAGCCTGCTGAATATGCAGCATTGTCTGTTTGAGAGGCAGTTCAGTATTGCAACACCTTTAGGATCTGAGGTTTTCAAAGTAAGAATGGTCAGAAGATTTCCTAAATAATTTGCAAAGCAAATTAAACCAGCGCAGTGTAAGCCCATTACAAAAAAAAAAAAAACAACCCAAAACACTAAACCCAAACAAACCCTAATGACATGATCTCATTAATTATTTATTATTTGTATATTTCCAAGAAAATATCAATTTCTGAAGCTGATACTTTACGATTTTAAAATCCATGTATGTTTGTAAGCACCTGCATCCCAGCAATTTTCACTTTGATTCTATTTTATCTGGATTGAATCCAGATGTGCTACATCTGATTTTATACTCGTAGGATCACACACAGTTTATTTTTTTGTTGTTGTTGTTGCTCATTGCTATATGKGGTAATATATCTTTGCCTAGTTAAGACAGAGCCTGTCAACCATTTTAATTAATTTTCCATCTCCAGGCTTCTTAGTTTTATTAGCCATTTTATTAGTTTTTAAAGGATGGATAAGTACTAATTCCCTAAAGTGCAATCATTTTACTGTTCTTCTTTAAGAAGAAATTAAACATTACTGCAAGTTGTACAGTGATGACAAAACTATTAGTCATGCTGAAGGATAATTGTGTAATTAATCAGACTAATCAGYAGATTGGTTAGACAACAAAATAATAAAGCCAGTCAGGTCTTGTTTAATTCCAGCATAAAAATAACAGTGAAGCAGAACAGAAGACCTAAACATTACACTCCACACAAAGGATTCTAATTGTCTATCCATTGACAGAGCTGAATCTCACACATTATCTATGCATTTATCCATTGCAACATTATTGCTGGGCTGGTTTGTTTGTTTTGAGAATAGTACTTTTAAAAAGTTACTGCAAAGCAGTGGGAGCAGCAGTTGGCTGCAGCCCAGCCGGGGGATGAGGGATGGCTGTGGTCTCCTGCATCTCTGTCAGCCAGCAGGACCTGGGGAGCCCAAGGAAGGTGCCCAGCCCAGAACCAAGCCATGCCCGCACGCTGGCGCACCACTGCTTGAGAAGAGCTGACATATCTCATTTCAGTCACAAAACCGCCACCCATCCRCCCCTCTGTCCCTCTGGGGCACAGAGGGAGGTGAGGAGCAGGAACAATCACCTGTAACAGGTGCAGGACTCCCAGACTGCCCCAGCTCACCCCCACTGCCAGAAGCCCCTCTGGTCACTTTGTCCCTGCAGCCAGGAGTTTAGGGTGGATTCCATCCTRTCCCCCTCCTACCTGTGCCAACCCTACCGCACCTCAGGAATTATTGCTGCCAAAGAAACCCCTGTGGGCTGTGTTGGGTGGGTTTGTGGGCCCCAGGAGAGCTCACAGGGGCTGCACTGAGCCCTGGCTGTGGACTGGCAGCTCCCATGGGGTTGCAGCCCAGCCTAGCTGGGAGATGGGCACCTCCTCATGTTGACTTTGCCATGTTTAGCCTGTGTTGTTTTAGTGCTGGGTTTCTGTGTCACATTTGCAAACAGCTCATGATGGGAAAAAGAAAAGCAGACAGTGAGTTGCAGTCTGTTATTTCCTGAAATAGAGAGGAGAAAAAAACCAGTCCCAACCCTAAAGAGACTCCTGACCAAAGGGACTTGGCAGGGAGAGGGTTTGCATCACTCCAGCAGAGGAAAGGCCAYGGGGACAGAGACCTTGGGGGATAAATGAGAGGAAGGTTCCTGCTGGATGGAAATGGTTTTATTAAAATGATGGCAGCGATACAGTGAGATGTCTTTTGTTGGCAGCTGGTGCAAACACTTGAGTATTACAAGAAGTTACTAATTATTRCAATGATTTCCAGCACCTTATTGTTTTTTAATATAGAAAGTGCAGTTGTCAGGGTTCCCTGCAGGTGTGTTAGGTGTGCTGCCCTTGGACAGGTTGAGKTAGCACATTCTTAAGAGATTACAAACTCTGTCAGCCTTCAGACAGGTAACTCAAGTATCCTTTAAATGTGTCTCTCAGAGGCGGCCACACCTAGTGAAAATGAGGCGTCTGAAGGTGGTGTGGTATCCAGACATGACCTGTCTCTGCACCTTCTTCTAGCTCCTTCCTAGCTCCATGTGAACAAACCTCAGGAGCAGAGTCTTTGTTCCTGTGTGCTCGCTCAGGAAAAATGATAAAAAACCACTGCCACAGCTGTAATGGCAAACTCAGTAGCACTCCTATCCCACAGTGCGCCAAAGCAAGGTAGCCTTGAGGCTTATGCAAAAAGTGACACTGCTTTTAAAATTTCCACTTTTATTCTGACTTTCAGACTTTTTAAAGGAGAATGTTAGAGATAAGAATAAAATTAGCACCCAAAGTGTCTGCTGCTGGATGGAAACACTGAGAGTGTTGATCAAGTGTGAGATGTACTGGCTGTGCCTTGGTTTGGTTTGAAGTGCAGCTGGCTTTGTTCTCCTCCCCAGTGCAGGGCCTGTTTCCATGTGCAACTCCAGAAGTGCCATCACTGAGTATTTGTAATGGAGTTTTGAGCTGCTGCATGGTGTTTACATTTTTTAATATCTCATTTTTATAAATTAAAATGAAAGAAAAAAACCAAAAAGTTTTGGGGTCCTCCTAGACAAAGGCCAAGTAGCTTCTTGGGTCAAAACTTCCTGTGGTGCAGAGAGAAAAGATTTTGAAAACCTCAGAAATGCACCTTAACTTCCAAGTGTTTGAGCCTCCTTTAAAGGAGACTGCCTCAAGTATTTGTTTATGAGATTCATAYTTAGACAAGAAGGTGGCAGAAAATGGTTCTAGGCTTTAACTTCATTTTAAAGGCATAAAGACTTTTATTCTGCAAGTAGTTGTTGCTGCAGGGTTTGGGGATTTTTTTAAGGCGATGGACTTCCCATCCGACTCAGAGACACAATAACCCTCCTATTCTCCTAAGCCCTTCTGTTTATTATTGTTAAAATAAAGCTTTCAAAGCCCTTAATAAACTTTCAGCCTAATCCTGCTGACCCTGRTTCTTATTCATGTGCACAGTCCAATTAAAATGAGTTGGGGTAAATGGAACAAATGACACTCCTCTGGGTTGGCACTTTCCTGTGGTTATTTATGCTGTCTGCTTTGATATTCATTGCCAGCRGATTCATTCAGAGTGCTTGACCTGGAGTAATTATTTTCTTGATTACTTCGGAACTTAATCTTCACACCCTGTAATAATTTCATCTGCAGACATTAAAATATTCCACGTTTTTTTTGCTGAACATCTGCAGTTTYCTTGTTTTGATGTATTTTCATATCAGGACAGATATTTTTACTTAGCTGCTGAAGAATCTTGAGAGCAGAGCTATGCACGATGAGGATAATGCTTCTTCCTGTTATTTCTCTTTCCTAAAAAAAATTTTAAAAATCATGGGATATATTAGAATGTGCATGAGAGCCAATTCTGAGAATTTAAAACTTTTATAAGTTTTATGGGGGTTTAGGAAGAACAATTATAAAAAAAACGGCACTGACAGAACCACTCAAAAGGGRCATTGAAAAGATATCAGAAAATTCCCCGAATAGCTAGGTTTTTCTTTTCTTTATTAACAGCTGTGATATTCCTCAGTAAATTTCATAATCATCCAGTATTTTCCTACACTCTCAGTCATCCTCTTCTTTTGCCACTGTTTAGTTTATTGCYGTGTGATTTCAAACAACACATGGTGGTGTGGGTGCACTTCAAAGAACCAAAGTCTAATTTTTGTGGAAATATCTCCTGGGATTAAGAAATGAGAGGGAGAACCAACATGGCTGGCATGTTTTCTAAACAGAAGAGGCAAACCAAAACCCTGCTCAGACAATGGAGCTTCCTAGTTCCAACTCTATCACTGGCAAAACAGAGTTTTGAAAAGCTGAGCCCTTTCTTTGAGCTAAGCAGTGATTTTTCACCTTATTTTCTCCTCTAGGTTGGACTGAAAGTGTTTTTTGTCAGACCAGGCCAGTGGTTTGGAAACAATGACAATGGAAATGTGCATCTTCCATGGTGTGGATGGCTGGGTGAGGGCATCCAGACACCCCCAGAGGCAGAGCAGACCCTGCTGCCTCATGTCCTCAGTGTCCCCTGCTGGAACGGGGTGATCTCTCCTGGGAATCTCACAGGTAATGGGGCAGCCCAGCCTGCACCAGACGCTCTGCTAAGGAGGGAGGCAGGGAGGCTGCTCAGCACCTCTCACACCAAGGGTGAACAATGGATTTGGTATCATTTTGCCGCAAGTTGAAATCCAGTTGGGGGAAAGTTTGGTGTTTTCTTGTTCCAGGCATTTGTCCACTCTGTCGTGGTGCTCTAGTGGATTCTGGTGAATCAGGTTTCATGGAAGGTGTTTCTTCTCTGGTACATCCTACTTGTGTTCAGGGTGGTTGAGATGCAAACTCACACCTATTTCTCATTTCCCATGCAGRAATCACAGGCTCAGAGATGGCCTTAGACCTTSCAGCAGTGACTGTCRCAGTCAAACACAGARTATTCGTGTCTCTTTAAGCCAAAARAGCTGGATGCATTTGCTTTAGTTGCACAGCAGAGAGCAGGAGTTGCTATTTAAGTATCTAAACACTGGAATTAAAAACCCTGGTGTATTTTGGCTGGGCAGAAACAGGATTGGGCTCCTATGAAACAGTCCCTTTGAAATAGGGTTTTGTCCTTGGCACTTAGTTTGGCTCTGTGTCTCTAGTGAAATAATTGTCCCTGCTCTGGCAACCTAACAGTTAAATTCAGAGTTGCAAACAAGCAGGCATTTATATTTTTATTTCTATTAATATCCTCCTGGTTATGGCACTCTGCATGGTGAGACAGTTTTTCCACCATAGAAAATTTCCTTGGCTAGGTTTAGGCAAGCATAAACATTTACTTCTCTGGGATCCATTACTTACCAGCATTTTTCAACTAATAGGCATCCAGCAGGATGAGTAAAGGTCATATTAAATGCTTCACTTTATGGGTTTTGGGGAGGGAAATATATGTATGTGCAGGGTAGAAGAAATTGGTCTCGTGCTGCAGGGTTTGATTAATTTGAAGAGGATAACTGCTAGAATATTTCAGCCTCACTGATTCTCAGCACCCTTTCTAACTGGTGGCTTGTTTGTCTGCCAAATTCTGAGTGTCATACTTCAGAGCAAAAGCCCAAAAGAGTGAATCCAATTATGGAGCAAGATGGTTTGCTTTGATCTTAACAACTTTATTACAAAATCTGTTTTTCTGATCCTTTTCATGTAGCTCTGCTAGACAAGAACTTGTATTCTCCCCTAGTGCAAGCAGGTGAAAATATCCTTTCAGCTGAAGGAAACAGTGACTCCTGTGTTCCTGCTGAATGGAGCCCAAGACAGTCACTCTAGGGATGGGCTACTTGGCATGGAAAACTCAGATCCAAGTCCTTCAGCTAACATTGCAGGCAAATCCTTTCYGAGCTAAGTGCCTGGAGTACAGTTAATTCCTTTCTGCTTGGTCTCTTTCAGTCCCATTTCWTGCTCCTCTTCTCCTGGATGTAATTCACCCAAGAAAGGAAACGCCTGGGGAAAAACAATTCCTCTGGCAGTGTTTCTAGATCCAAAAATCCTGGGGATGGGCTTTCCTGGGGATGTTCTAATCTGGCAGCTCAGGCTGACATTCCCACCCTCTGTGGTGGGTTTGTGGTGCTGCCTCCTCAGTGTCTCCAAGGAGCACCAAATCTCCTCCCCCTGTGGTGTCCAAGGGCTTCCTTCAGCAGGGAGCACTCAGAAATGCCTTAGTTTGGTTTGGAGACCACCTTAAAATCATGAAATTCACTAAGCAAGAATTACCAGGTCTTCYAGTCCTCCCTTTTTGGTTCTGGAGTCTGTAGGGTTGTTGTTGTCCAAACAGGACCAACCCTTTTGCTCTTTAATGACAGCTGAAACTCTCATGTTGTAATGTAAATAAAGCAAGGCTTATTTACAGGAGGAACACTAAATAGAGGCAAAGTCACAGGGAAATCACAAGAGCTGTCAGCACCACATCTTCTGGCAGTGTCTGAGTCACTCAGATTTCATCACTGGGGCACCAAAGTCCTTGGTGTCCCATCAACCTGATTTTCAGCTGTTGCAAAGGCCAATAAAGAAAGAAAAATGTAGAGAGAGGCTTCATAGTTCTCCCCATGTCGGTGTGTGAGATTTCCAGAGGCCCAGAACTGGAGACTCCTTGACACCTGCAGTACTTGTTACAATGTAAATGAGACTCCTAAACCTTTGATTTATATATAAATTGTAAGAGAAGTGCCTTGGCTCCCACTGGGCAGCTGAAGCTGTGCATTTACTGTTTGCCTGCAGATTTCACAGCAGCACATCAGAGGAGGCTGTGAAACTTCTCTTTTTTGGTATTATTCTTTATTAAAATAAGCAGAGTTTTTGGCAGTASGTGCTGTTTTCTTTAAGAAGCTTAAAAAGGTGTTAGACAGTCATAAGAGACTGCCACACAGCCAAATTGGTGTCAGTTTTGAATTTTAAAAAAATTGATGCCTTGCAATTGTAAAATACTCTAGGAAATGCTGTTGATTTTACACCTGGTCACTCAGTCACTCCTTCACTGCTGTTGGCTGAAGTGGAAATGATTCCATTTTTGTTAACTCTGCTCTTGCAGTGAATATTTGCACTTGTGCTGAGCCTTCATCTCTGGGTTTCCCATCTTCAGCTGGTTCTGTGAGCTCAGTGCCTCTGTGCCTGCCTTGGCTACTGATGCTCTTAAATGTAAAGCAAGCAAGAGATGCAGGAGGTAGCGAGCAGTGATTTTCCAGCCACAAGAAACTGCAGGATATCTGTCCCAGGATATCTGTGGTGCTTGAGGATTATCAGCACCTCACACACTGGAAGAAGGAAAAGCCTGTAAAGTGTTTTTCAGTTCATGGTGTCTGTATTTGGGTAAAAAGGTTTAGTTTGGATCTCTGATGCACATCAGTTGAAAATCAAAGTAGTTTTCCTGATGCCAGTGACATCCCAGCATGTCTTAGAGAAAGAAAGCTACATTTTTTTTTTCTTTCTGCAAGAATTTTAAAGCCTTCACTTGGAAATTTCATTGGGAAAATGCTTTTCCCTGAGATATTAACATTTTTTGAACAGTCAACCAGAAACAGAGAAGGTATGTTTTGATCTTCTYATTTTTAAGGTTTTTTGCCCCAACATGACAGCTGACAGCATGACAGGACAAAAGTGAGAGTAATGAAACAAGAAAGCAAGAAAACCTTTTCTCAGAAATCAAGATTGTCATTTCCAATACTTGGCATGTTGCTTATCTTCATGCTCGCTCTCCAGCYGAATAGCAGACCCCCCTGAATTGTAAAGAACTTATCTTCTCAGTTTCACAATCTTGGGAAAATTGCCATGTGAGCATGGGGAATCTGACACATCTCTTCAGCATGAAGTGKCAAGCAGCTAAAATGACAACTTTGTCCACTAAACCACCCAAGCAATTAGAAGGCTCACATTTTATAATGTTTTAACCAGTTCTTCTTCTCCTATCACATTAATCTGTTACCATTTCTCTTATTTTAAAGTCTCTTTGTGACCCATTTTCTTTTAAAGATTTTGATAGAAGTAACCAAAAATTATGAAGGTGGTTCTAAGGAAGATGGATTTYTCATTCTAGAAAGTGGATGGATTTTTCATTCCTGTTGACTTAGTGATGCTCCACATGGGCAAAACAGCCTCTTCACGTAGGATCTGGATTTCTGGATCAGGGCTATACCCTCCTTTAGTAAGAAACATGTTTAAAGATCTGTCAGGTGTACTGTTGTATTTCTATGGGAGTGAAAATCACACTCTTGCTGTTTTGCACTTCTGGAGAGCATTCACTCAGTAGCCACTGTCACTGCAGGACACCAAATGACACTCTACAAGCCATTTACAAGTAAATTTACAACATTTCTATAATGTATATGTGGCATTTTCCTTGTTCTGGTGATGACCATTTCATTCTCCAAACATCTGTGATCATTATCCTTAATGTCAGACCTGTAACTTGGTCCCTACACACCTGGAGGAAAATGCTACCAGCAAATCTCTGACCTCCTTTCCTCATCACCTTATTGAAGCATTCTGTAAACTATTCCAGCACTTCCTTGGGCTCATTCATAATAGTAAGCAGCTTAAGCCATGCACAGTTCTCTCACTCCTTTCTTTTTTTTTTTTTTTAATCCTTACACAGATAGCTTAAAGCACATAGGAATCTTTTGTTCTTGGTAACCTGTAATCTAGGAATCTTTGGGACTCATTGAATGCATCTCCTTTCTTCCTTGGCTTTTCATTGGTGGATTTAATTTTGCAGTAAGTGCAATATAAGTGTTCATTCCAACTGACTTTCATTAGAAAATGCTATTTGGATTGAAAACAATTAATACACTGATGGGATTTCAGATCTGAGTGTATCTGATGGAGCCCCTGCTCCAGCCTCAGCACTACCCCATCCTGATGAGGCCAAGTGAGATTGAAATGAGAGTTTATTGTGTTGTGTGTTATTGGCTTTCCAACCACAGTTTAAATGTGAATGCAAAATAGGTTTCTCTTCTTGGTTTCATAGATAAAAAAGTTTTTTTTATCAGACTGTAAAATAATTCAGTCTTTCTTGATCCATCAAGAACGAGCAAATGCATTAATGCCCAGAGATGATGTTTGGGGCGAATTACTTGATCAATAATTTCAGGCATCAGGAAAAATTTATGTTAATGTCATTCTGGGATCCACTTTAATCTTCCAGTATCTGCAGACACCATCCAGAATTGCTTCTCATCACTGAAGTGTGTGACAAGGGTCACAAGGGCTCTTGGATGAGGGAAGAGACGAGAATGTTGACTCCATGATCAGAAGGCTTGATTTATTATTTTATGATATATATATTACATTATAACTATACTAAAAAGAAAAGGAAGGAAAAGGTTTCCTCAGAAGCCAGTTAAGCTAAGAATGGAAAAGAAAGAATTATAACAAAGACTGTGTCTGAGAAAGCTCAGTCCTTGATTGGCCATTAATTATAAACATCCAAGATGGGCCAATCACAGGTTTACCTGTTGCATTCCACAGCAGCAGATAACCAGTGTTTACATTTGTTGCTGAAACTGCAGCTTCTCAGAAGGAAAAATCTTATGAAAGGATTTTTCACAAATGATGTCTGTGACAGAAGTGTAATGTGTGAGAGGAGGAGTGGACTGAATATCTGAGAAGCTTTCACAACCACTTTTGGACTGTTCCTTTGGCATGAGACCCAAATGTTTAATTTAAGCACTCAGCACAAGGCTGCTGGATCCAGGGATGAGAGGAGGGGTAGACAAATGTGGTCCTTCTATTGGAGATCCTTAGGAGCTCAAAATCAAGTCTAGGAGCAGGCAAGATCCTTCTGAGCATGAAATGGGAACTAGGGCTGAACTCACTCCAATCCATAACTAAAATAACCCCACATACAAAGCAATGAGAAATAGTCTGGTTTTGCAGAGCTTTCAGTTTCTGCAGACAAGAGGAGGATAAGCAGATCTGGAGATGTGAGTGCCCTGCATTAGCAGGCAGATATCCTCTCTGCTAGTCTTGGCTGCACTCGTATCCTTGTGAAACTAAAATCTGATAAGAAACTACTGCTTCCATTTAGATCTACCTCAAAGTCACAAATTGAGTTTAAAAATAATTTTGATGGATGGATGCTCATGTGGAAGCTTAGACATTTGTGAGCTACCATGGATTTTCTATGTTGGATGTTTCAAGTTCTTGATGCAAAGAGTGTTATTCTACACTGTAGGAGAGTGAAGGCAGCAGGATTATAGATGTCCTCATCTGTCCCTTGTGCATCTGAAACCCTTCAGGGAACGTGACAAGCTGCCTGAAACAGCCCTGCATGCAGAGACAGATTCATATGACTTAGCTGTGCATCCTCCTTTTGCACTGGAATTTCACATGGGGGAAAGCAGGGCAGTGTCATACATTCAGCCTTAAAACCACTGTTTGCCACAGAAATTTGCCTTTGAGTGATGGCAGGGCAGAAAAAGCACACAGATGGAGTGTGGATTTGTAATTTTTCTGTAGAGTTGAGCTACAGGTCAGAGGCATCTCTTGGTCCCTGCAAGAAGAGCTTTGCTGAAGCCTTGGACTTTGGTATTTAGTCTATAAGGTCATGCAGTCAGGACATCAAGTTTTAGCCCACAGAATTTCAGCCTAGTCTGCTACTTGAGAGCAAAGATGTGGATTCTATTAGATAGCTGGGCCTAGTCCAAAGCCCATTGAAATAACTTCAGTTTTCTGTATTTTCAATGGAATAAGCCTGCTTCAAAGTGCAGTTATTTGAATTAATAAAAAAGGAGTTACTTTGTGATGCTTCCTTGATTACCCTTCTCCCTAAAGATTTTGAATAGTGAACATTTTTATGGCACTGTACATCTCATATCTCACTTCATGGTGTCCCTGTGGATGGCTGCAGATGCTATTTCTGGTTTACCTTTTTATTTGAACTGGAAACATTTCAGTGACTTTCCAAATGTTCTGAACTCTTCATTGGCAGAAACCATTTAGAGGCAGCGATGATCAAATGCACATGTTAGGCTGTGCCTGGCTGGTTTAATGGACATGTTTGTCATTTTCCTTTCACCCTCAGCTTTACATCCAGGCCAGATGCCCCAGGATCCTGACCTTGCCCCTGCCACAGCATCATTCCCTTCCCATCCCACGTGGCTGCAAGGCTGAGCAGGTGTGCCAGCAGTGCCAGCCTGTTGTCCTGCTCCAGCAGGATTAAATCCTCCACTGGAATGGCAGAGCACCTGAAAATGTCATCCTGGACACCAGCAACTTCAACAGGTACTGCCCTATGTTGATAGAAAATGTTCTGTTTTGCAAAGGTTTATAATTTTCTCAAAATATTCATAAGTGACCTTTTGATGGTCTCAGCAATTTCTGAGAGTGTGGAAGCAAGGTTTTAAAGCCTAACACTAACTGATGCACAGAGATGCTTCTGCTTTCACTCTAGTCCAGCTTTTTTGATGTGCAGAGAGGTTTCTCTTTCCAGAAAGTTTTGAAATAGAATCCAAGTAAGTCCTGGCCTGCTGTCCCTGAAATCCCTCCAGAAGAGCTCTGGCTCTGGTTCATTTATTTGTACTAGTCACTGCTCACATAATTTATCTCCCATATATATAAAGTGCAGAAATGCATCAGAATGTGCACTAAACTTTACATCTTCTGTAATCCAAACAGCAGTGGAATTATTGTGTTGTTCTAACTAAAGGTTTATAGGTTTTAACACAGCAAGATTGCAGGCTCTGCTGTATTTATTTCCCATGATTTCTTAGCATTGTATAAAGACAGGGTATATCCACTTTAGATGCTGCTTTTTCCCTTGCAATCTTCTTCATTTTGCTTGATTCTATCTATGGTTTTTAGTGAAATTACTTGTCCTTTGCACTGGTTCCACTGTTAGGAGGGAGATCAGCAGGGGTGGGCATTGCCATGGAGCACAGAGATGCTGCAAGGGATGAGCACCACAAAAAGCCTGACCATCACCTTGGCTTCTGCAGTTTGCCTGAGCCCTCAGTTATTGTTAAAAACACACTGTGGTAAAGAACAAGAGGTTTGCAAGTGAAACCTGACCTGATTACACACAACAGAGGCTCAGGTTGCCAGAGCAGGTTTGAGATAGTTGGCATGAAGGAAGGCAGAGGCACTGGGGACATGAAGCAGCACGTTCTGCTGGTAACCCTGGAGGGCTCCCAAGTCCCTCCAGTATTATCCAAACCCCACACCCACCCACTGCTCCTCTGGCAGAGTGTCCCTGCTGTGGCTTTGGGTAGGAGAGCTTTGGCCAAAGCTTGAGCTCTGTTTAGTTCCCCTGACCTTTGGAGCTGAAAAAAAATCTAAAGATCTTGTCCTTTGATGCCTTTATGGAGGCCCATGGGAATGCACCTGAGAAGGGCAGTGTTCCCTCTTTATACATGCCCATTGTAGCTGTAGGGCCATCCTGCATGATCAGTGTTTGGACACTCCTGTCACAGGGGAATTGTCAGAATTAAATCACTTTTATCTATATGAATACATCTTTGTGCACTTTAAGGAAGAGGAAAAGCTACTAGTTGCTTATGGACAACCTGAGTTTTGCAATTGTTATCTGTCTTAAATGGCGAGCTCTCTCCTTGCTATTGCAGAGCTAAATCCTCTGCCAAGTCACTGATGGCCAGCTCACACTTGCCAAAGCCTTGGCCCACAATCTTCAGGCATGAATTTAGATTTGAAGGCAGCACCAGGGCTTTGGTAAAGTTCAGCTTTAACTTTAGCTCTTGTTCAAGCATCCATTTAACTGCATTTTACTATTGAAAACCACAATGTGGTTGTAGTTCCTTTTGTCTTGTACAAAACCAGTTATTTGAACTGGGCAAAGGTTTGTAGAGTTTTCTGATCCAGAAACTGTTGGCAAGGTAGCTGTTTTGAAGAATTATAAGCAAGAAATAAACTGTAACAAAGAAAAACCACAATTTGACTTTATTTCATTTGGGGCATCTTGCTAAGAAATAATTGGGAATGAATTGAGTGGCTGCTCTGTCTACACTCAAGTATTCTGGATGCTCACTAGTGTGAGACTTAAGGCTGATGCAATAGTGAAATCTCCAGACTGCAAGGAAAAACATGGAGAAATGAGATTCCCATGGAAGTGTGAAGGAATTAAGGAGAAAAAGTGGTTTTTGGAGTTTGAAGGAAAGTAAGCCCCTGCCTAAGCAATTTCATGTATGACCTCTACTAAGCATTGTACTCCAATGAGTTCTGGAATGAAAGAAATCTCAGATTGTGGAGCCCAGAGTAATCAGAGATAGAAAACCAGACTTTTACCTGTCTCAAGTGGCTTTATGTTTTATCTGTTCTTCTAAAATTCAAAATACTGCATAACTTCCAAAAAATGTTCTCTTAATATAGGAGCATCTGGGCCAAACATGAGATGCAAATGAAATCACACTTGGATGAACTTTAACAGCAATCTTCTAGGGTTAATAGTTTCAGAAATAACCTGAGTGAACAGTTGAAGTGTTTTCAGTCCTGTAAGCTGGTGGATGGCTGTGTCCAGGATGCTGCCTTTGCAGGCTGCCCTCACATTTCCAGTGATCTGCACTGGGCTGGCTAAAGGAAGGCCAGAGGGGAAATAAAGAATTTGACAGGGAGATGTGTACCAGGATTTGGATAGCATTAATGTTGGATACTTGCATGATTAACACTTTCCCTGCATCTGAGGCGTGGCAGAAAGACCCAGTAGATCTTGTGCCAGTGCAGACATCTGTGAGAAGGCTGGAACACCCAGATTCCTGGGGTGGGCAGGAGCTGCTGGGGATGAATTCACATGACTCAGCTGAAATTGGCAGCGCTGAGAGCTGGGAATCTTGTCCAGTGAGCTCAGAGGCACTGCTGGGGTGGGTTTGCTCAGGGAGGAGGACACCAGCTACAGCACAGCCAGCAGATCCTTGTCTTTATCCTTCCTTCCTTCCTTCCTTCCTTCCTTCCTTCCTTCCTTCCTTCCTTCCTTCCTTCCTTCCTTCCTTCCTTCCTTCCTTCCTTCCTTCCTTCC
>JACDOX010000117.1:2121404-2144748 GCA_014549065.1 Cardinalis cardinalis
CCTTCCTTCCTCCCTCCCTCCCTTCCCCCCCTTCCTTCCCTCCCCTTTTCCTCCCTCCCTCTGCAGTACTTGTGCCTTCCTCCCACTGATTCAAACCAACTTTAGAGTGATTCAAACCAACTTTAGAGTAATCCTGCACTTTCTTTGCCTCCACCAAACTAGAATTCCAGTCTCCAGGTGCTGCAGAGAGGCTGCTCCATGCCTGCCAGTGTTGTTCCCAGGGAGAGGGACTGGTTTGTGTCTCTCAGGGGATCTGTGTCTCTCTCTCACTGACTGATGGGCAAACACAAAGCCATAGTGGAGACTTGCAGGTTGTGTTTTCAGGCTGCTGGAACATTGCAGGCTCAGCAGAAATGCCTGATGAAGCTATAGATAGGAGCTGTCTGTCTCATGCCTGGGAGTTTCCGTGTGAGGACGAGCAGGAGGATGGGTACTGATGTTTCTGGAAAAGGATGTGCAGGGCAAGGAACTCTGAGTGTTTTGGCAAGTGAACAGGAGAGCACAGGCTGGAATTGTAATACCTAGCAATGAAGTGTGCTCCAGAATCAGTCCAGATCTGGTGAGGGTTTCTTTCAGAAAAAGTGTGTGTAAAACCTTTATGCAGCCTCAGATCTCCAAGGGTTTTGTCTTTTTGTTGGAGTGGTTTCCATGACTTCACCCTCTCCAAGCTGTTTGTATTTTGCCTTTCCTTTTGCTTGGGTGCTTGGTTGGGTTTGGTTGATTTGGTTTGCTTTCTTTTTTTTTAATTTTGGGGGGCAGTGTTGGCTGTGAGGTTTTTGATGTAGGTTTTTTGGGGGGGAAGGGGATGTTGGCATTTTTTTCTGCTTCACAGAAGATTGAGAATTATCTGTAAGACTTATTAAGGACTTTCCTTAAAATTATTATGCTGAAGCACAAAGGTCCATAGAGAACGTCAGGCTTGTTATAAGATGGAGCAGAGGCTGGTAATCCTGGAGGAGAGGATGGAAAACATTAATTGGTTGCCAGTAAGTGCCTTCTTTTGGGTGCTGGAGAGCAGTGCAAAGATTGGTATTTCATACAGTAACCAAAGTCAGAAATTTAATCCTTCAATTTAATGACCCAGGCATTGTGCCTGTGCAAATTTTCTAAGCAAAGGCAAATACTATTATCAAAGGCACAGGGCTGTTCAGTAAGTCAGCCAGGCTTCTTTGTGCTATCAGYACATCTAAAGATAAGAATTATATCTCCTCAAAGCACATATCTGAAGTACAGTGTAATAAGTCATGTTGTTGGGGCAGCCTGAAAGCAGTGGCAGTTAGATGAAGCATTCCTTGCTTTTAATGAGAACAGGGAAATACCTTCACACGTGGTCTGCTGAGGCTCAGAGGGAAGGGCTCTCCCTTGTTAGGGCTCTCTGCCGTGGTTTGACAGGGAGAATCCAGGCAAATGTGCCTGGAGGTGCACAGTGAGGTGCACAGTGCTCTTTGGTGCCTTGATGAAGCAGATGCATCCTTATGAGAGACTCATAAAAGAAATAAGGGAGGGGAGAGCCAAATTTCTTGTCAACAGCAAACAAGAGGGCAGATTCCCATGTGAGTGCCCAGGCATGTGTTCAGCCTTTCTCCTGCTGGTGTTTGTGCAGGGACGGGCACAGGTTCACTGCTCAGCTCCTCCATCTCGTGGGCTAAAAATCTGTGCAGGGGCTTGTTATCAAGCTCACCAGTGAACAATCTTAATTATCTGAAAATTCAAGAGCCCAGAATGAGCTTGTGTCTAAACTTTTCTTTAAATATCCTGGACCTCTTTGACTGACACAAAGCCTCCAGGAGGCTGCAACCCATCCAGAGACAGAGATTTCAGTGCAGGGAAACTTCCACAGCCCAAATCTGCACTCAGGCTCTGGGGGACTCATTATATTGGTATTTGCCAAGGTTGTGTAGGTAGATCTTTTCCTATGGCTGATTATTCAGTGCCAATCTGATTCATACTTTCAGCTACTTGTCATTTTTGCGATTAAATTCCTTAGCGGTGATAAGGTCTGGAGGAAAACAAAGATAACAAGACAAGGCTAGAATGTGCTTGCTGCAGTCTTGCCCAGTTTAGAGATATTTCCTAAATTGTTTCTTTTTCAGATTAGCTTTTCCTCTTGCTTCCCAGATTGATAAATGCTCAGGAAGGCATAATTAGTACTTCACAGTTTAAAGCTGTGAATGCTTTCTTGTTCTTGTACATGCGTGAGTTCTGACCCCTCCATCCTCTAGATCTGGATGCAATACAAGGAACACCACCACAACTTCCAATAATAATAATAAAGTAAAGTGCTACTTGGGTTTCATAACCTGCCCCTCCTGATAACATCTGTGATTCAGAGTTAATCATCCACACAACACAGAAGTCAGCAGATCTATTTGAACTCCCTCCTGTCTATTTAAATCCTTTAAACTACCCACAGATCAACCCATGGATGAAAGCCACAAGATTTATATACATTTGTTTTTATAATTGGAAAGAAGCTAGAGCACTTGCCAGAACACCAGGCTGCAGATTGCACCACTCAGTGCAGTTGGGTGAAGCCTGTGCTGGCATTGCCATGTCCAAGTGATCCTAAAGCCCTGAGGTTTTCCCTCCTTGCCTGCTCCCTCGCTGGTCTCTGTCCTCTGAATTACTAAGGGATTAACAAGGTGACTCTGAGGGGACACATCCTTCCTGAGATGATCACATTACAGCAGGAATTAGAGCAATCTGAGCATCAGACAGCCCCGGGTGCTGTGGCAAAGCAGGCTGCTTGTCACTTTGCAGCCTGGCATATGAAACCTGAGGGGTTCTCCCTGCCCTTACCCTTCTCCTGGCCCAGGGAGTGGGGCTTGGGGGTTTTGAGGGAGCACCTACTGACCTGATGTGCATCCAAGGCACAGCAGCAGGAAAATGTAAAATACACAACAGTCTGTGACAGAGAGCCTGGGAAGACATTAAAGAGGTAGGAACTGAACTGGCATGGGATTCCTCCATGAAACATGTAGGGTGGGAACAGAGATGATAAAATGATGTACTGTGCTTAAATGCAGGAAGTTCTTATTTTTGCTTGAATACATTTGTCTGCAAGCCAAAAGCTGTCTGAGTCAGACCTTGGTTTCACGAGGATCAGCAGATCTGTACCTCAGGGCAGGATCCCTCCTGTAATTTGTTGAGCTTCACAAAACCAAAATCCATTCTTTATGCCTAAGGAGATGTGGATAAAAAAAAATTAATTTGTATTAAGATATGGCCTATGCTTTTGAATTTTTAATGGCATTTCCTAAATAGCAGTATTTAGGAAAGGCATTTAAATCCCAACACACCTGACTCTTGTTAGCTAAACACACTCCTGAATTGTTACAATACAAAAAGCAGTCCTCCAGAAGAGGCTATGCTCAGTAACAAGGCCCTGGAAAAATTGGCTGGATGTTCACCCAATATCCATATTTGGCATTGTGGGGGTTTGATGTGTTTACTGGGCTTGAGCTGAAGGCAAAAAACTTTAAAAAAAGCCAAAATCTAAGAAAAGAGGAGTGAGTGACAGCTGCAGGGAGCTGGTGGGGACTGGGGCTCAAGGAAAACAGCTTGAGCAGGGAGAAAGGGGCAGAGCCATGGGCAGGTCCCTCACAGCCCTTCCTCTGCCCCTCCCAGCACCAGGGAGATGCGTGGGCAGCTCTCACTCCTCCTGCCTCACCAGTGCTGCTGGCTGAGGATGAGGTGACTGTCCTGAAAGCAGGTTCTGGGCCAGAGGAGATCCTGCCAAGTGCTGGGCAAGTTGTTGGGACAATTTTTGTGAGAGAAAAACCAGCTGTATCCTGAGCGAGAGCAAGAAGCACTGGCCTCCTGTGATTTATTCTTGGGATGGGTTGGAGGCTAAATAGGGGCTGTGCGTTTTTTATGGTCCTTTGAAGTGTAAACTTCAGTCTGTAAGAGACTTACCAAAGCAGCATGTGGGGATTTCTCTTCGGTTCCCATATTCTGAACAGGAAAGTTTGAAATTCCCAGTTCTCTCACTCCCTTTGAAAGTTCAGCTCACGTAGATGTTGACCAAAATGTCAGAGGGGTTGTTTTTAAATAGGAGTAATAACAGTTGGGGGAGACTGACTCACTGGATGGAACTCTCTTGTTTTTTCAAGCCCAAGGAAAAAAAGATGTAATTTTCAGTTGTACTCTATGGCATTCCCTCGTTGGTTTACCCCAGATTTTCATCAGTGAGGTCAGGATTTGGRCTGTGCCCGTCCATGTTCATCAGCTGTGTGACACACCACGTCAATAAACATGCCAGGGCTGTTTGCTAGAAAAACATTCATCAGCTTAGAGGTCCCCTTTACTAAAATACAGCCAGGACTGACCTCCAGGATAACCAGAAACCCCAGCACTGGGTGAAACCCATCTGCCCAGGACTCACACTGCACCTGACACGGCCAACATTGTGTGTTGCTCACAATACTGAACAAGWGTTATTCATCCTCTCCCAGGCAGTCAGAGCCCCAGACTTGCACTTTTTGTGTCTTTATTCCAGCCAAATCTCATCTCCAAGTTACGTGACTGGCTTTACATCCCCCTACTCAGGGCAGTCTCCCCTGCTTTGCTGCTTGATCACATTTCTGATCACATTTCTCTGGTGTCTTTGCTTCTGAGGGTTCAGGGCTGAACTGGAGGAGTGTTCTGAGGGCTGTAAATGAGGTATGGATGTGTGTACGTGCAGATCTCTATCTGCCACATGTTACAGAACAGGAAACCTCTCGCCTGCTTTTTTGCCTTTCCCTTGTCCTTTTTATGCCTTTGCTTATCCCAGGAAGGCTGCTCACTGCCAGAACAGAACTTTTTTAACACTCTGTCTGATGTTTTTGCTTTACCTGAAAGAGCCAGAACTGCAAATGCCAATATCTTGGTGAACAAAACCCCAAAGACTTCTTGGGTTTGTTTCATCCAACCATTTCCARAAGAAAACAAAATGGTAAAAATGCATGAAGTGCACTATGGGGATTGCTGAATGACAGTAACAGAGGGGCAGAAATGTCAGGTTTTTACACTCTGGTGTCAGCAGCTCCTCAAAAATTTTCAAAGTAATGTTGAAASAGTTGAGACCCACTAAACACTGACTTTTTGCAAGTGTATATTAAGCTTTCCTCCTTCAAAGACCAAATTTTTTGGTAAAAGCATAAAAATATGTTGTCCTGATTAGGAACATGAATAAAAAAAAGAAGAATGTTCCTATGTTCCTTATCTATAAAATGAAATGAACCTTTGCACTAGAAAAGGTTGTGAACACAATTATTTCGTTTTGGAGTGCAAATACCTTAAATGGCTTAAGYTAGTTTTCTGTACATATTAGTATGACTTTTATTTAAACTGGAAAGTTAGACTTTCTACCTAAAAATATGTTCATTTGTTTTTATTGCAAGAAACTCCTAAGAATGAAAGTAAAAGACCAAAAAGKGGTCCTGTGTGATAAATAAAATGCTCCACTGGCACTTTATTTATCAAGTCTGWCCTCTATCCCTTGTGTTTTAAGTGTGTTTGTCTCCTTTGTTTGTGCTGGTTTTTAAGCACAAAWGCATCTAAGGCCACATATGCTCCCCCAGCCTTCAGGTAGGGCTCTGAAATGACTGAATTTGTAGTTTGGGATCTCCCATGAATTCAGTGTTTCCATTTCTTGCCAGGGCAGAGGAAGATACACATACATCTGCTTTACTTCRGACTCCAAGCCCCAGCCTGCCCATGCCTGGTTGCTGCTCCTCTCCTGAGGCTGCATCTCCCCCTCAGTTTTGGCAGTGGCTGGAGCTCAGGATCTGACCCAGCTGCAGGGCAGAGCCACAGGAACCCTCCCACAGCCGTGCTGACATCTCTGCTTCTCCTGGAGCAGCTGCAGCCCAGCTCAGCCACACACACACACACACAGGTATTCTGGAGGCTTCACTGTGGGTTTTGTGCAAACTGAAGAAACAGAACTGAAGTGCAGAACTAAACAGGAAGCTGTTAAATACCACTAATTTAAAGAGAAAATAACCCCCTTCATCTTTCCAATATTTGCATAGAGGATAAGTTCTAAAACCTTCGCTTCTCACAACTCTTCCCAAGCCCTTTGTGGTGGGACAGTATTTATTTCCATCTCTTCCTCCACAAACTCCAAAGGAGGTGCTTTTCATTTGATTTTTCAATGCTGGTGTCATTGATTTCATTGCTTCATTCAGCCTGCTCACCTGCACCCTGGACTGTAGCACTCCTATTCCCAAATGACCTGGCAACTCAGGATGGTCACAGCTGTGGTTTTTTCCATTTTTTAAAATTCTTTCACCCTCTAGTTTCCTTTKCTAATGCCCTTCTCATCCCTCAGGGAGGTGGCAGCCAGTGCAGTACAGCACCAAAGCTGGTTCCCAGCATCYGGGGGAGTGACAAGCTCTTTTTGTGAGGGTGACTTCAGGGGATGAAATGTGCCAACGCAATGCAAATCACCCTTATGAAACAGCCAAATGTCCTGGGACTCCATCCTAGAAATATTCCATGAATATGGCTCTGGTGCATTTCTTTCATTTCCTCTAGTCAGAGGCCAGATCATCTGAAAATATATCCCTTTTTGAGCTGTGCTGTGTTATGACACAGCTGGAGMTGGTTAAAATCTAGAGGGCAGTATCTGGCTTAAGCTGATGGGTCTTTGTGTAGCTTTGATTTATTATTTTAGAACAGCCTGTCCCCTCTCCCAWCCTGTAGATAGCTTTGCTTTGTTTTGATGAAAAAAAACAGAAAAAGGCCAAAATAGCTTTCCTTTAYTGCTGTCCATGTGTAAAACAAAGTAAAGGTCCAGGCATGCAGACCCCTGATTTCACCACAATGAACTGGCTTCCCCTCATTTATGGCTCTGCAGGCAGGGATGGGTGGTGGGTCACTTCAGGGAATCCTCTGGAAAAATTCTGACTTCCTGAGCTTTGCAGAATGCAGAGAGGCAGATGATGAAGGTGGTGCTTCCTTTCTCTAAGCCAAATTTATATTTTCCATTTTTACCAGGAATGCAGGTTGTTCAAAGAACACATTTAAATCCTGGAAGGTTTTGGTGACACAAGGGAAGCAGACCATGGTTCAGGCAGCTTGGTGTTACATGCTGAGCCACTTAAGAGGGGAGAAAGGAGAAAAAACCCAAAAAAGCTAATTATCTTGGTGTTTAGTTTTTATTTTCATGTGCCTTTCTGCTTTGCACAGTACAAGTGCCTCGCACAGACAGGAATGGGAGTTGGGGTCTTGTGTGGGAGATCCTTTCTATCAATAAAAGAATTGTGCTGTATTTGCAGCTTTGGCTTTGAGGCTTGCACCAAAGGTTTCTAGTTTGGTGCCTTTTTTACTCTGAAAGAGGGTGGAAATAGGAATCACAAGATGAAGGAAAGACATGGGACAATTTTTTTTTGTAAATGTGTAAGCCGAAATTTGGGGAAACAGGAGTTAAAAGATGATTTAACTTTATCCTTAGTTATTCTAAACTGACATTGAAGAAACAGCCAGGGAGAAAATGGAAACCATAATAATAAACTTCACTGTAAAGTGGAGGAAGCAGGTCTCTTCAGACTGTGGCTCTGGTTCAAGTTGGAGATTACTTTTCTAATTCCTGAATCTGTGCCCCAGGAGAAATGTCTGCTGGATGCTGGTTCCCTCTCCTGCAGCAGTGAGACAGAGTGGGTATGTGACTGGCTGTACCTCAGCCTTACAGGGCAAGGAAGAGAAAATCCCTGGGTTTTAAGCCATCCTGGCACCTGACTCAAAGTTCTCAGAGGTCAGCCGGGGTCCCTGGATCAGACCTCTGTAATAAGCAGCCGTTGTTTCCAGACAAAGCAAAAAAATCTGATTTTCTTTGGCTTTGAGGATTTGTTGTGTTTTTTTAGAGCAGAAAGAGAACCTCAAAGGCCATTTCTTTGTTTTCCCCTGAAGTCTGTACTCTTGGCTGCAGACCATCTCTCTCTACTCAAGCCCTTAAGTGCATTTTTTCCCTTTGCCCCTGCCTGCCCTTTTTGCCAGCAGAGGAGACTGGCTGTGTGTCACCCTGTGCCATCCCAGGGAAGCTGTTTCCAGGCGGTGGCAGGTGTCCCAGAGAGGGACAGGGACAGTGCCCAGTGCCCAGCACAYGGAACTGGTGAGTGGCTCTCACACCCAACAGGGGTGAGCCCTGCTGTGCCCTGGGTGGGCAGCAAACCCTCAGGGTCTTTTTCTTACCCCAGCACCTCCYTTCTCCTTCTCACAGTTAAAATTCAGGTCTGTCTGCCTTGCATGCTCTCCTCCCTGATTTCAGGCCAAAAAGGGTTTCCAGGCTGGAGCACCTGGTCTGTGTCTGTACCTGAGCTGAGATTGGCAGTGCTGCTCAGAAAAGGGCTCATTTCTAGGCTGGACTGGGCTCCTTGTGCATCCCTGCTGCTTAGATTGCTGCAGGTGTGGGCATGGTGTAAATATTTGTTTAAACCCATTGTCCCCAAAGGGACATGAGAAATACCCCTCTCGTGACCAACATTGAGACAGTTTGTGAAGCTTCAACCTCCTCATATGCCCACAAAAGGAGATTTCTAAAATAATCCCATTCTAAAAAATCAGATTTTGTGAAAAAAGGTGAGCACTAAAGGACATCTCTTATTTTGGAGGCATGAAGACTCCTGAAACTCTTGCAGTGTCTTTGTGAGACATGARGACACCTTTGGTTAAAAAAACATATTACGAAACTGTGTTTCTCAGTCAGCTAAAATAGTTAGGCAGGAAAAAAGTGTTTTGTGGTTTAACCATGTGTCCCATGATGCTTCACCTGACTAAGTAGCTACTTCAGGGATCAATCCACAAATGCCAGATTTGAAAATAAGATGGGATATATTTATTCCTTCAACCATAACACATGAGCAATCGAATCCCGGAATGCCTTCCCTGCTAAGCAGGCTCCTTGATGATGGCCAGGTCTCTCTCATCACAGGAATTGTGAAACACCAATTTGGTAATTAATCCTTCTTTTTTAAAAAGAAAAAAAAAAAAAAAAAGGTTGCCCAAATTCTGTAAACATGTTGTTTACTACTAAATAGCAGGAAAAGTGGTCACACGTGTGGGGGGAGAGCCATGAGCTGCCAGCAGCCATCTGGAGCTGGCACACGCAGGCTGATGGGTCTAACCTGACTGAATTCTGGCAGCATCAGCACTTTGCTTCTCTCTTTAGTTCAGCAGTTATTTTTTTAGCCTTTCAGAGTCCAGAAGTTATGGGATTGGCTTTTTTCTTTTCCTGTTGTTGTTTTTTAGACTATTTCATAATGAKTGGGATGTTTCCCCTTCTTTTTTTAACCCCACATGCTGGATCCTTGGAAAGGAACAAAGCTCACTCATTCTCTCTTCCAGACAAACAGAAACAAATATCTAGTTTTAAAAGAGATAGAAGGAAGAATCCCTGTAAAGCTCATGTATCTTTTTGATCCTGGAACTGAACTGAGCTGTTTATATAATTTCCTCAGCCTGAATTGCAGCATGGACAGGATTGAACACATATTTGGAACAGTTGGAAATAAAAATGAGCTCCAAAGGCCAGAAGCTCTGGCTGCCTTGGAGCTTCTGTCATGCATGCTTTGGGCTGAGCTGGTGCTGGGAACTCCAAGCAAACCTGTGTCCCCCTGCACARCATTCTCAGCACAGCTGCTGCTCCTTCCCTGGTGGGATGTCACCACGCCTGGGGGCACGGTGACCACCTGGGTGCACGTTCATGGCACCTCTCCCCCTCCTTTCTTTCTTTTAAACCAGAACCAAAGGACTCCTGGGAGGGCTTATTTTAGATGAGCTTTGAATTCCAAAGACATTGCTGCTGCGTTTCGAACCAGCAAGTAATTCTGATTATCAGGAATAACAGCAAAACTAGAGGCAGCTTTTCTGCTCATCTGCTGCAAATTCACCCCTCTCTAAACCCTGCAGAACTGTCTCAGGCTCGTACAGATCTGCACTTGATTTTATAGCCAGGCAAAATGTGTGAAATCCATGCTCAACTTACTTCAATCCAGAGTGTTTACCAGAGGATCCCTCAAACTGCAACAACCCTTTTATAAATACTGATATTGAACACTTAAATGTGAATCAGGATCACAATTAGAGTACAGGATTCTTACTTGTGGGATCATGTATATCTGGGCATTGACAGCCAGTGTGGTTTTGCTGATGAAAACCAGTCAGCAAGGCAATTTCTAAGGCTGTCTCTGGTGTAATTGCAGGTTGCTATCAGCAGCACACCCTCAGTTGAGTACATAAGGATCCAGATCCCGTCTCTTGGCAGGGCAGACATACAAAACCACTTTACATCTGCATTCATTAAGGTATTTTGTGTCTTACTGGATTTGAAGTAGTGGTTAAATAGGGGAAGCTTTATCTCCAAGGAAAGTCACTGCAGAATCTTGCTGAGCCTKGGCAGTAGGAAATGGGAAGTTCCCTTGGAAGGGGCAAATACATTGTTCTCCCTTACAATTAACTCAATTAAAGTCACTGGGAGTTCCTATTCTATTCAGATGAGGATTTGAGCTCTTAGGGGGAAAAAAAGGCTTTTTATCACCTCAGAAGAAGAATTAACACCACTGCTCTAATGTAGAGGAAGGGGAGGAAAAAGCAATCTAGAAGCCATTGTTTACAAAGGATGTGGGGGAAAAAACAAGTTTGTTTTTCAGATTATCTCTGCTGGCATTGCACTAAAAGATAAAAATAACTATATATCACTACTAAAGAGGTTTGGAACTGTCAGATTGTCCCTGCACTTGCCTTATATCTGTCTAGACAGAGAAGGGTGAGTGAAATAATTCTTGTAAGGACACTGCCAAGCCTTACATGCCTGCGTGCTACTGAATTATAATTAATGCTAACAAGTGCCAAGCAAAGCTGGTACAGCATCCTTAAGGAATATGAGCAGCCAAGGTTTCTTGCTAGTCAAAAATGTATTCCAAGCCATTAGCAAGCAGGTGTTASTGGAGGCAGCATCCTCCCCGTGGTGAAGCACAGACACCTGTGTGTGCAGCACTCAYGGCACAGGTGTGGAATCCTCAAAGCTTCCTGGTCTTTTCTGAGGCTTTAATGCAAAGTGCTGTTTTCCTAAGGAAGTTTTAATTTTAACACATGTAGTCCTAACTGAGGTAAAGGCTGGTATGGGCAAATGGTAAAGGGTAGTGCCCAAAGGGGGATTCTTACCCTAAATCTTGAAAGGCACAGAACCTTTGGAAAATGAAGGAGGACGTGTTTTGTTCTTGTTTTGCTGAATGAAATGCAAAAGTCAGAGATGTTTTAAATTTCTGATCCAAGCTTCCCCAAAGGCTGAGTGAGCTGGCTGTGGTGTGCCCTGCCCCAGGTCCCACAGGGCTGTGTGCTGGCTCCTCGAGGGCTCTGCAGTGCGCAGGTGGGACAGGACAGGACAGGACAGGACAGATCACAGCTGCCCCTTGCAGTGGCTCACCTGTAGGTCTGTTTGCTGGGGTGGTTGCTCTCTGCTGTGCTTGCATCCAGATTTTCACACACTTCCCACACTTAGGTTGGTCAGACAGCCAGGACAGGCAAAAGATTTTGTCTGTGTTTGCTCTTTGTCACTCCCCTTTGCCCACCCATGGCCTGGACATTSGTGTTTCCCTTACCCTTGACCCCATATTGCATTCAGCATCCTCTGACATCTTGCAGAAGTCACTTTTTAACACTTGCCTCCCACATTTAGTGTGGCCTTATATTCCCTGGAGACATGCATGTTTCAGATTGATGGGATGTGAACTTCCTGCTGCCTGCAGGCTTTGGAAAACTGTKTGCACTGCAGTCTTGTGTATCCTGGGTTCAGTGTTCTGACAGCCTGACCTTGCTGTGCTGCTGCTCTCCTTGGTGGACRTCCTGTTCTCTCAGCATGGGCTGTCCCCAAGATGTTGGGAGGATACACCAGTGCCAGGCTGCTCAGGTATTTCTAAAAGTAAATACCATGGCATATCTTGAGATGTGTAACCTGGGGAAGGAGCTCTTGCYGTAGGAGAAGAGCAAGAGCTATTTCTGCTACAATTTTGAGGCACTGGGACAGGCCTTCCAAGAAGGAATAGTTTGGTTTGGATATTTACATTTTCAGGGAAAACAACAAAAAAAAGCATGTGTAATTTCTATTCCCCTGTCTGCTGTCTCAGCACCTCTCCCTTGCTCCATGGGCAGATCTGCTTTGCTCTGTGACAGTAATTTTCCCCACATGAAAGGAAATTGTATTAAGGCTGAACTAAGCATTTTACTCTCAGGATTCTTGGCTTCCTATATGTGTCTTACTAAYCCACAGAAGATGCTGATGACCTCATTGCACATGGCTTTGTACCCCTTTGAGAAGGGGTTTTGCTTCCTCCCTCCACTGACCAACAATCAATGATGCCACTTCATCTGTACCAACGATACATTTAAAATTATAGGTATTTTTAAAATGTGGATATTTTCCTTGCTTGTAACCCCTGATGGAGGAGCAGGATCATAATCTAAGGCTCCTCAGCCTGCTTCCATATGACCTACCTCTGCTTTTCTCGTTGCAGGTAAATGGCACAGTGCTCCTGCTCACCAGCACTGGGATATTCTTCATGGTGCTGGATGCATGCTCAGGAGCAGTCRTGGTAGGCAGAACTTTGACACAGTTACCAGTGAAAATCCTGCCCTTGCAGTAACTGAAAATGTTCAAACATCCATAAAAGAGAGGTAAGAAAACTGCTGAGACTCCACTTCATGYAGGAACCTGTGGCTGATAGACAAAGAAAGGAAAATGATGTCATTTCATAAGCAAACCTGTGCTCTAAAGAAATCTGACRCAAATTAAAATGCAAAAATCCCAAGAATCAGCCAGATAAGAGGAGCAGCATTTCTCTCCCAGGATTGTACAGATTAGAGCAGACAGAAACAGGTTTTCTAGAAAACTGGCAATTTCTTCTAAATAAGCCAGTCATTTTCCAGCATAAGATAGGAGAGATAAGATCCTGCAAAGACACTTGGACACATCCCCATGCCCAGCCACTTCCTGGCAGCCAGTGATTCAGTTTTCCATTTTGGAAACAAGTCCATTTCTGTTTATTCTTACTGATTGTTTTTGTCTCCTGTGACAGATGAAAACCATAGGTGTGCCAGATTTTCCAGCAGGACTTTTCTTGGGTGAGCCGGTGGCTAGTCCTGCCTGCCTGCTGGCTCTCCTGCCTCGTGTGGGTCCTGGCAGTGGCCTGGACCATCCCTGTTTGTGTCTGTCCCACATTCCTTGTGGTTTTCTGTGCTGCCACATAAACATGGAACAGCAGAGATGGACAGATATRTTCTTGGCTGCTGGCAGGAGCAGGTCAAGTAGCCAGAAAACAGATTTTCAGTCCAAGGCATTTCTGAGCAGTTCATGGCCACAGATTAGAACACTGCTGAGTTATTACATCTGCATTTCTGCCCATGAGTGYGTGCATGTCTCAGATGTGCATGAAGGGACATAGATCCATGCAATGTCTGTGCAGTCAGTTGGTTTTCCTGGTGAGATTTTGCWGTGAGGCATTCAGCTAAATGTGGCCACTCCATTCCCTGCAGGTACAACTCACTGGGGGCTGAAAGGACATCTGTGAGGACCAAAGATTGAAGAGTGATTGAGAATCAGGGCCAGGGTGTAGATGATTTCAGAGTCTCAGCACTCCCATGAATCAGGGATGCACTCACAGTCATTTGGCCTTGTTTTGATTCCATGGAGGCACAGGTTTAATCTAGGACCATTTAAATAGGTTTAAATTTGGGAGAGCTTTCATGGGATTGAAATTAAGGGGATTTAGGTGTTCTTAAAGTCAAGCATGCTCCTACATACTTTTCARTATTGGAGCTTAAAGGTCTTGAAGATCCTTAATGAAGGAATATTTTGCAATCATGCAGTAATTACTGTTCTTCTTTTCAGATCACTTATCCTTGTGTGCTCTAGAAATATCCCAGACCTGCTGGGCATGTCTGAAATGTCAGTTTTTGTCAAGTTAGCTTCAGCAAAGCCTATTATCTTGCACAAGGGAGGTAAATGTATTTATTCTATCATGTTTCTTTGTCTTTTTATTGCTTTTCGGGTTTCTTTGGCTTTTAATTAGGTTGGAAAGCCCAGAAGAATTACTGSTGTGTATCCCATCCAAAAATGTACATGCAGTTATGCAGTGCTTATCAATATCCTTCCCACCACAATATGCCAGTGTAACCCAGTGAAAACCTCTTGGCTTAGGGGTGGTGAGAAAGAGGAGAGTTATTTCAGGGTTTTGACTCCACTTTGCCAGTGAGAAGTTGCATGCTGCAAATTCAAATTTTCCATCCTAAAGGGTGCTTGGTTTTCTAACCAAAAAAAAAAAAAGAGAGAATCATTTGATAAAGATTCCATCTCAAAAGTTCCACTGCTTTGTGAGGAAAAACAATCATAACCTGAAAAGCTGATGAAAGAGAAAGCAGTCTGCAGTGAAATAAGAACTATTTATTGTTTTGGATAGAAGGATGGTGAAATCAATAGCTTGGGATAGTCCTTACAATTTTACCTTGTATTGCTGCAAGAAATCCATTGGTATCATTGGTCCAGAAAATCCATGCTGGGTTTCCTACTGGAAAACTAGAGGCTATTGAGTCCAGGTTTGGATGAATAATGTGAGTGCTAAGGAAATCAAGAAAACAGCAAGCTAAYTTGATGCAGATTTCAGAGATCAGATGGAAAGTTGACTGGGTTTCCAGCTTCTTATTTTTTGGGATGGAGGTGGGAGAGCTGGTTGCAGGGGGTTGGGGACTTTTCCCCCACTGCTTTACTGAAATTCACATCAATTTCTGGTTGAAATTTCAAAGCTCATTGCTCATTCCAGGAGAGGACAATACAGCCTTTAAGGCAGAGGCAGTGATTTCATTTTGGTGCATGTTTGATTCCTGAGAAGCTGCTTCTTCCTTCATCCTTTGAAAAGCAAAACTTTGATGTTTTCTTTTTTGCTTTTGTCCTGAAACATTATTGTTTCATTCTTTCATCAAAGCCCCGAATACTTTCGAAAGGAATTTTTTTATTAAAAAGGAATCTTTTTTTTTTTGTTTGTTTTGCCAAACTTTGTTCCCTGAACCACCTGTGCCATCCTCTTGGCTGTTTTGGGAGCTTGGTTCAGGCAGGGCCAGCTCTCCCCTGGGACACTCTGGCTGGGGTTTTGTCCTGGCCCTGCCACGTTGGTGGTGTGCTGGCGCTGGCAGTGGGACTGAGCTGCTGCTGGCTGATCCCAAGCTGCCCCTGCTTTGCCTTTCCTCGGGGCAAGGGTGCTCACCCCTGTGCCTGCCCTGGTTTCCAGTCTGGGGAATCATGTTCTGCTCATGAGCTTCCTCCTGCTGCTTCAGGTATTTGGAGTATTTTGAGTTCACAGCTCCAGGACTGCTCCGTGCAGGGGGGGCTGCATTTCAGGGCAGGCTGGAGCATTTCTCCCAAGCACACATTGCTTCTGCCAAGGATAATGCAAAAAAAAAAAAAACCCCAATCCTCTTGACCCCAGTGGGATCAGGATTTAGGGTCTTGTTTCCTGGGTTTGCAAAACTTTATTTAAATTAGAAGTGTTTACAGGAATAGTCTCAATCCAGCCAGCTGCAAATAGCCTTGGGAGTCTTTGCAATGAAAAACATAATATAAATACAAGACATTATTATTAAAATGGAAGAATACATAATGCCTTTGTACTTTGGGACAGCAGAGGACCAGAGCAGAGTTGACATGAGGGATAGTCAAGGCATAACAGGATGAAACAGATGTAAACTAATAAAAGAAGGATTCAAAGTGTCTAACCATTTTCTGGTAGTCAAATAAGTAGAAGTACCAGTGTTATTTAAAAATACAGAGTAAAACAATATTTTTGCTAACTGACATCTGGGTACCTGGCTTAGCTTGTTGAAATACCAGCAGATCCATGAGGCAGCAAGTTTGCAATTTCAGTGAGGCTCATTCCCACTTCCATCCACTTTCTCCCTCCTGTATTTTCTGTAATTTTAATTCAAGAAAAAAAGAAGGGCTAAGAAAGGTCCATGAGGTGTGGAGGGATCCCAAGCTGTGCTGCTGATAAGTGAACTGCCACACCCAGAGGGTCACTTCTCTCCTTGTGTCTGTTTTTCAGGGAGTTTTGCCAGGCTTGGCTATAAAGGACAAGCCAAACCATCCTGGATTAAAGTCTTTAATCATGCTGGTTATCAGAAMGCTGCTTCTCTTCACCATTATGTTCCCTTGAAGCTGAAAGAATATCAGTGTCCTGATAATACTGTTGAGCCACTAAAATTTGCTTTTTCTCAGACCTGCTTGGAGCACATCCCTGCAAAGGCTGGGGTGCCCTGGGGCACTGCTGGGGAGCACCAGCCAGGCAGAGCCCAGCAGCAGCACCACCAAAACCTGCTGTTCTTACTAGATTGTACCAAACTGATGGTGTATATTTTATAACCAATAAATATATACTCACCTTACCCTCTGTGGTAGAGCTTTATTTTTCAATCAGTGTCTTGCAGAGAAGAACAGGAGCACTCTGTGGGCTGCCCTTCCCTGGGGGAAGTGTTTAAACATATCTGTGATTTGGTACCAAAGGTAAGTTTTAAAGGCAAGAGTTGCTCTGTGGTAACTGTGGGACTACAAATGAAATTTGGAAATTTAGAAACTCYAGGGAAACAAGCAAAGGTAGGGAATTCTCCTTCCTGCTTTTATCCATTAATGTCTCCTTTTTAAAGAAGGTGTCCATCTGCTGTGGCATCTTAGGTGAACTCAGCAACCTCTCCTGGGYCAGTGTGCAGTGATCTCGTGACAATGTCCTCTAATCACACTGAGCACAGAGCACAACAAGGAGTTACAAATGTGTTTCTGTCTGAAGCTAATGACCAGTCCAATGATGTTTGTCTAACTGATGTGAACACTKAATTAAGGACCTACAGGAATAAAACCCAGGATGAAGTATGTGCTGCTTAAAGTTTTGTGTTCCTTTCAGGCAATGCTCATGTTGACTTTTGGCTCCCATTGAGGACTGAAATATTGTCAGTACTATTGGCTAATTCTCTTTGCTTTATGCTTGTGCTGCAGCAGTTTGAAGTAAAGACAAAAATAAGAGATTCATATGCAAAGTGAGAAAAAACTGATGGCCTCACTGACTGCAGCTGGGCACAAAGTGACCCTGAAATGATGAAAGAGTCACTTGGGYTTGAACATGATGCTACTTGGTGACAGCAGTGAAGGGACAGGTGATTTCAGATCACCCCTGTCCTTGAATACCAAGGGCTGCTCAAACAGGTGGGTGAAGGTTGTGTAACTGATGTCCTGTTGTTTCTCCAGCATTCTCAGAAATGGCCAAACAAGTTGCTACAGGGAAAGGTTAGTGTTTTGTTGGCCAGACTTCTGCTCCCTGGTGAGTGATTGCTCTGGCATCMACATGCTGGCCAGCTGACGTGTGCCTCTGAGTGGGACTGAATGCCTTGGATGGGACACTTGCCTCCATCACACCCACTCTGCCATGGTCCTGGGATGGGCTGAGAGGGCACCCAGAAGGTTTACAGGCAGAAAAGGACGCTGTGGCTCCATCYCCACACCAGGTGGGAGAGGTGAGAGTTGGGTTTGGCCAGGGAAGAGGTCCTGGCTTGCCAGAAGGTGTGAAGAAATCAGTGATGCTGCCCAGTACAGGTAAGATAAATCATGATGCAAGGGACATCATGGGGATGAGAAYGGTACAACAGCCTTCACAGCTGGAACTGACCCTCCAGGGAGATCCCTGAAGTCCTTTGGAACTCCTATTAGTACCTAATTGTTGTGATTTCTGATGCTGCACAGGAGGAAAAAAAGCAAGATGTTTTTGGCTCGTAAGCATAAGCCCAGCACTGGAACAAGTACTCACAGAGCAAGCTTTTAGCTTCTGGGAGATTTATTTGATAATCTGTGACATGTCCAGACCCTGGATCCCAATAAAACTTTGCAGAGCTCTAACCCCAGGCTGAGACTAAACAATTGGCAAAGGAAGAGCCTGGTGAAGGAAGGAGAGGAATGTGCCTAAACCTCTGAAAAATCTCTATTCCTCCTCCCGCCCCAGAAGGAGAGCAAATGGCAAATGTCCTGGAGAGGAAGGCGTGGAGTCGTGGCGAGCCAGATGCAAACACTGAAGTACCACAAAAGCAAAAAGAAAAATATTTACATCCTGATGCAGTTATTTGGGTAGTTAAAAGCAGCAGTTTGAAGAGGATTCAGGATGCTGTGATCCTCTTCAGCCACAGCACTCACTTTCCTTACCTTGGGAGGGAAACAGCCCTGTGACCAGGGAGGTCTGCAGAGGGTACTGTTCCTCCAGGGACATCCAAGGGGATGTGTTCAGAGGCTGCTGCTAACTTGGCACGCACCAGGAGCCCGTGTGAATGAAGCTGTGGGGTAAGTGCTGCATGGGTGTTGTGTTGGAAGGAAGCTGCCCTATTCCTCCTGGGATTTCCTGAGGACATCCAAACACTGTGCTGGAGTCCACAGGGACTGTGTGTGTCCTCGTGGACTCACAGCTGATCCAGGTTTGTCCAGCACATCCCGTGCAYTCAGGGTGCGTGGCCATTCTGGTCATCCCCAGAGCATTTCTGCATTTCTGGCATCCCCTGGAAGCACAAGCTTGGCTGGCAGCAGGCACAGCAGAGTCAGTGCACCCTGAGCCTCAGCAAATGGGGCTCAGCTTCCCACTGCTTTGGTGCTTTGAAAACTTCATGTGGTGGAGGAGGGTTTAATTCAGTGAAATGCTGGGCACTTCGAAAGCATGTGAAACTGGGAGTCAGCCTCGGATGGGTGGAGTGATGGGAATTGCAAATGATTTTGTTTAAACAGAGCCAAAAATTGCTTCCTTTCCTCTTCAAAGTCTGTAAGCCTCTGGAAAAAAAAAAAGTAAATTCTTCAAAAAAGTATAGCTTTAAAAAAAAGTAAATTCTTCAAAAAAGTATAGCTTTACTTTTCCCCTTTTATTTGTCTCAAAATAGCTTGTGGATATTACAACAAATTAGCAAACACCTTATTTTTCTTTAATTTATTAATTGTAAAAATTTCCTCTAACTCCTGCTCCTCATTCAGAATCTATTTTTATGGACATTAGGAACCAAGGAATTTGCAGTGATGTTTATACAGAATATGTGAGCAGAACCTTCTTGTTGGGAAAGTTATTAGATAAATTTATAAGAAACCAAGGTTCACTGGGAAAACAGTCAGAATGTTGCTTTTGACTCCAGTATTGATTCATTGAGAATTAAAGTCTGTTCCTGAGTTTAATCCTCCTCCTCTTGCTAGTAAAAACGAGCAGCTGATGTGTGGGTGGCAAGCAGAAGAAAAAGATGTGGAGCAGAGGCAGCTTTGCTCTGCCATGCTCTGGGACTGAACAGCATTTCCATTAGCAATCCCCAGAAATTCCTGTGTTTATTTTCTGAAGGCTTTAGCTGTGCCTGTGGCTGGGTGTGTGAAAATCCCCTCTGTATGTCACTGTAGCAAGGGCTGGCATGTTCTCAGGTCAGAAAAGCAAACGTGCACCTCAAATCCATCTTCCCAGCCGGGGCTAAAATGCAAAATTCCGCGAGCGGGGCGAGGGGACCTGCTGCCATGCAGTGTCAGCAAGAAGGGAGCAGAGGCGTTAATTCAACAGCTCCTCCCTTTCTCAGGATCAGCTTCCAAACCGATGTTGGCCTCCCTGCATATGCATGAGGAAAGATGCAGCAAAGTTTCAGASCTTCCTAGCAAACTGCTGCAGCCTCAGCATCGGTGGCGGCGGTGGGAGGGTCTGGGTTTCGTGCRCCACGGCCCTGGCACTGACCCCTCAGGGTCTCTGAGAGCATCTCCTTGCAGAGGGGCCCCTCTGGCACTTTAGTGTCTGCTGGGAGTTCCCTCCCCATCAGGTAAAAGGCTTTTTTTCCCTGTGAGCATTCCSTGCTCTCTGGGGATGGTGCTGGAGCCCCACTTTGCCTCCTGGCAGGTTGGTGGTCTCTTTCACTGGGCAGTAGCAGCAACAGGAGCCACATGGTTTGCTGCCCCTGTTTGACATCTTTTTCAGGAGAGATCAGGTAGCTGCTGCTTTTTTCCAGTCCTTGCCTCATTTTTAATGGTTTGTGAATGATCCCATTATGCCCTGCTTGACATGCTGAAAGGAGTTGTCTCCAGCAGAAGCTGAAGGTGCATCCTCCAAAGAGCGTCAAGCCAATCTTAAAAAGCACTTCTAAACACCCAGTATTGGGAGCAACTTTAAAATATTTTGTTGCCAGGTTTGGGTGGTTGGTCCAGAGTTGTGCAAGGGGGCAAGTCACACTATTTGTGAATGACCCAAAGCTCTGCTCTGACCCTTCAGATTCAGGGTGTCTGTGTGACCCCACCATGTGAGGATTCAGCTTCCTCAGAGCTTTTCTTCACCGTTTTGTTCTCAGAATTGCCCTCAGTGTGTTGCCTCCAGCATGAAACCCGTGGGCAGTGGTGGAAGGGATTCCTCTCTGCAGYGTGCTTTCCAGTACAGCATCGCTGCTGACACCTGCTAGCAGCCAGCTGAGGACTGATGGTTTCCTGCATCTACTTTTAGCATTGTCTGCTGCTATTGTTCACTTTTTGGAAAGGTTCAGCAGCTGGGAATCGTTTCAGAGAGTCTGCCTTGCCAGATGCAAGGATATGAGTCCCACTTGCCATTGCCAGGCAGCTTTTAATGGCTAGATAGAAAAGCTTTTCTCGCCCAAGARAGAAGTCCCAGATGGTATTTGAGGAAGGCTGGAGATGTGAGGCTCAGGCAGCCCTTGTGCTCTGAGAGTCTGCAGGGAGATTTGCTGACCCTGGTGGTTACATCAGAGCTGGAGCCTGCTCAAGGATGTGTGGCTGTGTCCCCTGGGCTCCCAGTGCTGAGCCAGGGAAGCGCTGCCTGGCAGGAGATATCTGCTCCTGAGCCTGCTCCTGCACCACTGGGACCAGGGCAGCCTCTATCTCTTCCTCCTCTCATACTCAACAATCAAACCAGACACGCCACTGCTTGGACCCAGTACTTGGGAAAGATGCTGAATGGAGAGGTTTAGAAGGAAAATTCCTGAGCTTATCCTCCGAGCAGCATTTTTCCAGGCCGGTGTTAGTCACAGCTGAATCAGAGGAGTCAGATCCTCTTGGCCCTCTTGGCTCCCAGCCTTTCCAAGCCAAGTGCCAGTTAATACTAACACTGCAATGAACTCGGAATCAAACACCCTGCCTCAGTCACAAAATAAGCAGGATATTCTTTGGACTGGGGCAGATCAGACACTGTGAAAACATCAGAGCCCTGGCACACAGCTGATGCCTCTGAAAATGACATGTCTTCCCAGTGTCTGATTGCTTGTTTTGAGCTCTGCTGATGAAGATGGATGCAATCAGGGAAGCAGTCCCTGGTGAGCAACAAGGGATATAAAATCAGAAGCCATTTTCCACAACCTGATGGTGAGTACYGTGCAGTTCCTGGCTCTAAAGAAAGCAAAGGCTGAGAAATTTCTTGATGTAGTTTCCTACCAGTTTGCTACAGGTCTGTGTCAGAGGTAAGGTTTCAGAAAAGCTCCTTTGAGCTTTTAATGGACCAGAACAAAAACATTTCTTTGCTACCTACACAGCAATAGGAGAGCAAATGCATGCCACTGTCAAAAAAACAATCCCTTCTTTTTATTCCTGTGCAACCTTATATCATCTGAGTATATTTTATGRCCAAAACCTCACTGGTAGGAATCTGGCTTTATGGAGCACTAACACACAGTTGTGTCCACACTGTGAGAAATGCTGTTTATCTGCAATGACCATCCYGTGGTATTACCTCTTGTTTAGTTCTTCCTCAATCATTCCAGCAGAGCCTAATGACTGGGTCTGCAGATCAGGCTGYGTAATAATCACTAATAAATCCTGGCATTTTAATGGTGACTCCTGTACTTTGGGTGTACCTCTAATAATGTTTCTTTGAAAGAGCTCTGGCTTATCCAAAGCTGATGGTTAATGCTGTTAAAATGTCAGACACGTGCAGCCTGGCTCTGGCACAAATTCCATGGCAACGGCGCTGCTCTCTGATAATGTGCATCATTCAAAGTTATAGCACTGCTAAGTGCATTCCTCTCTTCCACTGCTCTCTAACAGCATTTCAGCACCTGATAGACTCCACCAAGCCCTCAGTCTATGCTGTTTCCAGAGCTCAGGGCTGTCAAATACACTATACCAARGCAAACAAACATTTCCCTGGCAAAATATTTCCTGTAAAATCTGGTCCTAGAGCTATTTTTACTGCAATTGTTGGATTACATGTGTTTTGAACCTGTCATTGTACTTTGAGCTGTAGCACCTTTATGAACAGTACAGATGTGTTTTACATATACATTAGAAAATTTGTTCCAGAATAAATCCTGGCTTCTTTCATTTTTTTTCTTGTGTTTCTGTTGTTGTATAGCTGATATTAACAAGTGACATGGAAAACAACATTTGTTTTTGCCCTAAAGGAATTGGGGTACCCTGGAATTGTTTTTCAGTGGGGTTTTTTTTTTGTGTTGAACTAAACTGTGTGATGCATACATTTACCCAGTTTCAGCAGTGGGATGTGACATGACAGCTACAAATAAATGTCTTTGATATTCCTCAGACACTGGCTTATATGATAAAACCTAAAGACTCCAAGGACTACATGTGAATTTTAAACAGTGCCTTATGAATACAGAAGTGGGTGTCCTTGCCTCCCTGTGAATACACATGTCAATAAATTGTCATGAGCCCGGGGCAGAGCTGCAGAATCTATCACTGGAGACCAGAGAGAATCACATTAATTCTAACTTTGACTTTCATGACACTGCTTGTTTGTTTTTGCTGGGGGTTGGCTACGGAAGAAACAAAAACAACATTAGGTAGACTGGTTTCAAAAGCAGCTTTTGGTTTTGCAAGAAAATTCTGAGCTGGCATGCTAAATAGACAATATTTTCTTAGATCTGAAATCTAAGAAACTGCATGCTTCAGGTTGGAGGTGTGAGTACAGTTTATCTGGGGGTTACACAGAACGCCACTGCTAAAAGTGTGTGGGTATTTCGGGGGGGAGAGAGGTGCCACTGAAAGGTTACTCCAGGAAAATTTGTCACTCTGCAAACGCCTTCTCTGTTGTGTTTCATTACTTTCTAGCACATGTGAATATGCAGCCCTAGAGAGTCCTGACACTGGATGTGTTTATGCCACATTCCTAAGGCGTTTTTGGTTACAGCTGGTGGCTGCTCTCTGAGTGTCTATTTGGATTCCCGAGTGGGTTGATCCTAAACCAAACAAAAGGGTGAGGAGCTGCCCATGGCTCCTTCTTGCTCTGTTCAGGCTGGTCCTGAATCAGTGCAAAGGTGTTTTCAGCCATCGAGCTGATGTGGTTTGGCATAAAACTGGATTTAACCTCATCTTCTT
>JACDOX010000117.1:2144840-2173408 GCA_014549065.1 Cardinalis cardinalis
AAAAAAAAAGTGACATTTTCTTGATATTCTTTCTTCACAGTTATCCATACAGAGAATTGAAAATCCTAAAGAATGGCTCTACCTACCTCCAAGTGGCTGGCTGGAAGTTTGGGTCTTTTTCTGTTCGTAGTCTCTTCAGTAAGCACAGGTAAGTTTTCTTGCCACTGGGAAAAAGGGTATGGTTTGCAATGCTTTTTTAAATAGGTTTAAATTGATCAGCTTTTCACTCTTTGTATAAAAACAGTCAAGGAAAGAGTGAAAAAACTCAGGAGAAAAGCAGTTTTCTGGTGTGCCAATTTACCCAGTCAAGGGCAGCTGGAGTGGCAAAGACTGAAATTTCTGAGCAGGTGAAAGTACCCTCAGCAATGCCTCAGACTCTGCCACAGATTCTTAAACCAAACACAAAGCCAACAAACAAACAAAGAAATAGCAACAGAAACCTCAGGTCTAATAGCTGTGGCTGAGGGAGGGGAAGGCAAGCATTCTCCTGCATTCCTCCAGCCCAGATGTGGAGAGCAAAAAGCTCTGACCTGGGACATCCCTGTCCCTTGGGTTTTGTCTCCCCCAAGCTGGTTTTTCACTAAGCATTTTAGGGAAGGTTGGAAAGGGGAGCTTGATTTACATATTCTRTATACAGCTAGTTTGGAGGTTTGTGTTTGTTTGGAACAAAGAGCCCATATGTCTTGCCCAAAACACTGCAGCTGCATGGAGCAACCTCTCATTGTCATGCTCAGGCCCTTTTGGTCAAGAAGCAAACATTCAGTTAATTCCTTGTGCTGGGCAGAATTTGCACTTTTATTTAAAAAATGACAATGAAGGCAGTAATCAAGCTGTCAAGGTAACTGGACCAGCTGGCAGAAGATGCTCAGCCTGATGGTGTCATTGGCACAGCAGATGCTGGTGATGTGCAAAGTTCCTGCTACAAATTGGTTAATGAAATTGGGAATTTGGGTCCTCTGCTTCTGGTTTGTTGGCTTTTGCTGTTTGTCATCCCAAACACCAGCCTAAATTCCTCTTGATTTCCCCTCAGGCTTCCCTGTTTCAAAATAATGAGTTTGGGGGAACAAATCATCTTTTGAGACTGCAGAAAGCTCCTTGCCTAGTAGCATATTCAAGTAAATGGAAAAATGAATAAGATTTTTATCCTTTACATTTGAATTATTCTCTTGGTTTTATATCACTTCTCATCATGAGCAAGTTTTTTCTATTATCCTTATTCTCAGGGAAATAGCAGATCTTTTTTTTTAAAAAAATTGTTGTCACTGTGTATTGCAGTTATATTTGAACATCTATTTACAATGCAAGCCCCGTTCCCTGTCTGAAATATTTATCTTTTCTAACTTTTATTAATTCTGTGTGGCTTCTGGTAGGAACCCAGAAACACCTCCTCATTTCTCTCAATTACTGTAAATCAGAGGGAGTGCCTCTGACATTATTAATGCAATTCCAGCTTCCAGCTGGCACAGTGGTATCAAAATCAGGTCCTGGATGTTTATCTGTATCTGACTTGCTGCCTGGTAGATTATTGTCCCTCTCTGATTTGCTTCATGTATATGGGAAAAGTTTGCAGAGAGACAGGTCTATGCAGCCCACAGGAAACATCCCTCACTCACCTTGAAAATTGATATTTATTGGGGCTCTGGAGACTTTAAAGCCATGGCTGGTCCAATTCCATTGTTTTCTTAAGATATGAAGCTGGTGGAGGAATGTGAGGGGAAACTGAATGCAGATGGACAGATTTTGTTTTTGTTGCAGTGGAATTACAGATGTCCTTCAAGCTCCGCAGTGGCAGCACTAAACAACTGCCTGTTGACTGCACCAGTAGCAGGAAATGTTTCCTTGCTTGGATTCACATCACTGTCCTTTCCATTACCTGCTGGCATTGGTCCCTGTGGGGCAAAACCCACCCAACCTTTCTATACCAAGTTCCTGAGACATAACCCTGCTGAGGTCAAGGTGTTTATCCCATGCCCATCATCATTGATTTGTTGGTCCTGTGCTTTTCTCCATGGTGTTTTTGTTTTAAGGAATAAAAATTGTAGAGCTGGTGAGAACTCCCAGCCCYTTCTGAAGGCAAAGGGCTCATTGTTCAAACTTCCACTGACCTCAGCTTCCTAGGATTAGAAAGGGTTCTACCCTCAGAAAATATGCATCACATGTGAGACTCTCACTCACAGTTTTGTTGATTACAGTAAGACATATCATATTTGTTGATTAGAGGCTCACATATCAACTGAGGTTGTACCAGGGAAATATTTTATCTGAAATAAATAGTTGCAACATGAGACTCTTGYATGTGGTACGAGAGCTGTTCAGACTAACACGTCATGGCAGCCCATCATCAAATTGGTGTGTGGAGACTGCAGATGTGTGATCCCAAAATGGATGAATCCTTATTGCTTCTGCTGGAAAAGCTCACAAACACCCACACACTTGTGTGGTTCCTGTTGCTCTCTGTTACTGGATGTACTGGTAATTGCTTGGTGCTTGGTGTTTCCATGTTAGTTTGATCTTTTTTACTTTCTATCTCCAGTGAAAACATATAATGCAAACATATTTTAAATTATATATATTAAACAAAGCAGGTATTTGGGGGGCATTTTTAAAGGTAGTAGTTTTATCCTTTTATCAACACCTTCCCTGGGCTTTGTGTCTAGATGGTATGAACACAGCTACAYGTCACTGCAGGAAGGGCTCAGTGGAAGCCCCTTTTCAGTAGTTTTCTAGAAACTGCATCCCCTGCAAGGCTCCTTTGCATTGGGTTTTTCCATTCTTCCAGAAAACAGAAAACCATAGAGCTGAAGCTGTTGTTTGTTTTCTTTTGGTCGTGACCCACGTGTGCCCTGGTGCACTGAGGTACTGCTGTGCTCCAGGGAGTCAGCCAAGAGGCTGATGCTGAACGACACTGTAAAGATGCCCAGGTGCAGAGCTTCCTGCCCCCTCCAAACAAACACTGATTGTCCTCTCTCTCCATCTTTGCCCAGCAGAAGCAGCTGTCACATGTCCTGACAGAGAGCCTGAGTTAGAAGTGTGGAACCCAGGTCACAACGAAGAAAACCGCGTTGAAATCCGCAATGGCAGGAAGCTGCTGCTCTCTTCTTCTGCAACTGTGCACTCCATCCACATCACTGATGGAGGTAAAACCTGCTGCTCCAAGGCTGCCTGCACTCTGCTCTCCACTGGGACTGTTTAAATCCCTGGGGATCGTGCTGAGAAGTGGGTGGTGACTGGGCAAGCACAGCTTTACCTCAGTACAGGGCTGGGTGGTAGCTGAGGTGCTGAGATTCTTTAGCCATTGTAACCAGGCTAATTTCTGACCTGTCTGGAGAATTTACACAAGTAGCTCAGTGTAATGATCAGTTCTACTTCTGCAATTTGCTTTAAAACATTTTTTTTACCAAACCACTGGCATGATAGCATCACACTGCAGTAGTTGTGTTATCAGGGCCTCAGGACAGGGCAGATGCTTATGTCACTTTTTGTCTCCAAGGACAGAGCCATAGTGTTGCTGGCATGAATAACTTTCATTCATCTTAACTCTAAATTTCTGTCTCAGTTTTGAATGGGTCCTCTTCCATGTAAATCTTATTTGCAYTCTTCAAGAACTGGACTGAATAAAAACCAATGTTTTCATGATTTGTATTGAGAGCTGTTTTGGGGTGTGTGAAGAGAATTTTTCAAAAACTGAGATGAAAGCTCAGCGTTGGGTTTAGCACAATGATACCACAACCACACATGAGCTGCTGGGTGATAAAGCAAATGTCATCACCTTCTCTATTTAGGAAAACTGGTGATCAAAGATGATGTGCAGCCCATCATTCTGCGTACAAGACACATACTCATTGAAAACGATGGAGAGCTGCAYATTGGCAGTGAGCTGTGCCCTTACCAAGGCAATGTGGTTATCATCTTATATGGGCGGTATGTATGCATGATAAAATACTACCTTAGAACCTTCTGGCATTCCACGTCAGGGAATGAAAATGTTCCTTAAAATTGCATGTTCTCAGGTATACTTAGYGTCAGTGCTCTGTGGAAAGTTCAGTAACTTTTTAAGCAATTTAAATGGCCCACAAAATTGATGAAGGTTTGGGATTTTTTCTCTTCTACCGGAATATGAACACTGGGRCGTTTCGGCATGTTAGAGAACCAGCATGCACCTTCCTACAACCTAAACTGATTTTCCAGAATAGGCTTAAAACCTGAGGAGTTATTTTTGTCTGAAAGTTCTCCTCTCTAAACTTCCTTTCTTTCTGTATGGGAGYTGTGAGCTGAAGTATAATACATTTGTCTTGCAGATTGGTACAGGATCTCTTAAAATTTCAAGGATGCTAAATTAATAYTTAACAACCACTGGACCTCTTAGCTCCTGATTAGGGTCTTGCCTGCCTCCAGAATTCAAAAACACAGAAATGCCATTCAGTCTGGGCTCCAGGCCTCCTCTGGCCTGGATATAATGAATATAGCATGTATAAGCTATGTTCCAGATTGCTTTTAGCCCTTGGTAGCTGCTACTATTTTTTAAGATAATTTATTTTCCGTACAACATGGGCAGCTCCTGATTCTTGGAATACCTGAAAGAAATACACAGCAAACTTTGAACCTTCTCTCCTTGGGTCATGGCAGCACAAGGAGAGAGGTTCCTTGACTCAGAACAAACCCAAACCTGGTCCCTTTCCTCCCTTCCTGCTTCAGAGCGGATGACGGCAGCCAGCCAAATCCTTACTTTGGGCAGAAGTACCTTGGAGTCAGCAAAGGTGGCACTCTTGAGATCCATGGAAAGAAAAAGCTCTCCTGGACTTTCCTAAACAAGACTCTCCATCCTGGTGGCATGGAAGAAGGTGGATATTACTTTGAGAGGAGCTGGGGCCACCGGGGTGTCATTGTCCACGTCATTGACCCAAAGACAGGGGCAGTTGTCCATTCAGATCGGTGAGTGACCCTCTGGCTGCCTGCATGTGAGGATCTTGGGGAGCAGGCTGGGGACAGCATCACAGCCAGCTCAAACACACACATTTCAGCAKCTTGTTCAAATGGGTGCAATTGCATGTCTGTACAATTCCTCCTAGAGCAGCCATCTCCAAAACCAGAGTGAGCAGTGTTATACCTTGCAGTTTGTCAATTAGAGTTTAAAGGGTCATATTACAGTGAGCAATACAAAAGAGTACTTTCTTTATAGCACKTGCTTTTCAGTACATAAAGGTGTGGTGATTGCTGCAGTAAATGTTTATGGGTGTTTTTGACCATTTCAGGTTTGATACCTACAGAGCAAAAGAGGAAAGTGTCCGCCTGGCTCAGTATTTGGGGAGAGTTGCAAAYGGCATGATCCTGTCGGTCGCAGTGAATGATGAAGGATCCAGAAACTTGGATGACTTGGCCAGGAAAGCAATGACCAAACTGGGCAGCAAGCATTTCCTCCACCTTGGGTTTAGGTATGTGCCAGTCCTGCCAGTTCTCCCAGCACAGAGGCTTTATTATGTTCCTGAGATGTCCAAATAGTTCCACTCTTTCAAAGTCACAAAGTTCTTTCACATGGGAAAAAAAAAATAAAAAAAAAAGAGGGAAACATCTCAATGTGCAGTTTTAGCAGGCAATTAGATAGTTTCAGATGCACTCAGAGTCTATATTGGGTATTTTTATTAGCAGATTGAGGAATAGCATATGATTCACATTAAAAAAGATGGTTTTCCAAGACATTGTTCCCACAGGTTGCTTATTCCAATTTATTTTCAAGCCATCCCCCAAAGATTTAAGAAGCATATTCACACACACACAGAGGATTAGATGGACTGAGTGTTAAGGAGGGTACAATAATTGCTGTGTAGCCCTGGCTACATACAGACACACATACAGCACATTCCTCTGCTTGTCCAGAACAGGTCTGGGGACTTGTGCAGCACAGAAATTCAGCAAACATGGATTTATGGTGTGGACTGTAAATACWTCTGGGGCCAAAACAGCATCTGTGTTGGCACACAGACTGTTGAGAATACTTACTATTTACCCAACTGTAGCCATTATATTTTTTGTGTTTATCTGAATTTATGTRGGCTTTTTTATGAGGCACTAAGAGGGTGTCTGCAGAACACACACACACACACAAAATCTGYCTTGTAGGGAGAAGTGTTTCAATACAGGAGTTGGTGGAAAGAGACATCTGTCAGCTGGGCACACACAGATGGAGCAAGATCTGGGGTGGGTGATGAAATGGTTGTGTCAAAACTTACAGGGGTTCCTGGTCACCAGACAAYACATTTCAAAGAATCAACAAGGAGGGCAGAAATGGCCTCCAAAACCAGGCTCTCTCCATCAGTGCAATTCTTGCTCTCAAACCTAGACCCCATATTAGAGGCCATTAACCTGCTGGGTGTTTTTTCAAATGCTGGAATTAGGGAAATAGAATGTGATTTTTGAACATTATACTTTTTTTCCCCAATGATGCTACAGGAAGGAATTGATGGTTTTTGCATATGTTCATAAAAGTAAATTGCACTTGGTATTTTTAGGCTTCTGTGGTGTTTTAGTGCAAGCTTCTCATCATTTTGCCATCAATGTTTATAATGGAAATACTGCAGAAATTCATCCATAGAAGTGTGACTTTCAGTGTTGCTATTGTTTSCAGTCAAAAGGCTAATCCTTGCCATGCTGTTATCTGAAATACCACAAAATTGCATTCCATGAATTATGGAGACATGTGGATAAATAATGAAGTAGTAATTGGCCAACACTGTCTTCTACCAGCATACTAGTGTGTGGAAAAATATCTGGTGCATTATTTAAAATAACATATTTTTAGGAGTGTTCTCAGAGTTTAAGTTCATCAATTCTCAAAAACCACATTGTCTGGATGGCAGCTGGGGCCAGACTTAGAAAGGCAGTTTGATGGCACAGTGGAACACAGGCAGCTTTAGGTGTATCCAGGCTTTTCCTCTAAAGCAAACTGAACTTCCACTTCAGTGTRACAAGATTTAGATACAGTGATTTACATTTCAGATACATCTATATCTATGAATAAGGATGTATGCACTTGACAGGTGCTTTTGGAAATATTTTTCTAGTATCTTAGAAAAAATTGTTCAGAATGAGAAAATTACACACRTGTGTACACATTTTACCCTCTGTGGCCATGGCAGGCTCTGACTGAGCAGAGCAGATGGATTTTTATTTCTAACACTCCTGTCACCACTCACTGCCCAGCACTGGGGCTTGCTGGCTGCTCCTGCTGAATCCTGGCTGTCAAATCTTCTCAGCTCCTGAGGATGGCTGGGGCTGGCCATGGGCATCCCTGGGAGAAGAGGAGAGTTATTCAGTCAYAGATTGTGTTGGTTTCTGGAGGGGGTGTTGGTGGGGGTTAATGGGCAAATTCCTGTCCATCTCCACTTGCTCAGTGTTCAACCAGATTGTAAAGTTGTGCAACTCCCCCTTGCTGTAGCAGAGCYGATGCACAATGCTGATTTATTCAGAAATGTTTCTGTGCTCCTGGAATCTCTTTTAATCCCTATTTGCTGAGTCCGGGACATTCATTAGGAATGAAAGGAAAATCTTGCATTCCTCTCCTATTGTTTTCCTTCTGAAAAATGTGTTTACTCTTTCAGTGTGAGCCATTTTTTTCCCCTTTTACTAATAAATGAAGAAAAAGCCTTTTTGCACTTGATGACACAGTTATTCTCTTTGGAATTCCACACAAATATCTCCTGCTTGGCTCTGGACTTCCTGGTCGCTTCATTTCATACAGCCCAAACAGATTGCATGTGTCCTTATGTGTCAGGGTTGAACGACTTTAAAACTATTTTTAGTGGCAAAATAACAGGGAGAAACAAGTATTTTAACACATGAAATGGGGCCAGACCTTGAGCTGCAGAAGTGAATAACTCCTTATTCTTTAAAAATTTTTTTTGAGATTATTTTTGAGGCATTATAATATTTTGTCATTTGTTTCAAATTTGGTTTACCAAAATAATAATAACAACAAAAAAATCTATCCTGAGTGCTGAGTGATAAAGTGTCCTTCCTGCTCCCATCCCCCTCCTCTCCCTGGATGGAGATCACAGCCTGTCAGTGCCTTCAGCAATTGGCACAAAGGCAAATTTTCCAGCAGGAGCATCTGGCTGGCTGGCAGCTCCCGAGGCAGTGGTGCTGGCAGCTCCCACCCAGCCTGGCCAGGGCTGGGGCTGAGAACGCTGCTGGGACAGTGTCCCCCTGAGCAGCCGTGTCCTCCAGGGCCATGGCACAGCCTGGGCTGCACCAGTGCTCACCCTGGGCCTGCCCCTGCTGCCCCCACRGCAGCACATCCCTGCAAAGCCCAGCTCGTGACTGGGGTGTGTGTTAGTGGCTCTCTGTCAATGTCTGTATGTGTTTTATTCCAGAGCTCCAAACCACTCTGGTTTGGAACTTCACTTGCACCAATGTAACGTGACCTGCAAGACTCCTGATGCAACTGAAATGACCAGATATTTATAACTATAGAGACATGACCTAATCCATGGGAGTTTTTGGTAATTCAGGACAGTCTCCCTACCACCCTAATAGCATATTTTTTATTCTCTTACTCATTAAGAGCAGATATGCCTGAACTACCTCTACTTTGAAGATAAAAATGCCCCCTGACCCCTCCTAATTGGGTTCACCCCCAGGGCTGGGAGGCAYTTTAGTCCCTGTCTCCATTGTTCTCACATCCTCCAGGGTGGCTGATAGCTACTGAACCCGCTTGATCAAAAACCATCAGATGATAATGAACTGAATTCTGACATGGGATCAGGTTTGAATAGACAATTCAGAGCTGTAAACCTTTATCCTTGTTCAATGTCCAATGTTCAAAGAAGGAAACCAGATATGCAGAGACTATCTAAGAATTTTTACTGTCCTTTGCCAGCCAGTCTGTCTATTAGAAATTCTCATGGGTCATTCCAAAGACAACTGTCATATACAAGGTTTCAGCATGAGCTAAATTTCTTTAAGCAGAAGTGGTTCCCTTTCATATTCTTCAGTGTATACACATGTACACACACACAGAGGATTTATTTTCAGGCACCCCAAGGAGCTGCCAGTGTCTCTTGGGTCTATCATACACAAGTATCTTCAAACATTCATTTAAAAAACAAACACACTTGTTACAGGCATGTTTTAAGTGGAGATTTGTCTTCAAATTTGCTTCTCTTCTGATAYATTTACTGAAGAAATATAGAGTGTTAAGATAATATTAATTTTAACTACTCTGCCTGTGACACTAATGAGACTGTTTTGGATGTGGTGCCTCTGAGAAATTTAGGAACATTGGGCTATAAGAAATATCCATCTCATACTTGACATTACTTGATCATTTCTCATTTTCATTTTCCAGGCACCCATGGAGTTTTATTACCATTAAAGGAAATCCCTCCTCTTCTGTTGAAGACCACATTGAATATCAAGGTATTTAATGCACAAAATGCTGTCTYGATGTGATGTCTGGGAGTTACTGGAGTTATAGCTGAGATTAATTTGGCCAATGGTGATTTTACTTCCCACTGCATTACATCAAAGCTATGAGCAATTGATGGTTTGACACATTTAACTGAATGCTCCCTTTATATATTGCTTCTTCCCACTAATGCATCTGAAGCAGCTGAGTGAGGGATAGCTTAGGGTATCCAAACCTCTAGATAAAAGGTGAAATCCTGCACCAGTGTAAATCCATGTAACTTCACTGAGCTCAGACACTGCCTCTCTTAAGACACAAATCTGTGGAATGGACCAAGTTCACACCAGCTGAAAATTTATCAGTGTATCCTGAATTAGTAGCCTCAAGTCCTCCTGTGAAACCATTTTCTTGCAAGCTGGACACTGTTGAGTCTCTGTCTTCTCATGACATGAATAACACAGCTTGCTACAACATTAAATCAAAATAGTAATATATGACAAATAATTGTGGGCTTTATCCTCTCTTAATTTTTGAAAGTTTTTCTTCCTCATTATCGATGCAGTTACAAAAGTGTCTGAAGCCTCACTGCAAGATTAGTAAATATTTCTGGAAGTTGTGCAGGGCTAATTTTGAATAATGTAGTCAAAGTATGCAAATAAGCACAGAGACAATTATTTTCAGTTCTTACTCTTATCAACTGCATTCAATGATTTTTTCCAATTGATTTCAATGATTTTACCAAATGTTTTGGGTTTTTTAACAGGTCACAAAGGCTCAGCTGTGGCCAAAGTATTCAAACTATTCAAAGCTGAGAATGGMGAACATTTTAACGTCTCTTCAACAAGCGAGTGGGTTCAAGGTGAGGGGTCTGTGGGTTATTTCACTTGGTGCTAGACAGCTGACAAATAGGGTGAATCATCCTTTTTCCTGCAATCTTTTTCCATTTGGGAAGAGTGGACTTGCTAGCTGCTATTTATGTCGTCACTAAAGCAATTAATGAACACCCACAGATTCTTCCCCCAGTTGTCTCTAGGACCCTATGAACAACTGGGATCCTTTTTCCTTTTCTGCACTGGGTATGAAATTCCATCTCCTATGGTCTCAGAGATCACACACAACCTCTTCTTTTCACTGCACAGTCATCATGTCCATGTTTCAGACAACACACAGTAGCTGGTGCAACTTGATCTGAAGATCAGAGAAGGCAGCTGAGGCAGACACGGATCCAAAATCTGTATCTATTAATAATGCTTACAGTGCACATGCCAATTATGAAGCTTTTAATAACTCTGCTCTCCCCTGGCTGGTTGCACTTCACAGCATCATTAAAAGTGGCTGACAGACTGGCAGGAAGAGGCATGAATCAGATCATCAGTGAAGAAACTTGTGAATGATATCCGAGATCACATTTAAGCTTCGTGCAYTTTCGCTGCGCTCATTAAGCTTGACTTTCAAATGACTATACTTGTTTGCACTTGTCTCCAGATGTAGAATGGACAGAGTGGTTTGAGAAGCCTGACAAAGCGAGATCTAAGGACATGGAGAAGCTGTCTGACTTCAAAGCTGCTCATCCTGACAAAATCTGCAGGCAGCCCATTGACATCCAGGTAGGCAGGCTTACCACTCGCTTTAGAGGGGCAAGTCTTCTTTGGACTGGCACTGAACCCCCAAAATAATTGTGCTTGTCAGTAATTTTTGTTTCTAAATAAAATACACCAATTATTTTACCACTTTAATAGATAACCAACAAGATCTTGTATACAGTCTCATATTGTTCTGGGACAAATTTGATAGAATTGAGTTTCCTTCRGTAAATTCCAGCTCCTGGCATGAAAAGGTGTACAGATGGGTCATGGACAGCACAGATGCTATCACGAAATATGTGGTTCCCTGCTGGAAGATTAAAAGGAGCAAGCACATGAAAATTTCAAAGGTTTTAAATGGTCCTGCAATGGACCCTRCCTAAAAAATTAATCACAAAATGCAACAAGATAGTGCAACTACCAGCTGTAGCAGGTGGTCAAAAACATTGGTGAGCTTTCAGCCATTTCTTGGAACCAATTGTTTTATCTCTGTGGAAAAAAATTTGAATTCTGTTTGGAGCTAAGCATTATAATTATGCCATCAGGCCAGCATGCTGAGGAGCACTGAGATACCTTTTGTGACCCTGCAAAAAACCTCTTTAAGGACAAAAAGTCTAGCAAGAAATGAGGGTATTTTTTTGTATAGGTTCACCATATACTTTTTATGTCTACCTATAGCAGAAGCATTGCCTAGAAAAAGACAATAAAATCCTTCACATCTGTGGGAGGCTGAGCCTAAGGTTCCTGTGTGCTCTGAGCCAGTGGAGTTGTTCTTATTCACAAGAATGTRGCTATTGAAGTAAATGGGAATGCCGACTGTATGAGTGAAAGTTTCCAGGGCTTGATGTTATAAAGGATCTCTCTTGAACAGAAAGGAAAAAACTGCCCTATAATTTTCTTCCAGGTCTTACCAAATCCACATTCATTTCTGCTTCCATATATGCGTATTAGAAGTGACAACTTAGTTCAAAACAGGGTCAGATGTTTATGATACATCCACTTCTAGAATGCCTGTTAAAGCAGAAAGAAGACATTCTTTGCTCTAGACACAAACCTTTTTTTTCCTCTTCTGTGACATAAGTTGTTTTTTTTCCCCGCATGTATACTAAAAGCAAGACATTTTTTCAGTTTATCCTGCAAATCTTAGGGCAAATCCTTAGGTACTGTAATCTGGTGCTGCTCATTGCTTTTACAAAGCTACACTGATTTATAGCAGCTGGCCTACCCCAGCTCTGGAACATGAGAGAAAATTGAAGATATGATGATGATAATAACAGCAGAACAGCACAGCCAGAGGCACATTCCTCCAGCTGACGGCGCAAATCCCACACACAGCAGCAGGGTGGATTCATTAATAAGGAAAGCCTGCATGAGTGAGAGAATCAGGATCAGACCCTTCATTGRAAGATGGCTTTTCTCCTGGTGCCTTGCCAAAATGCACGTGGTATTTGGATTGCCCCATGCAATGCAACACATTTTTGTGAAAGGGTCGAGAGAAATGCAGGCTCTAGAGATAGAATGTGAAATTTGACAAGACGCTGAGACACTGCCCCAGCAGGAACAGCAGAGAGGTTTCATATCTCACTGCTTCTTGGCATGATACAGCCTTGAGAAGATAACTTCTCAAGACAGCTCTACAGGCTGGTACTTGCCTGTGAGAAAAGGCCACTTTCTCCTTGTTTCTTTTGGAACAGGCAGCAGTGTTGCAGCACCCTTGGGGTTTTTTTGAGAGACTGATCCATTCAATGGAGAAATAAAACCCCTAGCCCCTTTCTTCTGCAAGGTTCATCCAGAGCCTTGCCACAAGCAATGGAATGAGTGCAGTGCAGAGGCTTGAAGCCATGGGTTCATCTGGGTGCAAGCATCCKTGTTCAACGTTTCCATCTGCCCTCAAACCTGTGGCAAGAGAAAATCCAGGGCACCGAGGCAGCTGTTTGTGAAGCTCCCATACTCCTCCCAAACAGCCCATGGTCTCCCACAGACACAGGAAAAGGTGTGCACCTCAGCAGGAGCTGTGTGTGAGCAGCAGCTGGAAATGCTGGCTGGAGAGCACAGCCACAGGGGTTTGTGAGGCGGTGCTTGTGCCACCACCCAAAACAAAGCAAAGGCCTCTTCTGATGGCTCAGATGTTTTGGTGAAATCCCTTCAGCTCACAGCAGCCCCTGAGTTGTATTTCCATCCCTTTTCCAGGCGATGACTCTTGATGGAGCAGATTTAACCACGGAGGTTTTCTACAAGAGCGGCCACGATTACCAATTCCTGTGCCACGGCAAGGACCAGACAGGAGAGGGCTGCCACAACTACAGAGTCAGGTTCCTGTGTGGCAAATCTGGTATGTGCCCCATCACTGAAAGCCAGAACAGAGAACAGCAGAAATCCTGTCCTCCCACGACTGGCTCCTTCTTGGTGTCACGACAACTTCTGTAATTTTTCCAAGCTAAAACTTTGGGCTAGGCAATGGAGACCAACCCAGATAGAATGGCTGAAGATTTATCTCCGGAAAAACTCCCGGGCACTAACAGAAGCAGCAGGGTGGTTTTTCAAATACCCAGCAAGGCTGTKAGAATTATTTGACAAGTTCTTTCCTGTAAATTCCTTGTCTTTTGCAAAAACATTTTGGGATGAYGTAGGCTTAGTCAATCAGAACCTGTGAAGACAACAGGGTTTGAAACTGTCATTTTGAGGTTAATCATTCCAACACCGCTCTCCTTACCCTGGTCATTGGACAGGTCATTAGGATTTTTGGYGCTGGCAGGAAAAGAAGGGTGGCAAACTTGTTGTTTTGCTGGAAAAAAMCACCATTAGGTTAGAGACCACTTGGCTGCTGTAAACAACAGCACCCAACGCCCACAAGAGCTGCTGCTAAGTGGGTGTGGTGAGAATGAGCCACTAAGAGCTACATTTAAATTTATCCTGGCTTTAGTGGAAAATCCACCTGCCTGCAACTAAAGAAAAATACTTTCCTGTTTTCTTGCTTGCCAAGCCAAAGCCAGTAAAAAATATGTTTGAAGGAGTTAAGTTTATTTTCTTTTTAACATGAGAAAATAATAATTTTTGGGGGCACTCCAAGGAGGGRTGGGGGGGAAAAAGGAAAGAGCAAGCTTTTTCTGATGAGATTGACTGAATTGCCCACCCTTGCATTTTGGGTTTTCAGTGAAACCGAAGCTGACGGTGACCATTGACACCAACGTGAACAGCACGATCCTGAACCTGGTGGATGATGTGAGCTCCTGGAGACCGGGGGACAGGCTGGTGGTGGCCAGCACTGACTACTCCATGTACCAGGCAGAGGAGTTCCAGGTGCTGCCCTGCAGAACCTGCAAGCCCACCCAGGTCAAGGTAGCAGGTGAGGTGCTTCATCTTATCGCTCTGGCACTGCAGATCACAAATTCTGTCATTTGCACTGAGGTGACTCCAAGAAGAACTGAAAAATGTTGAAAGACGCCTGGATTTGATGGCTGGTTGTTAGATGCTTTTGGGATACTTGAAAACAATCTAATTTGATTTTGGTTCCTTTCTGCCTTCTCTTTTCATAGCTGACTCCATTTTTGTCCCCAAGCATGCTATTGAGTGGGTGAATTCACTTAAGAGGAACAGATACAGGTTATGTATTTGAGGTTTGCAATAACTGCATTTGAAACACCACTTCCTAGAAAGCAGATGAGCAYAGCTGATGGGAAGAGGGAACTAGAGCAGGAGCAGACTGTGAGACACTGCAAGGCTATGAAGTAATTTCCAGCTGGCTGCTTTCCTAAGTTCTATTTAACAAGAACTGTAATCTTACATTTTAGAAATACTGTTTTGTACTACTGAAGCTACTGTTTCCCGTTCGCTGTGTCTCCAGAGAGTATTGCTTAGAGGTGATGTTTTAACCAAACATTTCTGGCAGGCAGTGAGTTTTCCTGAGCCTCTGCACTGGGGAGAGGGAGTGCAGGGTGCTGCCAGGGCCAGCCTGAGAAGGAGGAGGGGGAGCCTTTGTAGAGCCCCAGCATTTTTCTCKTGTAGGTGACCAGCTCAAATGCAAAACAAATTGCTTTTGATTAATGGATTTTCTAGTCCAATGATTGTAGAATGGCCTCTGGACACAGAATCCAATTAAGAAGCATAACCACGATGAAGCACAGACTATTACCAGCAYGAGCATAAAACTAAAATCCAGAGTGGGAGATTTAATCTCCACTTCAGTCTGTGAAGTTGTCTTTMCCTTCTAGAACCTTGTTTTGGAACACTGATAAGCAGAGCGTGGAAATAGCASATGACCTGCCCCTTATCTGAATAGATGAGGATTATTTTGCTTCTGTAATTTACGAAAGCAAACATTATTTTACAGTGTAAAAGTCTGTTAGTAGATGAGGCTGTCTTYCAGGGGCAGCATCTGCCTGGTGGTAAATCATGCGTGTGACTTTATCTTTGCTTGCATGCTGGCTGTTGCTCCAGGCAGAGGTCTTGTCTGCRTTTACAGTAAGACCTTTCTGAGAAACCATGAGGGCACTTGGAACATCCAATGCACCAGGGAGTTCACTTGGTTCTCTGAAATGAGCCGCTTCAACATTATCTCTGATGCAACTTCTTCTGGAAGGTACCAACACRCTTCCTTTGGCAGCTGCCTCCCCACAGAGCTTTGGCCATGCATTGTTGGAGACGTGCATTAGGCCAAGAAAAATGTTATTCACAGTCTGAATGTATCATAGTCTTATGACTTCAAATGTCTAGTGCTTTCAAAGAAGATGCATTTCCAAGCTGAGTATTTTTCTTGAGCAACTTTTGAGCTGTTGGACTCAGACTGGTATGATACAAGTCACATCATGAAGATGGTCTTGGAAGATTGCCAGTAAAAATAAAGATGGTGTAGGAGTCCTGGGCTTCCCATAATCTGATGGATCTGTAGTAGATTCATGTTGTTGCATTCATCTTCTGCAACAGTGACAGCTAGGTTAGTTTAAGGAAACGAATAATGGGTTAAAAACAACAAAAAAGTTCATGGGAATTTCAAGTAAAGAAGCAGTGGAAACACTTGTTAAAGCAATTGTGCTCTTGGTCTCCAATTTCTCTTTAGGAGAATTAGGACATTCCTTTTATTACCACAAATGACATGAATACCAGGGCCAAAGTCTCTCCTCTCTTATATCCAGGCAACTCTATTGACGTCAATGGGATTTCACTGATTTATAAATCAAGGCGAAATTTAGTCCAATTATAAAATTCACTTCCAACTTTCTTGTAACAAAAACACATTCACACTAGAAAACAAGGTAATCTGCCTGAATCTAGGTTCAGTCTAGATGAAATAAAAGCTGGCAAGGCTGAGATGTCCCCTGCCCTTAGGGGCCAGGAGGTCCCTGAGCTGCTCTGTGCCTGGCCATGGTGTCACTTCATCCGCTGCCCTGYGCCATGGCAGGTAATTAGCCAGAATAAGGATCACTAATGGCCCCTGGTCTTAGCACAGGTGTAATTGGGTGTAGAATAACATTAATCATAAATGTCTGCCTGCCTTTTGCTGTGGAGGTAGGCAAGATTGCTTTGCTGCTTCTGAGAAAAGCCTTCCACACACACATTTATACACAGGACCTCAGAGGGGTGTCATTTGTAATAAGTGAAAAGGCTTAATTTTCCTAAGAGGTTTAGTTTAGCAGCTGAGAACTCCAAAAGTTTGCCCTTTGAAAGACAAATGATAAAACCATTCCTACCCATGATGATTTATTTCCCTTTTAATCTTTATTTTTCTCCTTTCTATTTATTTTTAAAATGAAATGGTAATGTCAGATCTGAACTACTTAAGAGTTTCTTTGTTATAAAAAAAAGGCAGAAAACCTCTGCTTTGTGGACAGCCAGTTTGGTGTGGCAGCCACTTGGCATACCAAGGTTTAATATAATTTATGCTGTCATAATTTAATGGTATTTTAATAGACATGGTTTAACATATTGTGCCAAAAAAGTCAAACTCATTAGTTAGCTCATGTCCTACTTATATTTGATACTTCCTGCTGAAACTCATACTTTCTTTACTGCCTAGAAATGGACTGATTAGAGCTTTTCAAAAGAACTTAAGGGAGTTAGTACTGAATTGCCATCAGGTTCTAGGAGGATTTAGTTATTTAACTATGGACATCTGCAAATCTCAGTGCAGAAAGTGAGGGAGGACACACAGGCTCTGATCTTTTGCACTTTTTACTGGAGTAGCTGCCCTAATGTACAGACTGTGTCTCCCATGGGTAAGTGTGGTTTTGCATGAGGACCCAGATCTGCAGGTCCTGCTCCCAAATGGTCACTCCCTTAAATGGAGCCTTTCCCTCTACTTGCTTTCTTTGTTTAACTCTTTTTTTTTTTTTTGACATTTTTTGTGCCTAGATTATTTTCACTGTGGGAACAGATTAAAAGTGTTTGATCTTCCAACTTCACAAGGTTTGGGGAGGGACAACAGKGCAAAGGGAGGGAGCAGGGAGGGAGGAAGGAAGGAAGGGTTGTGTTGTTATGATAGAACTGGATAGTAGGAAAGATCAAGTATTTTGTCTAGTTTCTCTGGGAAACAAGTCTTATCTTCATCTTGGTTGCTCTGTATGAAGTTTCTACTAATGCTGATAAGTTTCACCATGGAACAGAAATGATGAAGTGCTCTTTTGTGCTCCTATATGCTCTTGATAAAGGATGAAAAAACTATTCGTGCCCGGCATAATTACTGCAATTATCCCACATACTGGGGAACCTATGAATTCAAGCACACATCTCTTAAATCCTGCTTATTGGGTTGCAAATATTAGAGAGATAAGGAGTTTACTGTGATCTTGTTCATGCMGAGAACTTTGAATTAAAAGTATAAATACGTAGTTGTCTCACAAATTCACAGCCCGTGTCGGCATTCATCTGGTGCTGTAAGGATGGGAGAATTCACTCCACTATCAAAATTGAGATATTTTTAGAGATTTAGGGTGTTCTGTTTAGAAGTTGGCATCATTTTGGCTGGAACTTGACAAAAGCTCTTTTTTTAAGGCAACCCTGGTGCTTGAGGGCAGGGAATCTTGTGAAGTTGTCGTTTCCAGCAGTCCTGCAGAGCTCCCTCTACCTTGGGGCATTGCCTGGGAGCTCAGCTGAATCTCATTCAGGTTTACATAGATGTTCATAAAGTAGAGTTCGTGCCTGATTGCTGTTATGTCTATTTGCTGAAAACTTTAATTTTCCCTGTAAAAGTTAAGAATTGGAGGAATATTTGTTGATTAGGACATTGGGTTGTGCTGTGTGACTCAAGGAGCCAGGCAGCTCACTCAAACCATGCTGAGTTWCAGGCCTGTGGCTTAGGGATGCAACAGCAAACCCCAGCAAGATAATTCAGAATAATGAGGATTTGAAAGATGCCAGCGTGAACATTTGTTTGTTATTAAATATAAGCCATAGGGGCATTACCACCAGTGATGACAAGTGCTTGGCAAAAATGATAAATCTGTCAGATCTGGGCTGGCATCTGCAGTGAGTTGAGCTGACATTAAAGATGCCTTGAAGGATTCACTGTCGCTGKATTGTGGGTTGAGCAGACAAATTGTGTTTAGCATTTGCCTGAAAAATGTGATTAGGAAACATCAAAAGACCTTGAGGTACTGGGTCTTATCCCTAGAGAGTCCAAAGGAGAAAAGAAAACACTTTAGAAAAAAAAAAAATCCAGGAGAATCTCAGCTTTACTTTATCTTCACCAAATCCAGGCCTTCAAGAGCTGGCTTCACTTCTCAAAGGGAGATTTAGCAGTTTGGGCCATTTAGAGCCAAGGGGTTTAGGAATGCATGAGTGTACCTGGGAGGGTTTGCTGAGAGATCTAACTCACCAGATCTGAGCACTCTCCACATTTGCAGCAGTTGAAATAGTTTTAAAATCCCACCCTTCCCAGGTTTGATAAGGCCCAAGACCCAATTTTATGGCTGGGTTCACATGTGGCAGGTTTTCCTTTGTGCCATTTGCTTTGAATTGCTTTGTTGACATTAGCATGCCCTTGCTGAGTGGATCATCTAWGTTTATTTTAATGTATATTTCCTTTTAATAATTACCTTATCCTTACCAACAACTGACTTCAGTAATCACTGCCTTGAGTAATAAGCACAGGAATGTGCTCATATTTTGCTGAGTCAAGACTTCCACCAGGCAAGCCCACATAGGAAGGAAGTTCTCCCTGTGGATTGACGTTGTGCTAGCTGGAGGCGCTGCTCTGACACATGCAGCAGCACAGCCAGGGAGCTTTTCCTGTGCCTCTGTTGTGGGGAGATGTGATCTGTGTCACTGCAAGGCTGTGTTTGGTTTAGATTACAATGTGGCACAAGGCTGGCAGGGCAGTCTCTGTCCATCAGGGATGCAGCAAACCCTCACCCAGAGGAGGAGAAGGTGAATCAGTGGCCTCAGGGCTTGTTGGTGGTTGGGAAATCAGAGCACTGCCTTTGATGGTGAAGCAGCAACACATCCCTCCCACTTTCAAAGCACAAGGTTGCCTTTTTAGCATCAAACCACTTCAGGGCCCGTTTGCAAACCCCTGGCTGGGGTYTGCCCGTGGTCAGTGCTCAGGGTCTCAGATATCCTGGCTGCCCTCTGGGAAGGCTCCATGTGCCAGCTGGGAGCAGCAGCCAAACTTCAARCTTGTGGCTCTGCAGAGTGAGATGGTGTGAACTCCCTGAACTCACCRCAGGGCAGACTCTTTTGTGGGCTTTTTCCCTGCCCAACACCAAACATGCCCCGTGTCTGTAAATGCCCCTCACAGAACTCCAGGTCCCATGGGAAGTGCCCAATATTGTAGTGCAGGTTCCCAGCAGTCATTTACAGCACACAAGGGCTCCCATGCCAGCCTCTGTCTCCCAAAAGCTCCTTTCAACCCCCTTGCTGCAGGGAGCTTGAATTTCTGTCTGCCTTGAGAAGTGGTTTGTTTTTCAGAACTCTATTAAAGGAGCTATTATTCCAAATCCGCTTTTACTTTGGAAGGGGATTGCTTTCCGTCTCTCCTTTTATCTCCAAACATGTCAAATCAGCAAAAGCATAGAGTGAAAAACATGCACCCAAGAAGTTATATTTAGAAACTGGTTAGTCCGTATTTAACATTCCTGTCAGTGCTTACCCTGTTTTGCATGTCTGGACTGGTGTTAAATTAAATTAAATACATGCAAGCATGACATTTATTATTCTAGAGCTCAGCACAGGAATAACAAAACTGCCTATCTAATTTCACTGCCACAAATCCTGGAGATGTGGCTTCAAATAGTAWGTTCTTATGATTATCTAAAATCCTTCCTGCATTTCAGTAAATCAAGGAGAGGTCAGCTCTGGGGAAAACTGAAAAATAACAGCTTAAAAAAGGTTCCATAAGGAGAAGCTGTGCTCCTTTGCAGACTCACTCAAGGCTCCAGCATGGGGTATCCTCATGTGGAGGGTACTCACTGCAGTGGCTTTTTTCATGTATATGGATAAAGGAAGCAAAGCTGCTGTTTTTTGGGTGGGTTGAGTCTGGTTTTGGCCACACACCTGATGAGGCTCACTGGCTACAGGGCAACAACACGGACAGGGGGAAGTCCAGGACTTTCTAGGGAGACGATTGCAAAAGTGAGTGAGGTGCAAATCCAGGGTCCCTTACAGCCCTTCATTTCTGAGATGAGCATGCAGCTCTTTGGCCACCACCACTCCACTAGTTAACAGAGAGTGTTTTTTACAGGATGAGATGGTTTTGAAGGCAGAGGTGCCCAGGCAGAAGGCAGATGTTGTGGTGTGAGCCCAGTCCCGTAAGGCAGCAGCGGGAGAGCAGGGTGGAGCACTCACCCTTCCCAAACCCCAGCATTGCCATCAAACTGCTTCCAGCTTYAGGAGAGGAGGGGGTGAATGGTGTTTGCTTATCTTTTTTACATTCATAGCATCATGTTTTGGTTAAAAATAATATTGGTTCAGTGTTCAAAATCCTTCTCTTGACTTGGCACTTCTGCTGAAGCATAAAGTGCTGTGCAGGGATAGCCAGGCCTCAGGCTTGCCATTTGTTTCTAATTAAGGATTTGAACGATTCCATGGAAATTAAATACATGCAAGTGTAGCATTCCTCAAAGTTCAGTGTTGACTTAAAGAGTTTATTACTTATTTTTAGTGGAATAATGCAGAATGGAGTCAGTAAGGTGAACCTTTTCCCAGCTGACTTTTCTCTGCAAAAATCTGCGGAAGGAAGGAGGTAGTAGGAATATGTTTGAATGAAATTACAACAAAGAGATACTTTGCTTTCTAGACATCCCCACTGCCTGGACTTCCCCCCTTTCTGGCCAGGCCAGGGAAAGTTTTTCTGTGCTTTTAACCCCTCCATGGAGGAGGGGGTGTGTGGAAGATGTTATGAGCAACTTGGCTTGGCAAAGAGAGATGTGGCTTGGGGTAGATGGAAGATCCCATTGACTCTGACTGCACTAGGGCAAGAGGAAGCCTTGGGAGCAAGTTGGAGATGTGAGGGTAGATCTAAAATGGAGAGATTTGGGAGACCAGGGAGTCAGAGGTTTTAGAGGCCACAAACTTGGTGAGGGGCTGTGATTGTCCCAAGCCACAATTCCTGCAGGGCTTTCTGCCCACTCTGCTCCTGGCTTGCATCAACAGCCATGGTGTTAGCAGGATCTGGCTGATGCTTGCCCAAGAGCAGTGCTGTGGGGTCTGAGCAGCTCCCTGTGCCTCACTATGGGAAATGCTGTGCTAACCTTAGTGATTTAGACTTTCCAGTAGCTGCATCATCAGGGCATTTTTGCACTGGATGTTCATACACAGCCACTTGTAATCCACAGTTCCTTTTCAAGGTAGGAAATGTGTTTTGTCTAACAGACTGTTGGTTTAACCCCCTGGATAAATGAAGCAACCTGTGACCAAAAATCCCACTTCCTCCATTGCAAACATCCCACCAAGACCTTGGTGTCACCTGTGCTCCAGCCTTCCCTCCTTTGAGGTGTCAGCCAACAGTCTGTGCTGACTCGGTTGCCCCTTTCATTAGCCCCACCACAGGAAGCCCAGGGGAAGCCAGCAGCCCTGGCAGAGTAACCCTGAGAGTGGATCTGGTTCCTTTAGGGAAGGCCACGTACCTGCACATGGGCGAGGTGGTGGACGGCGTGGACATGCGGGCCGAGGTGGGGCTGCTGAGCCGCCACGTGCTGGTGATGGGAGAGATGGAGCAGCAGTGCTACGAGTACAGCAGCAAGCTCTGCTCCTTCTTTGATTTCGACACCTTTGGGGGACACATCAAGGTGAGGCTGGAGCCCTTTGCTTTGTCCTTTCCTCCTTCCAGCCATGCCTTCACATAGCAAGGAAGCCAAGATGCAGGAAGGGAAAAATTCCTCATCAGCCCTTGAGCAAACAAGCTCTCCCCACAGTACAGCAGATCCAYCCTCTGGCTGCTGCCTGTCCTTCAGCTTTGAAGTGCATGTCATGCCCCTGCAGACATTGAGGCTGGTGATCAATACACCTGAGATAAATTCYCCACATCCCAATCCCAGTTTTCCCTAGATTTTGGTGGTGCTTAGCTCAGGAAGTTCAGTTTGAACCCAGCTGGCTGAAACCCATGGAAAATGATAAATAAAAATTGCTTTCCTTCTACAATTAAATGTGTCTGTGGCAGTAGTGGGGAAATCAAAGAGCAGCTCTGGTCTCCTTAGCCACCATGGCCCCCTCTCCCTCACCCTGTAGCCCCAYACTCCCCTCCACACAGTAAATCTTTCTGCAGATACAATGCAGCCCTTTCTATGCCTGTCTTCCCTCTCCTTGCCCTCATCAGGCTTTTGTGTTTCTTGACTGCTGTTCTTTTGTTCTCCAGATTGGTCTTGGTTTTAAGGCTACCCACATTGAAGGTCTGGAGCTGAAGTACATGGGCCAGCAGACAATGGGGCATTACCCAATTCATTTCCATATGGCTGGAGATGTGGATGAGAAAGGAGGCTACAACCCTCCAACCTATGTGAAGGACACCTCCATCCACAACACCTTCTCCCGCTGCGTCACAATCCACGGATCCAATGGTTTACTGGTAAGAAGGTCCAGTGTCTGCCTTGGAGATGAAGACAGCAGAGAAAAACCTTCCTCATAGCGTGAATGCAGATYAATTGTTGCAGAATGCTGTGTTTTATTGTTAAAACCAAAGCCTGACTCTTCCCACCCTGGATACACAAGGAGTATCTCAACCTGCCCGTGTGGCACTGGGGGCTGTGTGTGACTCAGAGTGGGCAGAGCATTTGTCTGGGTACTGCAGTGCCTGCAGACCAGCCCATCCCTAATGAGTGGTTGGATCTTTCTGCAGACACGGAGTTTGCTATTTAAAGAGGATAATCAGAAGCTTTAAGTGTGCCTCATCTTTCCTGTAATAAAGGTTTGGGCTTGCAATGCCAGTCATAGCATTAAGCACTCACAGAGCTGTGATTTGCTGGAGTTGCACTCTATAACAAAAAATCCTTTAGGATAAATCTCTAGMATGACTGATGGATACCAGACAAGTTACAGCACACCAGAGATGTCAAGAACATGTTCAGATTCTCCCCAGATCTAGGGGTGCCTTTGTTTTTGGGGTAGGCATGCTGGACCTGTTGTTTGTGAACAGAAAAGGACTTGTGGGTGATGTGATGGTTAGAGGCTGTCTTGGGCATGGTGATCACAAAATTATAGCAGTTTTCTATTCTTGGAGAAGTAAGGAGGGGGGTCAGCAAAACAACTACCCTGGATTTCCAGAGGGCAGAGTTTGGCCTGTTTGGGAACCTGGTTGACAGAGTCCCTTGAGAGGCAGGTCCTGAAGGGCAGAAGAGTCCAGGGGGACTGGATGATCTTCAAGAAGCAAATCTTAAAGGTGCAGGATTTCTCTAGGTGAAGGACTCTCACCCATTCAGTGAAATGGCAGTGTATTCCAAAAGAAAAAAGTATATCCAAGCCCTGAAGAGGAGAATTTGTACTGTCAAGAGCCCTGCTACTATATATAACAGAATTTTAAGTGGAAACATAATTGSCAGTTGTAACCTGGATGGTCACTATGCATTAGGAGTTCATACCTCTGGAAGTGCCAGCGTTGGAAGGGAGTGTCCCAGGATAATTAAAATGYACAGAAGTTGAACAAAAGGCACTTAAATTGCAGTTCCAGAAGTAGACCAGCTTTTATCTGCTATTTATGAATCTGAGGGTTTGGGTTTGACCTCTGTCCTTCTAAGTTTATAACATGGTCTTGAAAACCTACCGAATGAGCATGGCTTCTGAAATGAAGAGGCATTTTACTGTGTAAATAATATAAGTCATTCAGGGTCAGGTGGCATTTGCCCAATCTGAGGCTGCCAGTAGAGGAGGGGCTTGGTGCACCATGAATGTGCAGAGTGGCAGGGCAGCATTGCAGGTTTCATGTGTCACCCTGGGATGGGCTGTCACCATGGCACCACCAGCCCATCCTCTGGCTGCACAGGGGCTGCACAGCTGCTGAGGAGCTGCAGCTGCTTCTGCATCTRATGTGAGATCTTCATTCCCCATTGCCAAACCAAATACCCAGAGCCTGGCATTTTTCTTATCAGTCAGATGGATGGGTTCATGCAGAGAATTTGGAAATTGCTTTGTCTCTTGTRCTTTCTCTGGGCAGCAACTGTGCCGTGGGGGATCTGTGGCATAGGAATTCCTGTGCTCAAGCTTTTCCAGCTGAGGTGGCAAAGTGGAATTTAGACAGGCTGATATAGSTGATGAAAGTGACTTGATTCTCTTGCTGTTATTGAACAACCACAATTCCCTAAATGATCATACTTTGCCTCTGTGACGAGGCACCCAAGAGAAATCTTGTAATTTAGGACATTATTTAGTCAGTATAATCCCTCTTGATTTAATTTATCAAAATGTGTGAATATGAAGGTCTACCTATATTTGTTTTGGGTTTTTTTAACCTCATCATTATTGCTGGTGGCTGAAAAGAAAGCCCCAGTGAATTAAAGCAATCTGATCACGTTTGTTCAGTTGCATCACAGAAAATGTRCTCCAAATGTTGCATCACTTAGGTGTGGTTTCATGGCTCTGATACACAKCTGCAGTCAGCAGCTCCATGCCTTGATTCATCAGGTGGTCCCACCACAATCTCCTCATCTGCTTTCCAACTCTCATTCCCTTCCTTTCCTCTTCTTTCTCCCCCAGATATATTCAAAGACACCCGCATTGGTTTCTGATGACTGCAGTAGTTATTGTGCACATTTCCCAGTTGCCTRTTGTCTTTTTACTTGGGCAGCACCATCTGTTTCTACATGCAGGGACACCACTCATGCAAACAGAGATGAGCTCTGTCTTTCCCCAGGTAACATCCATTCCCTCTGAGATCAGGTAGATCCAAAGTGTACTTTGCTGAGGGAAAATCTGCCTTAATGATGTGCACAAACCACACTTTGGAAATAGCCATACAAATTCTAGCTGGATTGTTAAACCTCAGCACAGCACTGGATGATGTCCTTAACATTGAGCTGTTGATTCAGAGCTGCTTCTTGCATGAGTGTTGTAGAGCACCTGTGCAAATGTTTTAATATATGGGAGAGGGACATCAGTTGTTTTTTACTGTCATTAAAGCAGGCAGGTAATTAACATACAGGCTCTCCTGCTTGCTTTGCTTCACTTTTCTCGTGTCACTTCAGAGATACTCACAGATTCTGAGAAGTCTAGGAAGAAAGAGTATCCAGTTATTTCTGATGACAGGTATTTTTCTGTGGGTCTGCACAGTCTGTTAGAAGCATCTGTCTCAACATTGGCTCCCCTCATTGATGGGTTATTCTGCACTTGTAAATTCATATTAGCTGAGAGGCACAGAGAGTCCTTCTCTGTAGAAATTAGTTTCTCACCATAATTATTGTTTTAAAATGCAACAGTTACCCTATGTTTTCTGCAATATATTGGCCAAAAAACCTCCTAGTTACACCACTGCAATCCCAGGGATGGAACTTTGCTCTGATTCCCACTCTCCATTGGATCCCTGTGTGCAAGCTAAAGTAGAAGCAGCCACTGGGGAAGGAAATATAATGGGGGTCAGTAAAGTCTGGCAGGATCCAGGGGAGACCTGTACTGCATGGAATAAGAGGTTGTGCTATCTAACAGCTTCAGTGATGTCTGCTTTTACTAATCCAGCTATACTTCAGAGCAATTGTTTTGCCAGGAAGGGCATTATCTGGCTCTAAATTGCTCATGGTTAATGTAAGATTATGGACTATTAGCAAGGTTTTAATCAAAGAAAAAATTAAATGCATTAGAAGAGTGATTTTGAAACAAGCATCTTGTTTGCTGTGCAARCATTTCAGCAGTGGGCTTGTGCATGAAACAAGTCAGTGGTGACTGAGAGATGGCTTATGGGGAAATAATTAATCAAAGAGAAGGTGGMAAATGCCTAAGGGACCAGATCCCTGGCTCTAACTCCCTCTTGTTCTGTGGGCTTTCAGGCTTGAGTTAGGAGAGCAATAGGCATTTGCTGGCTCTGAGCCTCTCTGCCAGGGCTCAGCCCTGTCTCACCCTGCTCCTGTTCTCTCTCACTGCTCTGGGAGATGTCATCCCCTGGGATAGCATCCCCTGCTTGGCCCCAGCTGARTCTGGGCACTGCAGGTTTCCATGTCCCTGTCCTGGTGCAATGTTGTGCCAGCTGGAAAGATAAATGGCTCAAGTGGCAAACATTTCTCTAGGGAAACTGCTTCCATCATCTGAATGTCCCAACACCGTTGCTTATGTGTMTTTTTGGTATTACTGTCCTGTGAGAGAAACCTAATAGGATTTGGTGGAAGTTTCTATGGAATTCTGACATCTCTGTGGTTAAARGACTTCCTCTACATGTTGGAAACCTTCTTCTGAATGTTGCTCACWCTCTTCAAATGTTCTGTCCTGTAAACCTTTGTCATAACAAGGCTGGGATAGTTCATTCTTCTGAATGAACTATACCATTTAGTATATATGTTTTAGACCTAAATAAAGAAGGCTAAACCTTGCAAAATCTATAATTTATTAGACATGGGAAGTTAGCAGTGAATTTCAATGAGGTTGCTTAATGGAATGTGCCATTTTTCAGGTCATTTTAGCAGTGTTTCATTTACTGTGGTGACTTGTGCTCAGAGATTTGGGTATTTACACTGGAGCATGGATGCTACATAATAGAAGTCKGTGTGGTTGTAAGCCAGTAATAGATTTGGCAAGCAAAGTGTTTGTTCTCATGTGAAAACACATTTGTAATCGTTTCAACACTAATACTGGGATTTTATTTGAAATTGGTGCTCCTTGCTTCAGGAATGAGGTGTGAAGGTGACAAAGAAGTCTCAAGGCTGTTTGCAAGAGCAATTCAAGCAGTTGAATGCCCATGCACTTGGTCTCTCAGTGACACCATGATGAACAAGCCTTCTGTCAGGGTTAATACTGTCCTTTGTCCCCTGACAATTACTGTTTCATCAGAAGCATTTAGAGGAACACTTCTGTGGCAGGTTAACCTTTGCTGGGGAGGTTTCCTGAGTCCAAGGTGATTGATGAGTGGTAGCTGATGGGAACASCAAGGAAAGAGCCCAGGAGATCCAAACCTTGCCCTGGTCAATGGAGACCTGACATTAATTTTCTATATCCCAGATATATCCACTGACAACTGATTTGCTGCTTCCCATCTTGTCCCGTCCTTAGGCTTCAAACTCAYATTCCTGCTCTCAGATCTTCCAGTGGTGTAAGGGCTGTTGTTCTGTCCAACCAACAGTGTCCTGATGTTACCAGCGTTCAAACCAAAACCAGAGCAGCATTGATYAACACCAGCTGATTTGTCTCAGGGTCGAGCAAAGCTTCTGTCAACAACTTGAAGAAAAAGATCAGGTTAAACCTAAAACAAGCCAGCCTGTCTGGAAAACAAATTTCTGCCTTTCTGATAGCCTGGAAAAATATTTTTCATCTCAGCTGCATTTTTGAGCTGCATTTTATGTAGCTGCCCATGTAACTACACATGAAGATGAATGAGCCCAAATGTGATTTGATTGTCTAATTCCTCTCCTCATCCCCCACCCTGTGTTTTTTCCAGCCTCATGCTAAGACAGTCTCTGATTTCTCAGGCAAACAAAGGAGCAGAATGAGCATTTCTTAGGTGATGACAAATTCTAATTAAGTGTTAGAGTTCTTGCTTTGACTATAAGCTCTTAAGGGCTGAGAGGAATCTAGCTGTTGGTTTTGGTTCTAGATCCTGCGTTCAAAAGGGAACTGAGGCTCCTGTGTGCCATCACACTGAAGTTTGTTCTAATTGTGCAGTGGCTGAAGCATAAAACCTCAACACTGGCCTTTGTTTTGTTCATGCAGGTGAAGGATGTGGTGGGTTATGATGCCCTGGGCCATTGTTTTTTTACGGAGGATGGACCAGAGGAGCGCAACACGTTTGAGCACTGCCTGGGGCTGCTGGTGAAGCCCAGCACTCTGCTCCCCTCCGACCGCGACAGCAGGATGTGCAAGCTGATCACAGAGGGAGCTTACCCAGGCTACATCCCTAAGCCCAGGCAGGACTGCAGGTGAGTGGGAGCCTTCTCTCCTTCTCCTTCTCCTTCTCCTTCTCCTTCTCCTTCTCCTTCTCCTTCTCCTTCTCCTTCTCCTTCTCCTTCTCCTTCTCCTTCTCCTTCTCC
>JACDOX010000117.1:2173443-2196118 GCA_014549065.1 Cardinalis cardinalis
TCTCCTTCTCCTTCTCCTTCTCCTTCTCCTTCTCCTTCTCCTTCTCCTTCTCCTTCTCCTTCTCCTTCTCCTTCTCCTTCTCCTTCTCCTTCTCCTTGCAGGACTTAGCCATAACAGACAGCATTCTGTGTGTGAAATTATGTAGATGTCTGTAGGGGTCTGGGCTGTTTGCCCCAAATTTGGGAGAGCATTTTCCTTGGGACCTTTATCCTTGTGCTATTCAGATGCCTACAGACCTAAGGTGTACTTTAAACTTTTTTCATAAACTCCATTGAGATGGTTCCCACCTAAATCTTTCTTTCTTGTGCCTTGTAGAGTCTTGAACCTGATGGTTCAGCAAAAAGTTGCTGAGTTCAGAATGGGCCGTGTTCTGACATTTGTGCTCATCTCAAATGACAGCTGGTATTGAAAAGATTTCAGTATCACCCATTTTGTCCACAGAACAAGCTGAGGTTTTGTTCAGACTTATTTTTAACTTTKTAGTTTGGCAAGGGAGAGAGAGGAATTCATGCAATGCTCTTTTTCACATCTGTGTTTGTTTATAAAATACACCTAATGTGCCTATTCTTAAAATAAGGGTTAATTAGCTAATGTGCTAATTTTCCACTGATAATTTAATAGTCATAGGGACATATTTTGTGTGCAATTTTGAAGACTGTTGCATGAATGAGTGCTTTTTAATGGAAAGGTGTTATGGTACTTTGATCTGCCCTGTCTTCCTTTATAAAAGAATTCAAGATCTGGTCAGAAAAACAGCTCAGCTTGTTTTGCACTGGGCTCATCCAGGCTGGAAGTGCATGAGTACACCAACACTAATCCCAGTGCAGAGACAGGGGATGAGCACCAGCTGTGGCTCCATCAGCTTGGGAGAGGCAGGCAGGGAGCTGCTGCTCGGAATCCAAACAACAGGATTGTGCCAAATGACACTGTAACCTGCCCAATCCATGTGGCTCTGAAGAGCAGATTAGGCTGAAAGACAGGTCACTGTGGAAATACACTGTTCTTGCTCTTGCCTACACAGCAGGAGGCGGTCTATAAATAATCCAAATTTGTTTATTTCTAGACCAGTCCCACGCCCAAAATAGAAAAATTTTGCTGTTTTCATGATAAAGTCAGACAAACGGAAATGCATCAGCAAAATCAGTTGGCCTAAAGCCCCTGTGAAGTCCCTCAGGCAAGAAAAAAATAGACATAAGGGTTCCACATGTTCATATCCTGCAGAAGGGCAAATCTCACCCAGCAAATTTAGGGCCCAGTCTGCTGGCTGTAAGTGCTGGATGTTTCCTGTGCCTGTTGGTTAACAAATTCTGTATCTCACAGGATGGACAATGATGGATGGATTGGTCTGTCCTCCTTGATGGGAATCTTTCAGTTGAGAGTCTTTTATGTGCMTTAGACAAATGGAATGCTTTTGTCCCAAAAGAAATGTGCAGAAGGGTGGGAGCAAATAAAGTTAATCAATCACAGCAGCTCTTGGAACAGGCAGATAGGGGAGTACACTTGGAAAGCCCTTAGTGGGCAAATTCATTGGGTTCCGTGATTAAACGAGTCTCTAATGAACCCAAGAGCTTATGTGGGGGCAAAGTTCTTCTCTGTGACTTGTGCAACAACATATTTACCTTATCATAAACCATGATTGACATCTGACAGCTTCATAGCAGGCTTGGAATTGCAGTTGAAATTCCTCATTTAATATGTGGTGTTTTAAAAGATAAAGCCATGTTCTCTGTCAAACCACAGAGGACATGAGGTATGAGAAGAGAAAGAAAAAACACATTCCTCTTTCCCCTGGGCAGGGCCCCTTATCTGGGGAGGTATCAGCCCTGCCTGCMCTGAGGGAGTTTATGGGTGACTCTGGTGTGTGCTCAAAGTGTCATTTTCATGTCATTCTTTGTTTTTCTGACCTGCAGTGCTGTATCAACCTTCTGGATAGCCAACCCACACAACAACCTTATAAACTGCGCAGCTGCTGGATCTGAAGTGAGTGCACAAGTTTCTTATTTGGTAACAGCTCAGGCCAGTGACAGCCCTGCAAGGCTGAGGGAAGCTCTCACTGGAATAAAACCTGCTTTTGTGGCATAGACATTTCTAAAGCTGCATGATTGAGACACACATTAATGTGGCTGGTGCCACCAATAAAAAGAATGGTTTTGCTTTTGCTCCAAACTTCTTGTCACTTGCTGTTTCTAGAGCTGGATTTAACAAAATTCCACACTGTGCAGCCTGAATAAATTAAATAAATGTGACTGTGGAGTCTCAGAGAAGCCTTTGGCAATGATATTGTTGATTGCAGTACAGTAATGGTGCTCTGAAATTTCAGTCAGCCCTAATGCTAATTCCACAGACATTTTTGGTCACATCAGGAGCCCTTATTATCCTGAGAGAACATAAAAACAAGAAAACAGAGATGTGGTCTTTCCAAAGCTTTCAAATCTTGGGTACTTGTATTAGGACTCCTTGTTAATTTTTAGGCAACTAAACAAAAATTGATTTTTAAGTTTGGAAAGTCTCACTTATGCTCCAGTATTGAGGCCAAAACTTAACCTGAGGCGTCCTGAATATCAGAAGGGTGAATATCAATGTTTATGTGCGTTAAACTCTTTGTGTGCGTTAAACTCTTTGTGTGCGTTAAACTCCTCGTGTGCGTTAAACTCTTTGTGTGCGTTAAACTCCTCGTGTGCGTTAAACTCTTCCGTAGAGCGTTCCACGGGTCAATGGCTGTGGTTTGTCCTGAAATCTCCGGGCGTATGTCTTGTCAGCAAAGTCTCAGATGTCTCTCCTCTCTCTCAGGAAACAGGCTTTTGGTTTGTGCTGCACCACGTGCCCACGGGCCCCTCGGCAGGGATGTACTCCCCCGGCTACTCGGAGCACATGCCCATGGGGAAATTCTCCAACAACCGCGCGCACTCCAACTACCGGGTGAGTCTGCAGCAACGGGAATGGGAATGCTGCCCTCAAAACAAACCCCATCCTTCACTCCAGCTCCCTGGACCTGCTAGCTATTACAGCCCGTGCCTTCTGTTTCCCTTGGAGCTCTGCTGGCTTGTTTGTGGCTCAGATAMGGCAGCTCGCGGGAGTGCTTGCAGCCAGCCGGCACCTGCTCCGCTTCGGCATCCAGAGCGGCTCTCCCCTCTGCTCAGGCTGCTTCCCTGCCTCTGTGCTCCTGAATACAGCTTCCAGGAGCATCTGCTGGCAGCCTGTCTAATGATGCACCTCAGCTGCCAATGCTGGCAATTACCTGAACAGCTTCTAGAGGGATAAACACGGCCGCTGTGCCTAATTGCCRTCTCTGCTGATTTGCTCCTTAGCATGCCATGTTGTGTTACTGAGGGCTTTAGACTGAAGCTGAAGGTTCAGGTGTGTGGAATACATGCAATTATGAGAAAAGTGCAGCTTTGGAAATTTGCAGYAATTTTGGAGGGTATATGCAAGTCTGGATAGTCCTGGCAGCCCTCTGTTTCACATGCTATTGACAAAAGCTGTTCTTAGCATCATGTGGGTGACTTTGSCTTAGAACAATTGGAGGTAGAGTCTGGAGATGGAAAAAGCTGTRAAATTTATAAATATACTGTGATAATTGCATTTCTCTTTTCCTTTAGGCTGGAATGATCATCGATAATGGCGTTAAAACCACCCCAGCCTCTGCCAAGGACAAAAGACCTATCCTGACACTGATTTCTGGGAGGTAAAGTGTTTTGTATAGCTTGATTTGGAAAAGACTTCTSTAAAACACTGACTGAAAGCAATGAAATTGCCCCAAGGAAGCTCACAAGAATAATTGCAATGCCTTTGGGGTGGCTCTTTATGAGGAAARGTCTTCACTTAGATACACCTTGCCATTTCTGACTTCATCTCTCCATTCTCCTTTATAAGGGACCCTCAACACCCACACCCTTTCTGAGCTGAGCTGGCTTGGATATTACATCTGCTGTTGGGTGTTCCATTGATTTTTGAATTTTTTAGGTAAGGAAGAAAATTTGCTGCCTGGTCAACAGTCCCTCTGGGCAGGAGTTGCTGCAAGAGTTTTTTAGGAATAAGAAATTTCAGTATTCCTTGGGAATGCTATTAATTTTGTTCATTCTTTTAGAACCTGCTTGAACAGGGAGTGCTTATGTCATGGGGCTCATGCTTTGATTTCACATTTCAGTCTARTTCCAAATCTGACACTGCAGTAACAATCACAATTAAATACACAGAGCAATCCTTCATTTCTGTGCACAGCCTCTCTGTGGTCTAATGGAGCAATTTAGAAATAATGGAAACCTCTTTATAGACTGGATCATATCAGCAGACCTACTGTGGTCTGGTGGCTTCTGAGAACCCACTCTCTCCCCAGAGCTGGCCCCAGAGGAKGCTGATGAAAGGGCTGCACTTGCACCCTTGTATCTCCTTAGAGGTTGAGTCTGGCTCTTAGTTACCAACCCCCTGACATGTAAAAGGACTTAAATACTCTCAAATTTCATMGTTTCTTTCCTAACAGACCAATTGCCTCCAGTTGCACCCTAACCTACATTCCCCCACAACTGCATTTCTTGACAGAAGAAACCATGTAAGGAAGAGAAACCTGCTGAAAGCCTCTGCTCAGCAGGGGAGAATGACAACTCTATCTCYTTCTCATCTCTGGGGTGTGGGTTACCCAGACTGCTGTAGTCATGCACTGGGCAAGCATTACAGGGGTGGGATCCATCTTCCTTCCCAGGGGAGCCCAGCYAGGAGCTCAGATATCAGTTATCCACATCACCCTGGTGCCCTGGCTAGCAGCTGATACTAAAAGATGTTCAAAAGTGAATGTTATTTACATTATTTAAATGCTCAGTTAATTGAAGTGATTAATTCAATGGTAAAAGTAGCTGCTAAAAAAAAAAACTTAAGAGCAGCCTGCTCTTGGGAGCCTGATGCTGCTTTTCCAAGAGGCTGAACACGTGCCTTGGGGAGCTGCCTGCTGCCACAGGCGCAGTTAGTGGTTAGAAAAGGCAATTTCTCCCCTGCCATACAAGGGCAGGAATGGCCCTTGGAAGGCAAACAATTCATAATGCACTCATGGTTGTGCTCGGGGATTACCCAGCAGCACAAACTGCAGCTCAGGTTATTTATTCCATTTTCCACCTTTCACGTGACAAGACTGAACTGAATAAATGACTGAAGTTGGGCTGGCTAGAGCAAACTGTGAGCTAGGCTGGACAGTGACAGAGTTGGAGAGATTATTCTGCATTCAGTAACAGCATTAAATGTCCAAGTCAAATTCTGGACCCTGTAGTTATCATGGATGTGAATGAAATTGGAATCCATCTCWAAATATCTGTACTTAACAATGCCTGGGGAATTCACAAGAGCTGATACTAAATCTGTCTCTGAAAGTAAATTCACAGTGATGAAGCTGCCAAAGCAATATTCATTTATTGGAACCCTATCAGCCTGATGCTCAGTTTTAGATTGATATGATGGCTTATTAAGCAAAGCAAAGTGCTATTGAATATCTGTTAGCAATCTGACAGCTTGGCCTCGCTAGCCGTGGTGAGGAATGAATTTTAATCTCTGAACTATCCGTTGCTGGCACTGAGTTGGATACTCATCTGTCAGGTTTTCTAAGCTGTGCAGTGTCATGGAGGATGCTCCTCCAAGAGCAGAAAGGTGCCTCAGGACAGGGTAAATGACAGCCAAGCTCAGCATCACCTTGCTCAGATCCTGTGGCCCAAGCAGTGGCTATCAGGGAGCAGCTGAGGGCACACATTGCTGCAGTTTCTGCTTCTGTCTGCTTTTTTTCACCAAAATAGGCCAATATTTCATCATACTGAGAACTTCAGGGTCACTAAATCTGGTACGTGTGTCCTGTGTAGTGGGAGTAGTGAAGGACATACTCTCAGCCCCTCTCCAAGATTTTTAAATTCCTTTCCACAGCAAGAAGAATTTGGCAGTGGTACTCATGGCCACAGTATAGCCAGAGTTAGGAGATAAGAATGCTCAAAAGGGAAAACAAAAGGATATTTATCTAAATAACAGGAACATGCTAAAGGATAGCAGTAAGAGATTAAAAAAATATCTGGAACTTTTGGGAGCAATAACCAACTTTCCGTGCTTTCAGCAATATATCAGCAATACAACACCGGAAAGGTGAAAGGAAACTTGGAGCAGGTCCTTACAACTGCCTTGCCTGGACCTTCCTTCCCTTGGCAGCTGGGCCTKGCCATCACAGCTTGAGCAGACACACTATGTGGATGGAGAGTGGTCCCAAAGCTGTTCCTGAGTTACCAYAAAGCAGATGTTGAGCAGGGCCATGCAGGCAGCAAGGCCACCTTCCCTCTCCAACCAACCTTTCCTCCCTCCCTCTGCTTGCAGGTACAGCCCCCACAAGGATGCTGATCCTCTGAAGCCCAGGGAACCTGCAATAATTGAGGGCTTTATTGCCTACAAGAATCAGGATCACGGGGCCTGGCTGCGAGGCGGAGATGTGTGGCTGGACAACTGCCAGTGAGTTTTGCCTTATTTCAACTCTCCGAGTTCAGCCTGGTGTTTATGGCGAGCATAGCTGTGGTTCAGGCTATTTATATCGCTTTGCACCTTTCATATGGGCAGCACTGAAATGAAGATGAAATGTTAAGCCACCACAGGCATTATTTTACACAAACAAAACCTGCTTTGTCTGAGCTGAGGATCCCTCAGGTTGTTTCTCTGTGTGATGCTGACCAGCAATAAATCATCACAATAGAGACACACAGATGTAAATAACTAAAAATAAAACCTTTTTTTTTAATATTAAAGATGAGGTGCTTTGAAAGGAAAACAGTGAAATGCACCACCTTTCCTGGCTCAGCCTGGTCACAGATCAGTTTTATGTGGTTCAGTGTAATGCTGAATAAGCAGGTACTGATGGAGCAGACATTAAACTATGCATCACAGCAGCAAGGGAGAGAGTCTGGGCAAGTGTGTGTTGTGCTCTTTGAAGGCCATTTCCTGCCCTGGCCAGAGCTGATATTTGTTTTGCACTTGGAAACAGATGATCTGCTGCAGTTTCTGTTTCTGAGCCAGGCTCCTGATATCAATCCTAGCAAAGAGGAGAAGAAGGAAAAAGCCCCTTTAGGAGGGATATTGTGATAACCCTGGTGGGAATGGCTGCCACTCTGATATCTGGTGTCCAATTCCCAGCCAGAGCTGCCTTACCTTGGAGTGACCCAAACCTCTTGCAGCAGCCAGTGGGATAAGCTGGCAGCAGTGACCTGGTGAGAATGGGGCTGTAGCAGAACACTCAGAAATGTCATATTGAGCAATAGTTTGTGTTTCYTATGACCCACAAGAATCCACCCTGCTCCAAGGCCAGCAAGTGTTGTCCTCACAGATCCCACTCAGGTCACTGGGACATTTGCATTGCTGAATATCCTTTGCCAGGGTGCTAAAGCACCAAGTGCTTTATGAGTTTCCAGCAGCAAATCTCTGAGTGTGTGTGAATTGGAGGAAGCAGCCATCAAAATGTAATTGTCTTTATAGCCAGAGCCATTTCCTCTTCTATGGCTAGAACCTAATTTATGTGTCCCATTAACAGGGCCAGCGTTAATGTGGCCTGCAGGGAGGCAAGGAGGCCATAGGGTGGGAAGGACTGCCACCTACAGACAGCAGCACAGGGAGGGGATCTGCTCCCAAGCCACTGCCAGCATCAGTGACAGACGTGGGAGGTGATGCTGGTGTGAAGTCACCGTCAAGACTGACTCGAACTATCAATTCATTGTAACATTTCTCTAAGCAGCACTCAAGGACCAACATCTGTGATTTATCTTATCCTGAAATTTCAGCAAAATAGAAAGATAGTCCAATTTCTTTTATTATTATTTTAATAAGGAAGCTCTGGTCTCTGTATTCCTGTTGAGGAAAGAGAAGCCAAGCTGCTCTTTTTTTATCACCTTGCAAAGCTCTTTTATGGAAGGAGTTTGTGAAACATGAGGACAGGGAAGCACAGTGTGTAAGGCAAAGCACCATTAAATAAAAGCTGGTAGGAGTGGGAGATAAGCATGATTGTTTTATCTACCAGAGAAAAGCATGTGATCATTAGACAAAGGGATAAACCTTTATCAGGCAAGTAAACTATGGCTAGTAATCACCATCTTAACCCCAGCTGGAGCAATCAGGTGTGTGTCTGCTGCTTCATGTGATCTGCAAATTCTGCAAGATGTGCCAGAAGAGATCTTCTAAAACTGGAATGGGAACAAGTCTGGAAAAACCTGAGTTCCCCTGAGCACTGTACTCTAATTAATAAATAGTGCTGTTCCCCACTAGTTTGCTTGTTATAGTTTGACATGACAAGCCAAAGCGACCCCAAATCTCTTCTGAAGCATCTCTCTTCTCTTGGCAGGTTTGCTGACAATGGCATTGGGCTGACCTTGGCGAGGTAAGGGTGCCAGGGCTGGGTGGCAGGGCTGGGTGGCAGGGCTGGGTGGCAGGGATGGGTGGCACAGGGCTGGGTGGCAGGGCTGGGTGGCAGCCTGGGCTCAGGGCTGTATGGCAGGGCACAGGGCTGGCTGTCAGCAGCCCTTTCACCTCCAGCCCTTTCTTCTCAGCGGCGGCACCTTCCCTCAYGATGATGGCTCCAAGCAGGAGATCAAGAACAGCCTGTTTGTGGGTGAGAGTGGAAACCTGGGCACAGAGACCATGGACAATGAGATCTGGGGGCCTGGGGGCCTGGATCACCGGGGAAGGACCCTGCCCATCGGCCCGTAAGTTCCGCTCAGCACATCAAAGCACGCACAGTTCCCACTCCCAGCACAAATCCAGCCCASTGTGGTTTCCTCAGTGCTGTTCAGTTTAATAACCATTACACAGAAAGGATTTAATTTCATGTTTCCCAATCCCAGAGTCCTCACTGTGCAGCTGCTGCTGGCAGGTACATCCTTGCAAGCTGCCAAGACAGATCAAGCTCCTCTTTCCTCCCCCCTCCCCTTTGCAAGGGGATTTGAGAGGACAGCAAGAGTACTCKGTGCTAGCAGGGCACCTCTGTGATCAGCAGTGCTGAGCAGTGAGCTGAGCTCCATCAGCTGCCAGGAAGGTTCATAGAAGCCCCTTCCTGGGCTTGCATGTGCTCGTGGGTGTGCTCAGTGCTGTTACTACAGTAGCCTCACAGCGAGCAAACAGCTCAGCTGATGCTTTTCTGCCATATTGCAAGCCTCAATTTTGCCATCACCAGTGATGCTGGAGACTTATCATAATACCAATAATGAAAACCCATTCTGCTATGACTCTCCTAATATCCTTTATACATATGTGGACATACCTATCTTGGGTGTTGTATGCAGAAACTTAGAACAAATGCACTTCAGCAGGCAGGAATTCTCTAAGGGATCATATGAGGAAGGGATCAAATTTATTTATCATAAGTGAAATTTGAAATGTTTTATCTTAGCCTCTTGAAGACCTTAAGTATCTTGTTCGTTTGATTGGTATGAAGATGGTGTCTTCTTTACCTTGCAGCTGATATCAGAAAAGGCTGATAAAGATTAAWTAGTCTGCCCTGTCAATTCTTCTTAACTCTACAGATTGTAGGACCTTTTCTTTGTTTTCAAAAACATTTTTTATTGCAGTTGATTTGCAATGCTTCTCTCCAAATCCCTTTGAAAGATGTGGTGGGACTTCTTTTAGCCCTGCCATTACTCAGCCTAAGGAGTCTGTACATCTCTGCTGAGTTTCAGGTTTCACTGCTGCAGAACTCATTTCTGATGGCAAACACGAATTTATTCATCTTTAGCTCAGTCCTTTGGCATTGCTGTTACTTCCTTCCCTGGAGAGGTACAGGCTAAATAAAGATGATCTGTTCAACACGAGAGAACTTGAGCTGAACTTGCAAGGATGAGAGAGCTGAAAAGAAGGGAAATCCCTTCTCTTCCAAAGCAGGAACTTAGGAGCCTCCTATGGCCTGCAAGAACAGAAAGCTCTGTGGGACCGTGCGTGTCTAGAGCACATCTCCTGATGCTAACGTGCCATGACCAAGTCTCTCTGTCTCCCTTGAATGCGTTCCAGGGATTTCCCCATCCGAGGGATCCAGTTCTACGACGGGCCCATCAACATCCAGAACTGCACGTTCCGCAAGTTCGCGGCGCTGGACGGGCGGCACACGAGYGCCCTCGCCTTCCGCCTCAACAACGCCTGGCAGAGCTGCCCCAACAACAACGTCACCGCCATCCGCTTCGAGGATGTCCCTGTGAGTCCCCTCCTGTCGGGATCGTTAGCTTGTCAGGGTGACCCCGAGAAAAGTTAGAAAGTCTCTTTTCCCAGCCCGGCGCTTGAAGAAGGAGTCAGGGCTCTTCCTTTCTTGGTCTCAGGGTTGTTTATTGTATCTTATCTATAGAATTCTTTCTCCTGCCCTGCCGAGGTCTGTCCAGCAGGACAGTTCCAGGCACTCTGCCTGCTCCCAGGGTGGTGTTATGTCTTTATACTAAAAGATACACATATACAGTGTTTACACTTACTTTCCAATACCCATCACCTATGTTAGACAGTGAGCTTCTACTCTAAACCAATCTAAAAGTGCCAACATCACAGCAGAAGATGGAGGCCAAGAAGAAGAAGGAGAAAGGCTGGACGTGCCCAGTTCCCTCCATCTTGCCTCCTGAACCCCCATACCAGAAACCATAAAATCTRCTTTTCTGCCCCATGATAACTTCACTAATATTCTACCTAAACTGTTGTGGCTTGCTGATCTTCATATAAGGTTGGTAATTTGCTCCATGGGTCATAATCAAAATCACAGATGTTCTGGGCTCTGTGCCAGGGTGTCTGAGACCCCTTGCAGGGGTCCTGGCTGTCCTCGACAGACAGAGGGATGTYCTGGTTCCTGACACCCTCCCAGACAACCCTCCCTGCCTTGGAAATAGGGCTGTGGGCAAAAAGCAGAAAATCTTGCCCATTATCTTTGCCAGAAGTTGAACAGCAATGAAATGTGATGGRTGTAGGAACAAGAAGATCCAAATGTATCTGTCAGGTTTGCAGCAAAACAGATGCAGGGATCGGTTAAAAAAACCCCATAGCAACACTGAAGTGAAAATAATTTCCATTTCTGTACGGTTCAGAAACYGAAGAATCAGTATTTCCCCCCCTTTATTTTCAACAGTGGTATAATATTAAAGCAACAGAAGGAAGTCTGTTCTGAAAGGCCTGACTGACCTAGAAGCAGAAAATACTGATTTTGGGGAACAGCCAGCGAAACTGAGCTGATGCAGGACAATTCTGCAGCCCTGCACACCAGGGTAATTCCAGACTCCAGTTCTGCAGACATAAATGAGAGCAGAGTCCAGCCAAARGGGGCTTGCCAAATTTTGAATTACAGTATGAACCTCTGGGTGCTGGTCTGAACCCGTCCTGGGGCCTGTTCTTTTGAGTTATTTTTGTATTTGCCTGCACAAATACGTGCTAACTGTTTCACTGAGGTTCACCTTTAGCAGCTGTTAAATCCAGCTGCCAAACATTGCAAACAAATAAATAAATAAAGTGGTTGGACTGAAATTATTTGTGTTGCCTAATTTTCAAAAAATTAGCAGGCTTRTTCACAGGGCAAGAAAAGTGCTGACCAGTGCCAAATATGATGGGAAAGGCAAAATTCCCCCTGAAAGTGTTGGTTGGTCACTCTCACATTGCACAAGGCAGGCTGGTGACATGACATTTATTTATGCTGGATAAAAATATCAGTCAGAAGTTGCCTGAGCAGCCATTTCCCAGGGCTGGCTGTTTCCCACATTGGTATGACTTCACATGGCTTGGAACTTTGAAGCTGTGTTAGCAAACAATGAGTGAAGTGGCTCTCGTGAAATCGCCCCCTCTCCTGAACCTTCCTCCAGAATTTTCAAGCAAACCTTCCCAGTGGGGAGGCTGAAATTGTGGTTTTTTTCGCCTTTCCCCCATGATCAGCAGGGAAATGTGTGTCTGCTCTGCCTAGCAAGTCAAACACATCTTTTGAGTCAGAAAATTGGTAATTTGAGCCACTGTAGTGRCCAAGGGCATCCTTTTCTTGTACTCTAAGTGATGAATTCCTTTCTGGAGATGTAAATTTGTTCCACTGTTCTGTTTAGATTACTTCAAGAGTCTTCTTTGGAGAACCTGGCCCGTGGTTCAATGATCTGGATATGGATGGTGACAAAACATCAGTTTTTCATGATGTAGATGGTTCTGTGTCAGAATACCCAGGCTCATACCTGATCAAAGAGGATAACTGGTTAATCAAGCACCCTGACTGCATTGATGTGCCTGACTGGAGAGGCTCCATCTGCAGTGGGCACTTTGCACAGGTAAGGCTGCTCACCTTGCAGTGTCATTATCACTTTGGTTTGTTTGAAATTTCTTGGCACTTTAAAGCTTGACCTGTAGAAATGGGCTTTCTTCAGAGTGCTCAGTGTTTGTTTGTCAGCATCTCTGCACAGGTGGCTTTGAACATGAGAAATACTGTGGTGTATTTTCTGAAACCTTGGCCTTGGCTGCTGACAGCTCCAACAACTTCTGCCTGAAGCCTYCTGAGAGCTCCGTGGGCATTCACAGATTAATATTCATAAATCCATGGGCTGTCAGCTAGTTATTTTTCCCTGATTTATGGAAGGAAGTGCTGCCCACAGTGTTATGGGAAATGTGCTGATGAGTCGAAATTAGACTTCAGCTTTCTTGGTCTTTCATCCTGTGTGTGACCACCAAACCATTCTTCCCACCACAGGAGCCCTGAGTGCTGCTGCCATGAGAGTCCTCACTTTCCTCTGCTCAGAGGGCCAGGTTTTGTCTTGTGTGTTGCAGCAGTTGGGRTTTTTTTGTGTGTAGTGCCCCTACAGCCAATTTCTAACCACTGAGCTGGGTTTCAGGCTTCTGAAAGCCAGACAGAAGGATCCTTGTTCAGCACAAGTCAGATGTCTGAGGTAGATACCGTCCTGCTGCTGAGGGTTGCAGGGTGCTGTGGAATATCTCAGCCCTGCTGCAGCCTCTGGCACATGCACTTAAACTCAGYGGATGAGGAAATGAGAGGKTTTTTTTGGKTTTTTTTTCCTGAAAACAGTTTGCTTTGTTGAAATGGAAGCCTAAGAAATTGAACATAAGTGCACAGCCCACAGGTTCTTGCCCAGCACACAGGACTTGCTCCAGCTCACATCTATTGAATATCTGAACCTTTCACTGTAGTTCATTAAATCCTTGGTGATCTTTTTTTTTTGTTTGGTTGGGTTTTTTTTCCATCCAGATATACATCCAAGCCTACAAGCCAGCCAACCTGRAAATGAAAATAATAAAAAATGACTACCACAATCACCCACTCTACTTGGAAGGGGCTTTGAGCAAAAGCACTCATTACCAGCAGTATCAGCCAGTTGTAACTCTGAGGAAAGGCTACACCATCCACTGGGACAAGACAGCCCCTGAAGAGCTGGCCATATGGCTCATCAACTTCAACAAGTGAGTGAACCGAGTCCCAGCATTCCAGTACAATCATGTAACTGCACATTTCTAATGGGTGAGGTCATCACCTCATGAGCTCTTCCAGAATGAACATGCCTGTTACAGGAAGTCCATTGAGTTCATCTTTTCATGAGCCGTCTCAGGTTCCTGCTTCCTCCCCCAGGAAGCTCTGTAAGATAACTCAGCTCATTTTTGGAAGTTCAGAGCTAATTCATTCCTGGAGCATGGAAGTCACAGGTGTAGAAGTCAGGAGCAGATCTGCCCTACATTGCTTAACTAACCCATGGTTGTTATGTCTATATATTTATGTTGCATTAATCCATTCTAAACCATGGAAATTTTAACTGGACAGGAAAAAACTTATTGTAAATTATTTAGTTTGGCTTCTAGCATGCCCAGGAAAATAATAGTTATGTTATAACTTGTTACAATGTGGGTCTTTGCTATTTTTAGGAATGACTGGATCCAAGTAGGGTTTTGCTATCCTAAAGGGACAACATTTTCCATTCTCTCAGACATCCACAACCGTCTCTTGAAGAAAACATACAAAACTGGAACCTTCTACAGAACCTCCCAAATGGAGAAACTGGAGCACAGATACCCTACCAAGGGGTACTACTACTGGGATGAGGACACTGGGTAAGACAGCAGGCCTTGCTGGTTTGGACATTGCTGCTTTGGGAATGCTGCTGGAGCTGGCAGCTGTTTGCCTAATGCTGCTAGCGGGGATCACAACCAAACCAGGAAGGTTTTCTGGGAATGTGACCAGTGTTTCATTTTCCTGGGACTCCCAGGCCTGCCAGTCATTCACAGCCTCTGCTGCACTGCCAATTACTCTGGGAAATGCTTTTCCAAGTGAATACAAATTAGAAAAGGAAAAAAAAAAAAGACAAAAGCAAAGTGCTGACCACAAAACTTAACTGAAGACATGCACAGCCCTTATTGTTTTGAGCAACAACTATTTATAAACACCATGACAAGGATGCACAGGAACTGAGTGCAAAGCCTGTTTTTTTAAAGGATTAAAATAATGGGAAAGAAAGAAGGACCTAAAATACAAAGCATGTATTTCTACATTTATGTATCACTTTAGAATAGAGCTCAGAAGGTGTTCAGGTGCTATCTGATTTCTCTGTTTTACTTTCCATGAGCTCCCTAAACCATTTCTGGGATGAGTGCTCCCTTTTATTTGCATGTGGGATGTTGGGCACTATAAAACACAGGGCCAAGGATTGCAATGAAAATTATTGCAAACCAGAGGAAAGAGTCCACCAAAACAGTATGTTTTTGCACAAAATGTTTGAAGGATGCTGGTTTTTTTTTTCCTGCCTACAGGTTGCTGTTTCTGAAACTCAAAGCTCAAAATGAGAAGGAGAAGTTTGCCTTCTGCTCTGTAAAGGGCTGTGAGAGAATAAGAATCAAAGCTGTGATCCCAAAGACAGCTGGTGTCAGCGACTGTGAAGCCACAGCCTACCCCAAGTACATTGAGACACCAATAGTGGAAGTGCCAATGCCAAAGAAGCTCTCCGGTGCACAACTGGTAAAGCAGCTGATTTCTAATCACAGAATCACTGCTCATGTAAATCTGGCACATACTGAGCCCACAGATACAGAAAAATCTTTATGCCAGGGTCAGCATGTGCTGTGCCTGATTTTCTGGAATGTTTCAGGCAGGTGAAATAATATGAAACAGATTCTTGCAATGTGTGGAGAGCCATTGAAAGCTCTATGCTTGTTCTTTTGGGACTCTGATGTGATTTGCTGTTCTTGAAAGCACAGGGTGAAAACTGATGAGCTGGAAGACAGGTTGGTCCAGTGAATGTGATTTTGGAGCCTCCAGCTCCTCCAGGCTGTAAGAGCAGCAATGACAGACAGAGGACTGAATAGTAAAGCTGAATTATTCTCATTTATGTAATGCATAACACAATCTCCAGTATCCAGTCTGGTTCTGGGGGAGGAAGTGGGRTGTTTATCTGTTATTTGGGTTTTTCACTCATTGCCCTTGAAACAGGAATACGCAGCAAAGCCTCAGAGAATTATTTGTCAGTTCTGCAAAGTGAGAATCACTCTGCCATTCAGTGAAACAGCTTAACTGGTGACAGGATGAGCAGAGAGGTTACCATTGTGCCCAGTTTCATTAGCAATTTAATTTGGCAGGTCAGTGCTTATTATGTAGCTTCCTTGTTGATTGAATTTCAGGGTTTGAAATGTTTTCAACAGAAATGCAGCATTCATGTAATGGACATTCTCACTAGAAAATCTGTTTTTTTTTGTTTTGCAAACAGAAGACCAAGGACCACCTAATTGAAGTGAAAATAGAAACTTACAAGAAACAGTACTTCCACCTGAAGGATGACTTTGCATACATTGAGGTGAGCAAATCCTTTCAATGAGCTTAATGGGGTGCAATTCTACACCACTTGCTTTATCTTCATGGAAAAATTACTTATAAAGTTACCATGGAGAGTTAAATTCGGGTAATTTCTGCTTTGTATTTTGGGAAAAAAAAAAAAAAAAGTCTGTATCTTCTCCTGATAGGCAGGATAGCAGATCTCAGAGACCTGGAATTCTGCCCTTTGAAGGAAACAGCAGTCCTGTGACTCAAGACAATGAGTGCTTCTTGCAGGTGGTTGTTTGCAATTGTGTTACTGTGAAAGATGAAGAATGTTTTTCCCCCTGCCCAGGTTGATGGTGTCAGATTTTTCCTCACTGAAGAGGGAATCCAGCTGGTTGTGATTGATGGACACCATGGAAAAGTTGTCGATCGAGTGACATTCAAAAACTCCATTCTACAAGGAATCCCAGCACAGATAGAGAATTATGTCAACAACATCAAAGATCAGTGAGTAAACAATCTGTTCTCACTAAGGTGCAGTGTGCAAGAATGCTGCATAACACTCATCTTTTTCCTGGATTTTATCACCCAACACGGGGCAGACACCCACAGCAGAGCAATACACCCCGTGTAGTTTTGTGCCTGATGACTCCAAGAGCCCAAATGTGTGCAGGACAGGCAGGAAGCAGCAAGATGCACTCTTTGATTCAGGGACTGATTGAGCCCCAGATAATGTGCAGGGCTGCATGTGACTAATAAACTGCAGAGCTGCATTTATGTTGTGGGTTATAGACAAACTGCAGAATTAAATTCACAAGGCACTGATCCATACAGATGCACACAGCTTGCATTTTTTACTGCACGTATGTYTTCTCAAATTGCAGATAATTCCACTAATAAAATTGATTCCCCTTTGCACATTCCCCTGCCCAGAACTAAAGGCTAGATTATTTTGTATTTTAAGTATGGGCAGCCAGGAATGCAGAATTTTAGAAATAAGTGATAAGTAGCCAAAAGTTGTTCTTGCATCTTGGAGGACAATGGCTTCTTCTGCTGGAGGGAGAATTGGAACCACATCAGAAACCCCATTAACCAAAGGGGTTGTTCCCACATTAGTTTGTGGATTGCTCGTGGGAAGTGAATGTATCTAGTTGTTATTAATTCTGTTTGTATTTGAAATCTAATGTGTAGCATTTAATAAAAATATGAGTGCTTTGTGGACAAATGATCTGAAATAGCTGTGGGCAGATTGACAGGATATTGTTCTGGCATTTAGAGACTTGGGGGAGGCTTGAGCAGAGTGCCATGCAGGTGCAGGCAGATGTGTTTCTGTTGTCTTAAATAATTCTAGAGGTTTCAAAAATCACATGACATAGTTACTTCAAGGAAGCATGGTAATTTCTCACTTTTCTTTCATATAAAAAATAAGTAGTCTTTTTAGAGAGGCCATCATCCYGCTTTACAAAAATCCCAATCCTGGTTAAGTCCAGTTCCTGATCAGGAATAGTAGTAAAAATATTAACACACTTTTTAAAGAGAAGCACACTGAAAGGAATAAAAAAAAGTAAGGTCAACAAAAGTCTCAGGGAAGTGAATTTATTCAGGTTTAATCTGCTAATGAAAGAACAAGAAATCGCTTGAGACTTGCTAAGGGCATCCCAGGGAGAAGATGAGTTTTTCTGAGCAAAGCAGGATGGAACTGCAGGCTGGAAACATTTAAATCATCCTAGAAAACCATGTTTAAAAAAAAAAGTGACTTTTGTCTGCTTTCTAATGGGTTTTGCATGACTGGAAAAATAATCTATGACCAGAGTGTTGGAAAGCATTGAGAAGCATTAAAGCTGAAGCCACACAGAGTTACCAGTGCTCAGGACAAACAAGTGAGGAAGGTGTTCTGACTCTTCAGCCATTTACWCACCTCTCTGTTTCCTTCAGCTCCATAGTGCTGGTGACATCTAAAGGAAGATTCATTTCAAGAGGACCGTGGACTAAAGTRCTAGAGAAACTTGGAGCAGGAGAGGGTTTTAGGTTAAAAGGTAACCAGTTTTTTAAAACTCCTTTCTAACCTCCCATTATTCCAGTAAAGGGACCGTTTTTCTGCTTCTRAACTTTGCCTTGCTTGTTTCTATCAGCATGTGCTCAAACATCCTGGAACCAGTAATTTATTTATTCAGAAAGGTTGTATCCAGTGCAGCTTTGGTTAACATGCTCCATTTAAAACTGTAAATAGAAAAAACACACTGGCAGTTTTTCTTAGAAATAAATAATTCAGGGGATTTGATTTTCCAGATTAAGTTTAGATAAAAAGACCTTTTAATAATAGAAATATTGAGCATTTTCACCCACTAAATGCCCCAAACTGGGATTTTTTTACTTGTCTGAACTTGTTTTTAGCTGGTTTTCTCTTGAAACATTCTGACTTGATGGCACAAAGCATATTGATTTCAGAGCATCACCTATTGCATTAGAATACAGCTCCATGTGCACATTGCTGCCATCGGCTCTAGGAGCTTTAGGCACGATTCCATCTGTGTGTGTGTGTCACACACATGGCTCTTGTGCACCTGCACCCCTCCAGCCATGAGGTGTGGCCATGCACACAGGTGGGTTTCTGGTGCCCTCCTGGCACGCTCCAAATACATTTGCTCTGATTTGCAGAAAAAATGGCTTTCGTGGGCTTCAAAGGCAGCTTCCGCCCCGTCTGGGTGAGGCTGGCCACCAGCGAGGACTCYGCTAAAATCTACCAAGCACTGCCAATTCCTGTGGTGAAGAAAATGAAGTTGTGAGGACACCCTGCTGTGCCTGCTGGCCGCCAGCACCGCCCCGTGGGACGGACGGATGGACGGACAGACAGACAGACGGACCACTGACCGCTCCGTGCAGGCCTCGCCCGTAGCATTTTGTTGTTGTTGTTGCTGTTGAAAAAGAAATCTCACTGTAAGTAGTAGAGTGGCCAGATGTGACAGAAGAGCCACCTGTGTGACYGGCGTGTGCTCGGGGCTGGCCAGCCCGGGCTGGCTCGGGGGCGCTGAGCGAGGCCTGGGCTGTTCCTGCGGGCGCCGCTCCGGGCACACACTGAGCTTGGCGCTGCCTCTTGAAGGGGAGCTCTTGGTCTGAAGACCGTCAAGGATTGTTGCTTCCACCATCCTCTGAGTTGACTTTTCCTTTTCCGTAGTGCAACTAGCTGCTCACGTAGACATGGGATGCCAGTTCAAAGGCTGGCTGACAGTYGGGTTTGAGTGATTTCCTGGATGCTGGGAAGTGTGACTGGACAGTAAGCACTTCCCCTAAAGCTTYTGTGAGGTTGGATCAAGCTCTTTGGGGTGTGTGTTGTACGTGCAGCCCACGGCACATAGCTGGAGAAGAAATGGCAGAAGGAGTGGACAAAACATGCCAGCACAGACTGATGGAACCACCTATTCCTGCTTCCTCAGAAAACTGCGTTTTTCCTATGGATCAAGGAGGTTTAATAGTGGCTGTGCAAATATGAAATTTTCCTTCAACAAACAGCTGCAGGCTAGAAGGAGAGCAATGTCAACTAGCACATGTATTTTCTCAGCCTTTCCCATTCAGCCTTTCCCTCTGTTTTACAAAATCCAGGATCAGTTTATGGTTGCCAGCTAATGCCATCCCAATTCAAGGCTTCCAATTTTTGACTAGGAATACTGGGACTTACCTTATTCAGCATCAAATAGCGTGAGCTGCCTTTGCCTTTCCCAGGACATCAGAGGGAACAGGATCAGACTGCTCTGCTGTGTGTTGCTTTCTGACCCTGTCTTCAGGCTTAAGATATTATTTCTTGGTCCTCCTATGAGAGTTACAGGAGACCTGGATGAGGTCTTGCCAGGTGGCTGAAGAATGAAAGTGGGAATCCCAATGCACTAGTTGGATGTCTTGTACYTCCTTTCCCCCTGCTTCAAACAAAGACCAGGGTAATGATGGCAGATCAGAGTGGATCAGGACTTTACAGGGGCATCTCTTGAAGCTGGGATGTTAACATTGTCTAGTAAAACACTGAAAGCATTTCTGGTGTTCAGTGATATTTCTGTCAGTTGCCCCAAAATACCACAAAGGCGTTTCTGGAGGCTGTGGCTTTTCTTAGAAATTTGAGGGCAGGGAGGGAGTCTGAAAGACGTCATGACAAGCTTTTAAAGAATGTCAATCTTGCCAGTAAGACTTGGGTTTATTTCCCCACTTTATCTCTGCCTGTCCCCACTGCCACATAAATTGTTCCAATTGCTGAGGGCTACTTTGTTTATGTAATTAGGTTGGGTTTTTGCCCCACAGTATCAAAAATGCTACCTTGAAATTAGACTAAAAAGCAAGGATTTTGTTTGTCATTCCAAAGGCTGTGCAGATACTGGTTTAGATCAGTTGCTCTGATTGTCAAAGCAAGCATGAACAAAATTTAAATATACTGTAGGTTACATTCCACTCAAGCCTCTCCTGGGTTTTGAAACTGGAAATGTTCTTTTCAGTCTTACTACAAAATTGTTTTGAATTCACTGAATGTCATGTGTATTGTATTTAACAAAAAAAAAAAAAAAAAAAAAAAAGAAGAGCCAAGCGTTCCCTCCCAGCTTCCCAACAAGAGTCTGGTAATGAATGCTCCTTAGGCATTTGTGCTGTTTGCAGAGTAAATGGGCAACATTTGTAAAAGGTAAATGAGATGGGTTGTTTTTTCCTGAAAATTCTTATGATAGTTTGGGGATTTTGCAAATTATTCCATGAAAGAGTCAGTCTCACTGGTGTTTCAACCATGATCATCCAAAACGTTTATCTGATGTCCCATGATGGCCACAACAGTGCCAGATCCATGAAATCAAGGGAAGAGACTAACAGGAATTCCCCATGGTCTGTCAGTGTGGGTTGTCTGAACCTTTCCCCTGCCCTGAGCCAGTGCTGTTGATTGCAGCAGTTTTGGTGGAACACATTTGCTTCCAGGAGGTGGACCAAAGCAGGAGTATTTCCTCCATGAGCACTTAGCAGAGGGTGGGCAGGAAAGCCAGGCTTGGGATGTGCCTGGAGTGGGATTTGCTTTGTGCAAGCCTCAGTGCTGGGGCTGCCCTCTGCAGTGCTCCACTGGCCRTGGCCATTTCCCCTCTCCTGCCCTCTCCAAGAGTGTAAACACCCAGGAGCATCCCACCAGGTGGGTCTGTCCCCTAAACTGCTTCGTTCAGCTTCCAGGAGCATGTTGCCTTTGTGCTGAAGTGTAGCTTCTGATTTTGCTGTTTTGGGAATTCTCAGGGTGAAAGCATGAGACTTGGCTCTAGGAAAAACCCTTTTATTTTCCTTTCCTAAAAGATCTCACCTTATTACGAGAGAAGACTTTAGCAGCTTGTCCTGTGATGCTGAGCCTGGCACGTGGGGCCTGTTTTGGAGCTGGGGAGGGTCCCTTGCTGTGAATGCCTGCAGGGAATCCCGCAGCCAGCAGAGCATGGTGGCTGTGTGCAGGGAATGCCCAGGGCTCCTGCTGACCTGCACAGCCTGCAGCCATCCTTGTGCCCTCTGGAGCCTGGTGCCATCCCCAGTCAGCGAGAGCTCTGTGCCAAGTGACTCCTGCTCCGTCTCTGACTGTTCTAGAAGCTGCAGCGCACACTCTGACCAGTGAATTCCCTCACTCTCACCCTCCGTACAGCCCCTGCAGGAGCTGCAGTGACCCTCTCTGTAAGGTTTTATTACTGCAGATATTCCCATGTTTGCCTACACAGTTGCCATTGGTGGAGTGGGGTTTTTTTGGTTGCATTTTGTTTGTTTGTCTGTTTGTTTGGATGTTTGGGTTTTATTGCCTCTGTTCAGTTGCTTGTTTTACCTGTCGCCGAAACAGCTGGTCCTTTTTCGGAGTTAGATGTTTGTACATTTTCTTATAGACCTTTCCAATGAAAAAAATATATATTTTCTATTAATTTATTACAATGGCACTAAGACAACTAAATTGCAGACATATGAAGCATTTTTACTGGAGTTGAGCATTGTCCAGTTTGTTAAGGAGGTTGGCAATGTGTCTTTTCTGATAATCTGCTTTGCACTTGAAAGCTCTCTATGTCCACAGACCATGGTGGTGCATTGACTGTCGGGTTTAGGATGACAAGAGCTCTTGGGACGTCGTTTCCAAAAGATTGTGGCTTACAACTGAAATAACACGTAGTTGTTTGGAGTACACAATGTTTATCAAAATAAATATTTCTGTGCAAATTTCTTATTTTAGTTTTGTCTCCCTACTTATTTCAAAAGACAAACCCAAGGGGCGAAGCAGTCCCTGTCTGTATTTGTTGGCCAGTCCACACAGACCAGGCACTTTTCACTGCCTGGACRCAGCTGCAGGATCTGAGAGAGGGGGACAGGAAGGGAAGGAGGTGGGAATGGGAAGGGGGATATTGCAGCCATGGAAGGCCTGTATTTGGGGCAGGTGGGGCACTATGGGGTGACAAGCCAGGAAAATGGAGATGCACCCAACTCGAGGGGCTCAAAAGGAGATGTGAAGAGGGTTCCCTCCACCTCAACTCCTGCCAGGATGCAGGCAGACATCACTGCTCTGTGTGAGTGTGTGTGCATGTGTATCTGTGTATTTGGGACCAGGGATGGCTGAGGGGATCTGTTACCTGAGATTGAAAAGCATAAAAATAAAGCATAATCCAATATTTTTAATAAAATATAACATGATTTAATATTTAGAATATATATTACAAAGATAATATAAATTATTAAAAAGAGTATTATAGACTAGAATAGAATGGAATAGTTTATCTTGGAAAAGACCTCTAAGGTCATTGAGCCCAACATTCATAACCAAGCATTCCAAAGTCCACTGCTAAACCATATCCAGAAATGCCACATTAATATATAATATAATATAATATAATATAATATAATATAATATAATATAATATAATATAATATAATATAATATAATATAATATAATATAATATAATATA
>JACDOX010001165.1:0-17582 GCA_014549065.1 Cardinalis cardinalis
TTCTTGGCGTTTCCAATATCCTGTGACATTGAGTTCTGCAGTTCTGTGATTGAGCATGGGATTTAACAACATGCTGAATGTTTCAGCAAGTACAAGAAGAACAGATAATTCACTTACTATATTTTTCTTATAATTTCATCTCCTTTCACAAGGTTGTCCTGCTCTCTCATTCTTTGTGCTTAGTCATTGTTATTTTATAATAGCTCTAGACAAAGAATGTGCTATATTGTTCTGGATCCTGTGTCACAGCAGTAAGTCTCATTACTGCAGTAATAGTTCTTTGCCATCCTCTTGATTATTCAGAATATAGGGAGGAACAGCAGAATTTCAGTATAAGAATAAAACCAACACTCTGTAGACATATAAGAACAGAAGCAGCATTCTCTGTAGGCATGTAAGAACATGTGAACTTCACAGGAAGGCTTGAGTTTCTCATTTAATGGAGAAACTTGAAATAGGAATGCATGGTGTTCAGATGAACATTGAAATTGCTTGTTTTGTTGTGTGATGTCCTTATCAGACATGGATTAATTCTGTGTGCTTGTATTCATCTTTCACATTAAGTATACACAGAACATATCACAGAACAATTAATTCTGACCATGCATGGTTTTGTGATTGAGGATTTAGCACTATAGACTTGTTTTTATACTTAAATTTAGATTAATGGATTGCTACTTTTAAATCTGCCACTCCTTTCAAATTAAAACACTGCATTAGTTGAGCTAAGATTTTTAGCTTCTGTAATCCTGTTAGACAGGTTTATCACTGTGGCTTGTTCAGGTGATGACTTGTATTCTTGGTGAACAGCACCACAGCCACTGTTTGTCTCTGCAGGGCCTGGGGCACTGGGGCATCTCTTAATGAGCACTGCTGCTAGTAGTTCTTTTTTTTTCTTGACCTCTGATTGAACACTGCAAATTTAATATAAAGATTAACAGAATTTAGCACATTGCTAGTGTTTCTTTCACTAAGAATTCATGAACATTAATAGTAAATAGAATCACTTGTTCAGACAATAAGCTTGAATTAAAATGTTTTCTCTTGTCATCCTTCTCCCTCATACACTTCTTGCTGTTGTTGTTTCCTAGCATCAAGAGATCAGACAGTGGCGGTTCCAACCATTGTTAATTTTTATTGTAAATGAAATAACCTTTTTAATCAGTACCAAATAACAACCAAGAGTTCTCAACTTATATTGAGGACTGTGCTGGAAACTTCTCTCCTGACTCCAACAATTAATTCCTGATTTTTTGCAACCTCACAGTGGGTTATCCCTGTGTTTGCTTTCTCAGAGAATTAGACCTCTTAAGGGTTTTGAGACTGGAGCTCTTAAGTATGAGGCTGGAAGAAAGATGAGGAAAAGGGTATAAGGTATTTATTAATTATTATTAATAATATAGGTGTTTATATTTACCTTGTATTGTGTGACTGACATGCAAATAAATTTTAGGAGCTGAATGTGTACGCCTTGGAAAGAAATAGAGACTAGTGGCAGATGGCTGTTTTGAGACTCAGAGCATAAAGAAACTAAGGAAACTAAGGTGAACAGCCACAGTAGTATCCCGAAGAAAAACTTCAGCAGTGGGTAGAAAAACATGGATTTGTCTTTTCCTTTTTAAGTTTTCAGATGATTGTTCCATAATAAAGAGCACTTTTGAATAGCCAGAACAATTTTCCACTGGTGCATTTTGGGAGTCATACTGAACCATGTTTCCATTGCTTGGATGCTTTTGCCATTTTTCCTTGATGGCTGACCAGAACTTAGGAGATTCTTTTCCCTGCCTCAAAGACAGACCAATCCTCAGCATCAAGGCCTGTCTTTCACAGAGGTTTCCTTTCAGCCTCTTCCAGTTGCTTTTACCTAAGATAATTCAAGAGCTCTTCTAAAAAGTCAGATGTGAAGCTATTATTGAATATTGCCAGACTGCTGGTTGTTCACAAAGTACATCTGTCACTGAATGATGTTATCCTGAAAAATGGTCACTGAGAAATGGCTGGAGAAAACAGAAATCAAGTTGTAGTGTGGCTGAAACCCATTAGCAAAAGTCCACATATCTTATATATCTTCAGCCAATAGAAACAAATTCTGCTTTTCAGGCATAGCTTAGAAAGACAAAAATTGTTGTGATTGAGGTTTTATTTATTATCTGGAAACAATTATTACACACTCTGTCTGAAACATCCCTTTGGTTTAAAAGCTAAAAAAGCCACCAGTGCACATAATAGATTGATCTTGATAATGCTGAGGTAATATTTGTGGACAAATATGTGTGTCAGAGGAAATTCAGGTTTAGAAAGGCTGAAGAAGCAACTCTTTATTGCCCCTAAATCTACTTTAAAGCTTTTGTGAAAACCTTTCTCTGTGTTATTTCTGCACTTTGAAAGCCGTGGTAGTTCTTCAGAAAGATACAATGTTAAGATGTGGAAATGTGAGAAATAAGCTGTAGAATTATTCTACTGTAAAGAGTCATCATAAGGTACATGTACAGCCTATCAGTTGCCAACATGAAGTTTCATAAGCCAAGTGAACATTATCAGACTTCTGAAATGTGTTTCTTTCCTCTCCTTTGCAGTGTGATTATATGATCTGTTTCTTTAGTATAGGTGAAAGCTATTTTTACCACAGCTGAAGGGAGAAACTATTTTGTTGTAGTCTGTGGAAGGGTGCTCTGATGTCTGTGCTACTTTTAAGTGTGCATATTCATGGAAGTTAAAAACTGTGGAATAAATTTATTTAAAATTAAAAATAAAAATGTTATCGAAGCTTATTGTAAATTTTAATTCCCAAGCAGTCTTTTTATGTAGATGATGTTCTCAAGCTGTGAAGGTAAGTGGCCAAAAAATGTGGGAGCAAATTATGAAAATTCTGGCACATCTACTCCTTCATTATTTTTTGTATTCCAAAGGGTTTAGGGAGCTAGCTTGTAGAGAGTGTTTCCTTGATTTGAAAAAAAAAAAAACTGATTCAGCAGTTTTGGAGGACCTCCAATATTACTATCAATTTTGGCCCCTAGAAATGCTAGAATTTTACATTGCCGCTCTTCAATTAAGGAGTGTGGGTTTTATACTGTTAAGTGGCTTGTGAGTTTTCTTTTTTTTTTTTTGACAGCATGGTACTTGGCATTATGTGATTGCAAGGAGGCTTGACTGAAGGGGGTCAGAAGCAACATGTTAGAAATGAAAGCAAAGTTTCAATTAGCATGCAGTACTGGCTTGTCATTGCAGTGGTTTGTAATGGTTTGCTGTAATTGAAATAGAGCATGTGCTGGCCTGAAGAGTAAGCCAGGGAGACTACATTTAAAATGCTGTGGGAAGGAAAAAGGAGGATTTCGTGATATGTATGAAAAACAAGCAGTCATGTAGCTCTTTAATTGTTCAAATCATGAGCATTTTATTGGAGACTACGAACATATTAAAAATATGCTGTTACCTATAAACATTAATAAAAACAAGTACTTACACTAGAGACGAAGTTATAACCTCAAAGTTTGATTACTTTATAATAATGTGGTTTCTGCTGTAAGATTTGTTCTATTTCAGACCACATTGGGGAGATCGTACGATTCAAAGATTATATATATATGGCTATTTTGAGTTGCAAATAGTGGGGTTTTTTCCAAGCAGAAATGGCAACTTTTCTTTAGGAAAAAAACAAGTAAGTATACTGCATAGTCTGTCCGTTCCTCAAATATTGTAACTGCTTATCTGCATACACCTGTCCTTTTCCTAAGGCACTGTTGGTTTGATGAGTAGGAAAGCCGTAGTGCAATGCACTCCTGCCCTGTGCCTGGTCTCCCTGCAGATGTCCATAATACCCTTTCTGTTTCCTTGCTTCTCTGCTGCAGTGTGAGCAGTCCCACCTGATGAGAGAGCACGAGGATGTGCAGGAGCGAACGACGCTGCGCTACGAGGAGCGGATCACAGAGCTGCACAGCATCATTGCTGAGCTCAACAAGAAAATTGATCGGCTGCAGGGAGCAACCATCAGGTACTGCAGCTCCCTGGGAATTCTGGGCCAGGGCAAGACTAGTGCAAGACATGGTGTGAGTTATACTCTAATATGATGACGACTTTCAGGCTTGTCAGGACGGGTACAGAATAGCTGCCCATAATTAAGGTGTTCTGCAGGGTATCATCCCAAGCACCCAAGAAGTGCTACCTTCTCTCTGGCAAAGCCACACTTCGCAAAACCTGACAAGCACTGCAAAACATGCACYGTGACACCTAAATATTCCTTTTTGTAATGTGCCAGTGTACCATATAAGTGATAGCAACAGTGTGTAAAGGAGAATGAAGACACCTGACTTGAACCTCTGCTTTTAACTTTAGTTTGCAGCTTCCCGTTGATCACCTAAGCAAAATCATTTGTGGGAAAGATACAGTTCAAATAGATATCAGTAGGTTTTGCCTCCTCTTGTGCTGGTTTTTTTGACAATACACAATGGTACAAATCATGTTGTTGCCTGGTTCTGCAGTAGGAAAGCTTGGGGTATTACTCTAGGTTGTTACTGTGTTAAAATAAACTTTACATTTGACTACATGGAAGCAATTTCCCTCACTTCTTACGTGTTTATGTTTTTACATATTATTTTCATGGAAGCAATTTCCCTCACTTTTTACGTGTTTATGTTTTTACATATTATTTTCAATGTAGAAAAGTTGGACTAGCGTGCAAAAGGAGCTTCCTAAAGTTTACCTAGAGAGGAGGCAATGATATGCCAGAATCTGTGGCTTTTCTAGAGAACACTAAGTTAGATTTGATGCATTTATGGGTAATGTTGATGTGGTGCTCTGGCCATGTAGCAAATTTTCAGTTTTCTTTTACCTATTAGTTGCACTTATTTTTTGGTGATTGCTTCATTTCTTCGTTGTAAATACCTCTCCTAGCACAAGACAATGTAGTTACAACTACTCACTTAATCTTTCATTAATATATTAGAATGGAAAAAGAAGAATGTTTGGTGTACCATAAATAAGAGGAAAAACGATCACGTACATATTTACCACTGCTAAAGCAGTGTTAGAATCACATGTTCATGTTATCTAAGAACATAAGTACTGTTGCCTATGAGATGATCATAACTAGCAACGGTCACGGTGAGATTTTTCAGGTATTTTCTGCTGGTAGCAGTTCTCTGAAAAAATCCCCGTGACTCCTTTCTTCATTTATCCTTGATACCTCTGCAGACAAACTTTCTGATTGTCTTGTAAAAAGACTAGTTGAAAAGCAAAATCTGAGAAAGCATGACAACTGCACTGATATTTTTTCTTCTTGAGTGACAGAAAAACTCTGACATTTAAGAAGAATATTACATAGAATTCATAAAAATGGTGTGTTTGGAATCCTTGTGGCAAAGTAAATTTCAGGTAGTGTACAATTATGAACTATTGGAATCAGGTGGATACCTCTGAATGTTTAACCATGTCCATAAATGAGTCAGCTGTGACATGCACAGGAACATGAGGTGTAAAAAACAAGCCTAATGGGATGTACATTTTGCTTCTCATGAAAAATGCAGGTTTTTTGTCCCTTTTGGGCAGTTCTGGCCTTTAAAGGCATTAGAACAATACTGCTGTAACAGGTGCCACACCATTGTTATGCCGCTCCAGTTTAATTCAATCATATGAGAGCTTGTTTTGCTCAGACAGCTGGAATGCCTCATCTGGTTTTATTTGTTTTGATTTTATTAGTAAGAACAAAAAATGTTTGTTAAGTTAGTGGCTCTTTTTATTTCCTTTAATGATGGAAATAGCTTAGTTTCTTTGGCAGGCAAATAATTTGGTGCCTGAGGAACAGAGGAGAAATATTCCTTCTGAAAATGGAAACTGAAGGGATTTCACAGGGTTTGTAAAGCCAGCTGAAAGAAGGAAAACTGATCCCTCCTGCTGTGGCTTTCTGTAAATCCACTCTGGGATCCACATGTGTCAGTCTTGAGAAGCTGTCCGTGCATCCCACAGAGCAAGGGTGGTGCAGTTGCTGTCCTTGCTGGAACAGATGTGACTCACAGCGCTCCACCCTTGGCTCTGGGGACTGCTGAATCCGGGAGCTGGAGCAGAACAGTCCTGAGTGAAGATGTTCTGGGACCACAGCGCTACTGGGGCCTCAGCAGTTACACTTTCCTCTAGAACAGGAGGATTTTAGTTTTGATTTGTCTCTTTGAAACCTGCAGGTAGTATTGAGGAGAGGCTTTACTTGTCCTGCCACAAAATTTGGGTTGTTTTTCTGGAACCAGAGCTTACATTAATTGCATAACAGATTAATGTTTCCCCAATGCTGACACAGTGATCTTTTTTCACATATCAGTTTTAGACTGTAAAAATAAACTAACGTGTAGCTTCATGTACCTCCATTCTGTGACATTCCTTATATTCCTAAACACAAAAATATTTTGGAAATAATTAGAAGAAACCAGTGCTTCATGGAGTGTATTTGACTATCCTCTTTAAATTGTACTATATTTATTTGAATGTGAGCAGTGTCCTCAGAATGTAAGACAGAAAGTAAGGAGACACCATGTTTAAATCTGAATAAGGTGTTGCAACAGTTTGAGGAGGAGTGTTGGCAGGCTGTATAAGCTGGTTAATAGTCTCCATTCTGAGAATTTTTGTCTCTATTTTTTGGTGTGTGTTGGGGTTTTTTTTGCTTTTGCACTGTCAGATTTTAGAAGTGTAATGGCTTTTGCTCATGCAGTTTAGTAATGCCAGCTCTAGAATAATGGAGTGGTTTGAGTAGAAAAGGACTTGTAAGACCATCTAGTTCCAACCCCTGCTATGGGCAAGGACACCTTCCACAAGACCAGGTGGCTCAGGGCTCTATGTAGCTTGACTAGGGACGCTTTCAGGAATGGGGCAGCCACAGCTTTCCTGGGAAAGGAGAGAGCTTAAATCACATGTCAATGCATGTGTCTCTTCCCAGCTGTGTCTGATATGCTGATCCTAGTGGCAGTAATCTTACAGGAATCTTTTTAGAAGTTTACAGGATTTTTCTATGTTTGCTAGCCATTTCTTGGGTCCRTGTGTGTGGCCTCATGAATTTAGCTGCAGCTCTTGCTCTGCATTCTTCCAGCATTCCTTGAGGAAAATGAGTTCACCGTGCTTGGGGGACCAAGCCAGCATTCATCTGCAATTGTCTCATCTCCCTACTGCTGATGCTCCAGACAGCCTRGCTGGTTTGGAATCCCCCCTACAAAAATAAGTATTAAGGTGAAAAAAGTGAGTTCCAGCACTCAAATACTCAGGTGCAAGTAGACGAGCCAAAGATCTCGGTCCTTTGACAAGGTGCATGCAATTTTATCTCAAAGCATGCAGCCTAGAAGATGGGAAAACCAGTCAAATGGATCTTCCCAGAGTCATGTTGTAAATACTTGGACATAAAGGACGCACCCAGTTACTCTGAAAGATGAAAAGATTTAGAAATTATATAGTAGAGTACTAAAATGTAATAATGTCTACATTTGAGGTGAAAATTTCTGACTTCAGAAGTTTTTCATATGGCCTTGGATTCATTCAAACTTGACCTTTTTTTCCTTAATCATTTCTTTGGCTGTCAAAATCAGCTGTAACTTCAGCGTGTGAATGACAGTTTTTCTTAGATGTCTAATTGAGGTTCAGGAAAAGGAAAAGAGAGATGTCTAATTGCTTTTAGTTCTAGTTCAGTGGCTGTTTGGGTACCTCTCTGAAAATAGCGAGCAACTGTAACAATACCAGACAGAAWTATACTCTGTTCAGTGTTGGTGCCTGCTAAGAATTACTTGAAATAGTTGTCAAGAGGTTTATAACCTATTAGTGCATAATAATTTGTTCAAACTTAGTTTTTATTCTGAGATACATTTAGAAAGCGTTGGAACTTAATGGAAAAGAGGAGTAGTGTGAGAAATAACTGCTCACTTTGAGAATTTAAAAAGGTTTATTAAACCTTGACAAAAATACAACAAAGGACTACATAAGGAAAAATTCACAGCACTGGGAACTGCTCTCGTGGATACCATGAGGCTAGTTCATTTTCAATATGGATGCTCAGGGTTTTATACCCCTGGGGGTTGCATCAGCCAGCCCTAGCCCCTCCTAAAGTCTTTCAGTCAGCTCTTCTTTGACATTTATCGGTGGAAAACTGCTTTCTTGTAACTTGATTGGAGATCGAGTGTTGCCATGCCACACCCCCTAAGCAACAAGCTTTTCCATTCCCAACTGCCCCATAGAAGGGACACATAAGCACTCCTTGTTTTTACCTATCCGAGACAACCCAGGCTGTCTGATGGTAACAATACAGGGGGAGAAAAGGGAACTAACTATGGGGAGAACACAGGACATCTAAACTACAATAACATAACTATACATCACTAAAGCTTTTCGTAGTACTCAAACAATAGTCATTTCTTAATTGCGAGAGCCAATCATCTCGTTATCCATCTATAACAGTAGCAAAGAGACTACAGCTTCACAAGAAATAGCACACAGCACTTACAGTCACGTTTGCACAGTGACCTGGAGGTCTAATTCTGGCTTCTAAATAGGTGCTAGGTGGAACCATTTCAAAGGGCAATGTGGGTGTAATAATGTTGGCTTCAGTGCGCAGTGCCCGGCTCCACCTGCCCTCAGTGATTAATTCCTGTGCTGTCTCAAGTGTGTCACAATTTGTTCACAATGAACTAGTTCGGGGGGACTAAATGAACTAGTTCAGAGGTACTAGTCAATCTTTGTGCTCATACACCTGTAGTATTTTCTATCTGAGGGTCTTAGAGGGTTTTAAAAATAGTTTTTTTAAGCTAAATGATTGTTGAAAAACTGCTGGCATCTGTAGTACAAACTATAGACTGTTTGCAGCTATGAAGAAAACATGCACCTTGCCAGTGTTTTGTGGTGTGAAAGGATGCTGAAAAATGTGCAATTTTGCTCACTGTTGGAACAAGTTTTTCTGAGTGTCTGTGCAGCACTCTGGTCCTTGGTTGCACCTAGTTTTGGAGAAAGCAATTGGTGCAGAAGTAACTGAAAACCACGGGCTTTTTTCTCTAGTCCTCCCATCCTCTGTGTTTAGAATGGCTTGATCTGGTCTTAATCGCCTCCGACTTACCATGACATTCCAGCAAGTGGGACCATCAGGGCCCATAACAGAACAAATGCCTGCTTTTTACAACCAAGCCGTTGCTGATGGCAGCAATAAGGAAGTTGTAATGCCTTCACCTTCTGAGCGGTGTGGCTGGAGTCCAGTGGCTGGTCCTTGTTAGCTGTCAAGCACCTTACATTTCCAGTGCCACTGGAGGACTCTTTCCTCTGTTTTGGAGAAAAGAAAGTCTCAAACAGCATCTTTTGTTACTGCCAGCATCAGTTTTAATGGCAGAATTTATATTTGTGATGTATCACTGCCCTTGAATTCCCCCTTATTCTTGCCCTCAGTCTGTTTTCGATCTGTTCTCTGGTGGTGGAGCACTGATTGACCTTGCTGCCTGTTATAAATGATCAAATCGGAAGCCAAATTTATTGAAAATTTAGCAATGATTTATTAAATTGTCAGCAAAACAGAATTTCGGAAAAAAACACCACAGCGCCAACCCTGGGATCGACGCTGGGTGAACAAATGGATCTGACCGCCAAAATGTCAGTCTCCCCCTGTTCACCCCGACTGCTTCATGCAGCGAGCTTATATACAGTTTATTCTGCCTGGGGCAGAAATGACTGAATGTTCCTTTGCGTTCCTTCACATGCAGAACTGGGGCCGTACATGTGCAGGGATAGACAAAAGTGGTTCCAGGTGTCTAGATGTTGTCAGGACACTTCGGAGAAGTCGGCATTCGCATGTAGCAGCGTGGCGCCGGTGCTGAGTTTAGTAGATATAATCTTCGAGGTGCGAGATCACTCCTACATTCCAGGGAAGTCGTTGATCATCTCCCAGGAAGGTCCCGTTCATACGGTTTAACAGACTTGATATTATCGGACTGTTGTCCRGGAACTAATTGAATAAAAATAAGACTCTGCTCCCGGCTGGGGTGGTCAAAAGGCATAGCTTGGATTTTTACAATATTTTATACATAAACAGCATGAATTATCTCTACCACATATTACAGTGCCACATTATCTGAAATGGATTTCTGATCTTTCTGGTCAGCTTTTAAAAGCATTAGTTCATTTAGAAACTGACTTCTGGCTTGAGTCATCAGAAAGGTGAGAGTCCTACTGCATGATGTACTTTTCACTGTCCCAAGATACCGAGGGGCACTTAAACTGAAAAACCCAGTACTATTGCTAGCTAGATGAGGCTGTGTTGTATTTTAAACAGAAAAATCTGTTCAAGAAGACCCCAAAGAAGAGTGGTGAGAAATTATTGTTTTTATGTGTGCTATTGCTTTAGGGCCCGAACTTTTTATCCATTTGAGAGGTAATTCGGATTTTAAAAATATAACACTGATTGTTTCATAAATGAAAAAAAAATCAGTTACCTTCAGAGGAAAAATTACAACTCTTTGAGTGCTTGGTAATTGTTTTGTCTAAAGTTAATTACTAGTGGCTTTTTTTGTGGCTAATAACAAACTGGTTCATGGAACATTTACTGACACTTATGTGTCTTCATTACACTGTTTTAACTCCTGCTATTCATGACTAGGTTCTATCACTCTCTTAAACAACTATTTCATGATACTTCCAAGACCTTTCTTTGATGTAAATCTCAGTATTTACCAGCTGACCTGCAATTTGTTTAGTAATAGTAGCCACTAAGTGCTTCTGCTAAAGTCACACTGTCTTTGCAGTGAAGCAAATATAAGGGCTAGATGAACATGGTAGAAATTGCGTCTCACTACCTTGGGAAGCCCTGCTTGGCAACCAAGCTTGAAGTCCTTTTTGGGATTTATTGAGGTACATAAGTTCTTACCTCTGCAGCTCTGAGAGCAGACTTTACTTCTTTCATTGATGCCTGCATGTATAGGCCATCTTGTCTGCTGTTTCGCCTGACAAATCGAGACACACCTCCAGGCTGAATCCTGCAAGAAACACTCATCACCAAGTAGCACACACACAACAGACCTAACATTATAGATACCCCTCCCAGATGCAGATCTCCAGATAAGTCTTTGCTGTTTCTCGTTGTTTCCAAAGCCAGACGGTTCCATTCTCACACTTTTCTGCTGAATCTGCAGCAAAATTAATCTCTGCATGTGATTTAGTGTGCAAGAAAATGATGGCTGTTTCTTTTCTGTCAGAGGGGGCCCTGCACCTGGATAAACTGATGTTTTTCCAGTGTTTAAAATAGATACTTTAATGTAAAAACAGCTGCTATGAAAGTTTTAAAAAAAATAATAAATCTGAGTCAAATCAGCAAATGGATCAAAAGAAAAAGTGTTTACAAATGTTCTCAAGCAAAGCTATTATTCATTTACTTATCTTCTTTCCCAGTGCTTTGAACTCTTTGTGTGGAGATGGGAGAGAAAAGCCCTAATTTTTTAAGCTCATTAGCTTTAACTRAAGTATTTTGTGTCCTCAATTATTTTAGTTGAACCAGCTTGACAAATAAACTAAAACCTAGGTAATTGAGGCTTTTCTTTTTCCTCTAACTCCAGCAGTTCAGTGCAGTGCTCACTTAYCTGTTCCTCTCTCTTTTGGGAAGAGAAAATAAAAAAAGCAACCTGTCTCCAAAAGCATTTTGATTCACATATGCAAGTACATGCATGTGCATGATTACTTTGCGCATGAGGTGGTGACATCCTTGGACTGAGAAAGAGACCAAAACCAGTTACTTCTAATCCACTTTGGGATCAAAGCCACTTGTGCTGATTTCTGTAAATTATCGGCTGGGGAGTTACTTTAGCGCAGTCTGTGTCCTTGCACACATCCTTGGTAGCACTCAATTCCAGCCATTGCTTTTTTCTCCACTGGCCAGGAGAAATAATGAAGTTAGGAATAAAGAAATGGAAACCAGGCACCAACTGCTGCAAGTGGGTGTTGCAAGCATGGCATAGTGACTTTGYAGTGAAGAGTTTGAAGTCATCTCTACTGACTGGACAAAACACTTGTGTGAATTGGATCCTGTGGCTCAGCTTGTGGGTCTGAAATGAATGTCACGAAGATGCACTTTTCTTCAGAGAATTTAGTTTCTGCCTTTGCTCTCTTTGCTCTCTCTGCCAGGGAGGAGGATGAGTACTCGGAGCTGCGGTCAGAGCTGAGCCAAAGCCAGCAGGAGGTTAATGAAGACTCACGCAGCATGGACCAGAACTCCGTCTCAGTGCCAGAGAACCAGTCCACTATGGTCACTGCAGATGTGGGTGAGTTGTGTTCTTAGCAGAAGTGATGACTTTCCACAGCAGAAAGGTGTCATAGCTTTTGAAATGCAAATCCAGGCATTTGATGAGGAAATGAATTAATGTAGGATGTGCTAATCACAATTGTTACTGAGTCTCTACATGACTGTGAACTTAGATGCAAGGTAATCTTTGTGCCTTGATTGTAGAATTGTAGAATCATTACATTTGGAAAAAATCTGCGACATCATTGAGTCCAGCCATCAACCCAGCACCACCACCATGTTCTCCATTAAATTTATTGTCCTCAAATACCATACCCACATAGTTTTTGAACGCTTTCAGGTGTGGTGACTCCACACACTCCCTGGGCAGTCTGTTCCAATGCTTCACAACCCTGTCCATGAACATGTGTTTCCTGATAATCCAATCTAAACCTCCCGTGGTGCAGCTTGAGGCTATTTGCTCTTSTCTGGTCACGTGTTACCTGGGAAAAGAGTCTGACCCTCACCTGACTGCAGCCTCCTCTCAGTTGCAGAGAGCAGTAAGGTCTCTCCTGAGCCTCCATTTCCCCAGAAGCAGACCTTCTAGCAGAATTCTGGTGTAATCCTCACTGACAGATTTCCAGAATTCTCTTCAGTATTCTGTTCCTGTTTTCTGCACTATGTTGTTTATGAGTTCAAGACCTGCAACAGAACATTTTCACATCTATGGTTTCTACAAACATTGATACAACAGTATTAATAATAATGTGACTGTGAAGTGTCTGACCTAGGAATTCAAAATATTTAATAGAGATTTTTAAAGTTATAAAAAAGTTAATGTTTTACTTTCAAAAGCTAGTGCTTACTGTTAAGTTCCTATTTGAACAGATTCTAATAAGAGGGTTTTTTCATCTTTAATTTTCTTCTAACCAAGAAAAAAAAAAGAAGAAATTAATTCGCTTTTCAGGGTTTATTTTGTCTTCATGAAGTGAAACTGAACCAGGCTTTGTGGATATAAATTAAATGGCAAGTTGTGTAAGTTTGTTCTAACAATGAAAAACACGGCAGTAGAATGACATACAATATAGAGACTAGAATATAAGGGGGATGATGGATCACAAACCAACAGACGGATAACTCTGGAGCCAGCCAAGGGTTGTTGATAATAACACACTCTGAGAAGGAACAGGATGTGGATGGAGTAAAGAGCTGTGTGGAGGTACAGGCACCACTCTTTAGAGACAAATATTCTTCTTCAGCTCCAGGACATGAGCACAACACAGCACACAGCAAGCGCAGAGATGAAGCTGAGAAGGGGGCATGTGCTGTAGAGAGGAATCCAGGTCACCTAAGACCCCAGAAGCCCTCCCAGCCATTTCTAGAAAGGTTTGAAAGAACAGATTGCCCATGGTAACTAATTTGCATAAAAAGGGAGAACCTTATCTCCAGAGTGGGGAAAACTTACCTATAAACAGGTTCACAAAGCCCAGGGTGTTTGCTTTACATGTGCAACCCAGCACTCTGAACAGCTGAATCATGCCAGAGCCAAGACTGGTGATCTTCTTCTCTCTTTTCCTTCTCTCACCTTCTCTCACCTTTTCTCTCCTTTTCTCTCCTTTTCTCTCCTTCTCTCTCCTTCTCTCTCCTTCTCTCCTCTCTCCTTCTCCCTTCTTCTCTTCTTCTCTTTCTGTCTCCTCTTTCTGTCTCTTCCCTTTCCCACTTCATCCAATAACCACTGCCATGTGCTTGTATAGTAGGTCAGGGCCTAACCTGACCCGGTTTCCATGCCAGGTGTGTATTTGTGATCTTTTGTGGACCCTGTGACTTTCATCATTCTTTCAACCACAAGCATCTGCAAATCTTGGGTGCTCCCTTTCCCTGAATAGTAGCTTCACAGATAACAGTGGACAAAGTAAGAACATTATGTCTAGGGATTCCAGCATTTCTTCCATATTTTCCTTCTATCCCTAGACTTTGTCTTTTTTGGATGTTGTTTCCATAGTCCTGTGAAAATAAATTGCACACACACATATAGATACAGGAATATGTATGATTTTAAATCCTTCTAGATATAGGTATATAAGGATAAATAATCATGCTCTAATAACCAATGTGCATGACTTGCTGACTGCCCTGATAGAGCGACTGCCCTAATCAGTGACTTAGTAAAACCAGTAATACCTCATGACACTCTGATGCATGTGGATCTGCTGCTCTGTTGCTACAGGCAATAAAACACCTAGAGGTAGAACTGTGAACGCTCTCCAGTATGTCTTGCAGAGCTTGTGATTGGGCTGTGCTGGTTTTCTGCCAGAAATGGGGTTCTCACACTGTAAAATTCTTATTTTATTGGGGAAGCTTCACCATCAGAAGAAATCCCAGCAGACAAGGTCTTGTGATGGTTGTTTAAATGTACAAGGTGTTTATTACGGAAGGTGTTATGGAAAAAAGCAAATTCAAGCGAATGAAATCGGAGGTTTTTACAAGTAAGCATCCTGCTTGCTATATCCTGCTTGCTAGTGAGTGATGCTATTATGAAGGCCTTTTTTGGTATTACTGTAACACATGGGTGATTGCTAATTAGGAATTAGTGAAATGGCTTCCTAGAAAAAACTTGTATATGTTGCCCATTCAAATTTTTCGTGCACTGCTATAACATCATTCTAAATTACTCTTTTTGGTCAGCAGTAGGTTTGTATTTTTGTCTGTTAGGCTGTGGAGTTAGGCTAATGATAAYGAGTTGGCAGTTTTTTACTTTCTGTTTTTCCTATTCCTACATCTAGCAGTTCTCAATCTTCCCTTGCACAGGAGAGTTTCAAAGCAGTCTGCAATAATCTGGTGACTCATGTCTGTTAAGATTCGGACCCAGTTCAATGCCACACTGCTTTAGTGCCCTGCAAGATCCACAGCTATGAGACTACCGCAAAGKTCTAACCATGGTGAAGCGCTTGCAGCAGCAGTACAGGAATCACAACCTCCACCAAGAATGCCTGCTGCTGTTTTTAGTGGGATGGAGGAAGTGTGGGTGCGCTGCTGCCTCGTAGTGCACCCCTTGTGTGCTGTGCTGTGGGTAGCTACTGCAGACTCTGATCTAGCCAGCCAGAAATACTGACTGGCACATCCAGGAGACAGCACAAGGGTGAATTCTGCCACAAGTCTGCCTTAGGATGTACCGCTGTCCATCACCAGAGGTGAACCTAAGAGAAACAAAAATAATTTACGAAGTGAGCTAGCAAGATACCAAGAYCCACTTGTTTTAACATAAGTGGAGGATGCTACAGCAGCGGGCACTAGAAGAAGTTTGCCTGAAGGCAGGAAAGGAAGTCATTCTCTGTGATACTTTATAATTAAAGTAGCATTGTTGTATAAGGTGGCAATATGGTTGTAGTATGAAACATAAGCTGTGGTGTTATGATCTGTGAATATTCAGCTGTTTTATTTGAAGATGTAGCTGTTAAAATAAAACAGAGGCTCTAAGGTGGTTAGTAGGGATCATTTCTGTAAACACCAGGATTTTTTAAAATCAGGCAATACTTAAGTACAACCACAAAAATTCCTCTGAAAAACATCAAATCATAACATCCCTGAATGTACCAGACAGAAGAATCTTGTATTTACAGAGACGAACGTATTACTTCAATAAAATCAGGGTAATAGACCTTGAATGGTCAGAAGAACAACAGAAAAAAAAAGTCACAGAATGTAAGCATGTAGTATCTTGAAATKGCTTCAGAAAAGAGGGAGTTTTGAAGAAAGAATAAACACTTTAGATAATCCATGGGGTGAAGCAGTCAGGTGTTGTTTGTCAGATGAGAGGTAGCTCATTATTTCAGTTGATGCGATTGTGATATTTAAGCCTATCAGTTGTCGAGGAAAAAGTGGCAGAGTGCAAGGACATTCTCTGAACAGTATCAGTCCTGGCTGTTCTGCAGCAGACACTTCCTGGTTAAGAGTTTGTTTTTTCACTGAGTCACTAATTGTTGTGATGTTTGTTTTGTTTTGTCTTGCTTTCTCTTAGATAACTGTAGTGACTTGAATTCAGAACTGCAGAGAGTGCTGACAGGTCTGGAAAATGTTGTCTGTGGGAGGAAGAAAAGCAGCTGCAGTTTATCGGTGGCAGAAGTGGACCGGCACATTGAACAGCTCACTACTGCCAGCGAACATTGTGATTTAGCTATTAAGGTAATGGTAACATTAGGCTCTAAAATGCAGCATGTTCATTGCCTGAGACACCTGATCTCTTCTGTAATAATCATAATCACACTTTGCTTCCAAAGATGTTAAAAGTACTTCACAGGAGTCAACTCAAGTTCACAGTGTGTGTTTGTAAGTAGTAACACACCTGTTCTACACCTTCCAAGGTCCAGGAGGAGCTACTTTGGACCTTAAATCAGAAATGTATTTGTCCTGTGCTCATTTCAAAGATAAGAGAAATGAGGATACTCAACAGTTAATTTACTTTCTTAAGCAGTTTTGCTTATTCAGCAAGCAGCCTGCCCAAGGTCCTACAGGTAATCATTGACCAGTGACTGAAAACACACTGTGTATGTTTGGCTAAGTTGCGATTGGCTGCATTAAAATATAAAGCTGTGCTGATTCCAGCCAGTACTGGGCTAATTTTTGCGGTAGCCAGGAGGGGTCATGGCCATGTTATCCTATATCCCTCATTTTACAGAAGGGGGGAAGGGGTCCCTTCCTGGTCATGTATTCATGGGGGTGAGAGCTCATGTGCAAACTGCCCATGTCTTGTACAATCCCTTTTTAGTATATTTGCTGTTACTGTTCATTTTCTTACCTCATTGCTGTTTCCAGTAAATAGTTCTTATCTTAACCCCTGATCTTTGCCTTTTGTGCCTCTGATGTCCCTTTCTATCCCTTCACTGGAGGTTGGGAAGTGAGTGAACAGGGGTGTAGTTTGGAGTTGTTTCAGCGGGAACACTAAATTGGGGAACACCATTCCCCAGAGCAAAGCAAAAGGTAATTTAATGCTGAGCATTGGTTGTGCATTAGTTCAAATTAGATAAATCAGTCTCAGGAATAAATAATTCAAGTGCTAGCTGTATGTTGTGAATGTAACCGAACAAGGACATGGATGTTTGCTGGCACAGGTAACAAAAGGCACTGCAGTTCAGAACCTGAAAACAAGAGAGCCCCAGAGAATCTTCCTATACACAGGGGAAGACATGAACAAGCTTTTTGTGTCRGGTAGAAAGGTGTCAGTGACTCATTCATACAAGAAAAATCGTACTGACAGTTTGGTCTTGCAGCGAAGAGGTCTCTGACCATTCTAGATGGCTTTGACAGTCCTTTGTAGTACTGCTGGGAAAAGTTCCTTCTCTCCCTGGTGATGCCTGAGGAATATAACAAA
>JACDOX010001169.1:2869-17369 GCA_014549065.1 Cardinalis cardinalis
AGCTGGAGACGGCGGGCGAGGAGGGACCTCCGGGAGGAGCCCCGGGCACGGAGGGACCGGGATCCTGTGCCGGCAGTCGCGGCTGCCATCGCGCTGCCCCTGCCGGGGCTGTCGGTGTTTTCCTGCTGTCCTGGAGCCGACCGTCACAATGTGGTGGAACCGACGGCTGGGATGTGTCTGAACCGACTGCGACAGCGTGTCCAAAGTCACTGTCGCGATGTGTCGGGACCGACTGTTGCCATGGCAACGCCCCAACAGCTCGCAGGGTGTGATGGGCCGGGGTGGGGAATTGGGGGTGGTGCCTCAGGCAGGAGGGGCGGGGCTTAGGCTGAAATAGGCGGGGCTTGGCAGAGCTGCGTCACCCGGTGTGCTCACACTTGTCCCATGTGGTGTCCTCCCTGCACAGACCTCCTTAAAGTGCCCCTACATGAACACCACACACGAGACCCCCCCCACCAGGGGTCCTCAGAGTCACCAGTGACGGCCCCGCCCCTGCCCATAAGCCCTGCCCCTTATCCTTGCCCCGCCCTTTCAAGCCCCGCCCCTCAGTTCAGTTCTGCCCCTCCACCCCAGACCCGCCCCTCTCGTTGCCCCGCCCAGTCCCTCCTGACTCCGCCCAAACCACGCAGCCGTGGGGTCCCTGCACCCCCAGACCGGGGTTCCCCCTTGTAACCCAGCAGGACCCCCCTGCCCTCCCCCAGCCCCACATCACGACCATCCAGGCCCGGAAAGAAGAGGATCCGTTTATTGGGGCACAGGGGTTGYTCCCCAACACGCTGGGGGGGCCCGCCAGCAGCCCCCAAGGCACTRCGGGGCGGTGGGGTGGGCGCAGCGGCACCGCGCCCACTCAGCCAAATAATAATAATAAAAAATTACTTTGTTCGTGACAAAACTGGGGTGGGGGGGTGCCCGGTTGGTCCACGGCGGGGATTAAGGCAGGAAGAGGCCTGGGGGGTCCGGAGGGGCTCAGAGGACTCGGCGRTCCCGGGCACGGCCGGCGCGGCCGGACAGGCGGGGCCGCCTCACCCTCCATCCTTCCGGTGGGCTCCTGCCGCGCGGGCTGGGCGAGACCACCCTGCTGAGCGAGGGGGGCTCACTTAGCTCTGCCTCTAYGAGTCGAGTTCGCCCATGACATCTCGGACCCGCTGCCTTCCGCATGCAACGGGGAGGCAGCAGCGAAACGTCCACTCCTCGGCCGCCCCGCGGGGCCCGCCGCCTCTCCTCCGACGGGAGAGGTTYCGTTCCTCCCCTCCCCTCCGCTCGGCCTTGGGTGCGGCGGGCTCTCCGCCCCCTGCGCTCAGCGTCACTTCCCAGCCGAGCGCGCCATTGACGGCGGCGTGGGGGGGGGCGGTGTGGCGGCTCCGCGAGGCTCCAGAAGGTTCCGCCGCGATGATGGGCCCGCGCCCCGTCCTGGTTCTCAGTGAGTTCCGATCGGTTTGTCGTGGGCAGATAGCGCTGATTATTAGTGCACCTCGTAGGGCCAGGGTGACGAAGGGATAGCGGAGGTTATTTGATGCTGGGTTTCTTAGGGTAGTTATTCGTATGATGCCGTAGCCTCTGAGTTTTGGGAGGAGTAGGGCAGCCAGTAGCATGGAACCGGCAATGCGGGCTTCTGCGTGGGCTTTGGGGAGTCATAGGTGTAAACCATATAGGGGGGGGCTTTAACTGTGAAGGCCAGGAGTAGGGCTAGGCTTGCGACTAGGCTTGATCAAGAGATTTAATGTGCAACGTGAGAGTTTAAGTATTGGGAAGTATAACGCAGCGATTTGGTTGTGTAGGTGGAGGATGGCAATTAGCAATAAGAGCGAGCTGGCGATCGTGTAGAGTAGAAGGTAAATGCCGGCGTTTAGACGCTCTAACAATAGAGCGGGCCCGGCCCGCAGTGCCGGGGCGGAGGGCGCGGGGATGGCCGGTTCGGACCCCCGCCCCGCTCTGCCGCCATGTTGCRGCTCCTCATGGCCGGGCGCCCTTTCACGGCCCGTTCCCGCCGGGCCCGCCTGTCCTGCCGGGGATCCAGCTCTTGGGCCTCCGGAGCTGCTGGAGCGGGTCTAGAGGAGGCCACAGAGAGGCTCCAAGGGCTGCAGCCCCTCCGGGAATCGCTGCCGGCCCCGGCGCGGCCCGAGCTCCCCCTCACTGCTCCCTGCCCACAGCCTCTGGGATCCTGTGCCGGCAGGAGCAGGATCCCTGAGCCCCGCCGCGCTCTGACCTTTTCTGGCAGMCTTCCGTGCTCTCGGCTGTCCTCGCGTCTTTCTCAGCACGTTGCTTTGTCCTGCTCCGTTTAAACCCCATGTGAGCCCCAGTTCTTGGGAGCTGCTGGAGCGGGTCTAGAGGAGGCCACAGAGATGTTCCAAGGGCTGCAGCCCCTCCGGGAATCGCTGCCGGCCCCGGCGCGGCCCGAGCTCCCCCTCACAGCTCCCTGCCCACAGCCCGGACCCCGCTGCCTTCAGACCTTTGCTGGCAGCGTTCCGTCCTGGCGTCTTTCTCAGCACGTTGCTTTGTCCTGCCCTGTTTGAACCCCATGTTAACCCCAGTTCTTGGTCCTCYCGAGCTGCTGGAGCGGGTCTGGAGGAGGCCACAAAGAGGCTTCAAGGGCTGCAGCCCCTCTGCTCTGGACTCAGGCTGGGAGAGCTGGGGGTGTTGAGCCTGCAGAAGTAAAAGCTCCAGGAAGACCTCAAACTTGAGGCAAGGGCATGTAGTGATAGGATAGGAGGGGATGGTGTCCCACTGCTAGAGGGCAGGGTTAGGTGGGATAGTGGGAAGAAATTCTTCCTTGTGACAATGGTAGGGCTTTGACACACATTGCTCAGAGGAGCTGTGACTTCTTCATCCCTGGAAGTGTCCAAGGCCAGGTTGGACAGAGCTTGGAGCTTTACCCTAGTAGGTGTCCCTGCCCGTGAAAGGGTTTTGGAACGAGGTAGTCTTTAAGGTCCACTCCAGCCCAAACCGTTCTGTGATTCTCTCACCATCCACCAACATGAGGTATTCCCAGGGTTTGTTTTTTTTTCTGTTTGGGTATCTCATTCTCTACTGCATCCGTTCTGTTCTCTGTTAACCCAACAGGCAGCAATAGGCAGACTGTTGTAGCCCACCGCCCCTTTTCTATAAACCTGCTTGCCTGAGACGTTGTGCTGCTCTTGCTGCTGTTTCCTTTTGTTCTGTCTCATATCTCCCTGTGCACATGCATCTGCTCCTGAATAAATCTGGGTGTGCTCGGGGCAGGCTTGCAATAGCAGAAAAGCGTCCCTGAGCCCAGATATGCCCTAGGGCTGAGTTTGTTGACAGCTGGTCTCCAGCTGTGGTTTTGAGCCGCTTGGTACCCCAGCTGCTGCTCGCCCTCATGACCAAAGTAACATTGATGGATTAACTTTAGATCACTCAGTTCTGCTTACTGTACATGAACCTCTGTAACTTGTTTTGACTGAGCACTGTTGTACAATAGCAGCTCCTCAGCTTTGTGAGATCTGGCAGATCCTAGTGAGTCACTGTAGTTTGATTTTCTGGGGTAATAGGTCCTGTTTTGGGGTTGCAAAGCTTTGTCTCAAGATGCTAACAAGGAGTTCTGTTCTCATAGGGAGTGTTGGTTTTCACTGACAGTTTTCTATCAATCTATTTCTCATTGTGACTGCAGTATTTGTATTGTAAACTCTGAATTTCAGTCTGGTCACATATTAAATATGTCACTGAGAGGTGACTGCATCCTTGGTGTTTCATACTTGATTAATTTTATTTTTACTGTATCCTTTAGGTCAGAATACAAAACGTGAGTCTGGAAGAAAAGTCCAGACAGGAAACATCACTGCTGCAAAGGTACTATATTCTCAGGCTCTGTGTGTGTGTATTCATATATTTCAGAGGGAAAACTGAATGTGGAACATATTTTCTCTATTTGTTATGAATGTAGAGTAGAAGAAGAAGCAACGTAGGAAATAATTTTCTATGTTAGCAGAAGATTTCTGTACAATTACATAAAATTTCTGTATAAAACCAAAATATCTGCATTGTTCATGTAATGGGTACCCTATAAATAACCATGGATGCATTTAGCCAACCAAACCCCTTTTCTCTGCAAAGTCTGAAAGTGTCTCAGTTTTGACATCTGACCGAGATAATAATTTTATGTGGTTCCAGTGTCTTGATAATCCCCATATTCTCATTTCCATACAATTCTTAACTGTGGCTGCATCTCAACAACTCAAATCAACTCCACACCAGAGTTGTTGAATGAGTTCARTTTTCCAGGGGCTGCTGATTTCACTATGGGGGTTTTTTAGACTTTTTGATGCCCTCCTGTATCACTCATTTCTTTGATTCCTCCCAGACTATTGCTGACATTATCCGAACATGTTTGGGACCGAGAGCAATGATGAAGGTAAGAACTTGTCCTGCAGCTGATTGGAAGTGAGACACACATGGGACAGAGCAGTCAAGTGTTGGTTCTCTTGTGGTTGCAGATGCTTTTGGACCCCATGGGTGGAATTGTGATGACCAACGATGGCAATGCTATTCTTAGAGAAGTAAGTTTCTCCTAAAGGATTTTCTTGCTTAACATTAAGTCAGTGTGTGCCTGAATCATGGGTRACAATGGAGCTGTGTGATCTCCCCACCTCTCCTGAGAGCCAGCAAGTGCTAACCAGCTGCTCCAGGAAAGGTTCTCACTGGGGAGAAATGAATACATCCAGCAGGTGTTCTTGCTCTACAGAAATGTAGATTTGATCCTAGAGTGGGAAGTTTTCATGGAGTGTTTACAAAACCGATGCAAATTCTTTGGTAATTGGAGCTATTATGGATTGCATTGAGACCTTCTGAGTAGATGGTGGTGTTCACAATGGCACATGATGAGATCTAGAAATCATTATTGTCTGTCTGTTAAAAGAACATCCTAAAAACTGAAATGCCTGAAAAACAGTGAAGAGACACAATCCTGTCAAATACAAGGGCTTGGTTTTGGTCTCAAAAAGGAAGAAAAAGCCTTGCTGTTGTTGGACAGAATGCCTTTGATTGTATTAAAGGTGTGGTATTTGTTCCATTGAGTGACGTGAGACATTTCTGCTTTAATATTCTGGGACAAATCCATGCCCCATCCTTGCTCCTACCTAGATTCAAGTCCAGCATCCAGCTGCAAAATCGATGATAGAGATCAGCCGCACTCAGGACGAAGAAGTTGGAGATGGGACCACATCTGTCATTATTCTTGGTAAGGAGACAGACTCAAACACTTTGCATAAAGGCTGAAGTTGACCCTTTTTTGTAAGCAGAGCCCATGATGAGACTCATCCTAGTTATTTCCTAACATTGAAATGGAGAGGGGTTTTTTTTACTATGCAAGAGCATGCTAGGTTGATGACATCCTAATGTGGTCAGCTCCACACTTYAGAAAGTTGTTCTTTCCCCATGATAACCACAGTTAAGAGTAAAGAGATGTATGGGTGATGTTAGACCTCTCTGCATGGATAGAAGACATATTTTTTCTGGTRTGTGCTCTCCTTTTTGACTGTTGATTGTCCTGCTAACTTGGAGAATTTTGATTTATTTTAATTATTTTTTTTTTAGCTGGAGAGATGCTCTCTGTTGCTGAACACTTTCTTGAGCAGCAGATGCACCCAACTGTGATCATCTGGGCTTACCGTAAGGCTCTTGATGACATGATCAGTATTCTGAAGAAAATTGGGTAAGTATGGGTTGGTGGAGGTTAGAGAGGAGGAGTGTGGGCTTTCTGTACTGCTTCACGCTGCTCCTTCAGGCACTTGTGTCAGTCAAACACAACTTAGCAAAACTGGAGAGGGAGTCAAAAGGGTTAGATTGTTGCTTGGAATTAACACTCAGTTTGCTCTTTGGTTTTTCCTTTATCTCAGCACTCCAGTGGATGTGAACAATAAAGAGATGATGCTTAAAATAATTAAGAGTGCAATAAACACCAAGGCAATAAACCGCTGGTCTGACTTGGCCTGCAGCATTGCTCTTGATGCTGTAAAGACTGTGGAGTTTGAAGAAAATGGCAGAAAAGAAATTGATATTAAAAAATATGCAAAAGTAGAAAAGGTGAGTCTGTCCTGAGCTGTTTCTTATCCTCATGCTCCTTTCTTGTTCTGAACTAGTTTATGGTAGGGTGTGTTGGGAAGAATTTGGYGTTACTTCTCTGCAGTCTGCAGACATAATCCTTGAAGATATTTCAGTCAGTGTTGTCAGCCATTCTCATTTACAATGCCAACAGGGGCTGCTATTTCAGCTCTTTTAGAGTACTGTCAAAAACACAATTTTAGTTGGATTTGGAAGATGGAAAATGAAACATGTTGTCAGACAATAGAATGTTWAAAATGTCTTAAGTTCTTTCGTAGCTTCCCACTTAAAATCTAAATCAGTGTGTGCTTAAAATTAAACTTGTATAGTGATCTGCACTCACTGTGGTTACTTGGGAGATGTTTTTGTAAAGTAAACTGACTCACCTGATTTTCTGCCTTGTGTCTGTCAGATTCCAGGTGGTTTTAGTGAGGACTCRTGTGTTTTGCGTGGAATTATGGTGAACAAAGACGTGACCCATCCCAGAATGCGCCGCCTTATTAAGAATCCACGCATTGTCCTTCTGGATTGTTCACTGGAGTACAAGAAAGGAGAGAGCCAGGTAAGAGACATCTGCAGRTCTTGGTTTAGAATGAGTAAAACAAACAAGTGCAGATGGATTTTTAAAACTGCAGGTGGGGAAAGGCTTTCTGTGTTCTACCTTTCAGAGGCCTATTGAATGTGGGGGCTAATTCTGCTGTGGGCTCCAGAAAAATAGGAGTGAGGCTACAGCATTTTGACTAACTGAAGCAGCTGCAGTGATTTGTGTATCTAAGTGCTGGTCAAGAGCAAAAGAAGTATTTCTGAGCTTGAACTAAGGTTAATGCTCGGCTAGCACAGTGTCACAGTTTATTTGATCAGTGGTTTTCATCCCTCACTCTTTCCCTGGTTATACTGGAGGAGCTGAGCTGCTTGAAGCTGGGGAAGGTGTATGTAATACTGTGAAGGTTGGAATGAACACTCAGCTGTTCACACCTCTTTTGTACAGACTGACATTGAAATTACTCGGGAGGAAGAYTTTGCCCGAATCCTGCAGATGGAGGAAGAGTACATTCAGCAGATGTGTGAGGATCTGATAAGAGTCAAGCCAGATCTGGTCATCACAGAAAAAGGAGTTTCTGGTAATGGCACACGTGATCCTTTGTGTTGAATTCATCTCAGTGAGGTTCATGGTGTTAAATGCACTGCTCAGGAACTTAGAAAAACCCAACCAAAACTAAAAAAAAAACACAGCAACAAACTAATACAACTCCTCCCAAACCTGTTGTACACCAGCAGATCGGGCATTGAAGTTCATCCTTGATGTTGCTTTGTGAAAGTAGGCCCCTACAATAATATTTTTGCTTTTCCAGCATTTGGGAAAGATACCGAAATACAAGTGAYGCTGAGTCTTAAACCCTGGAGAGCTGTGCCTTGCATTTTGCCTTGCAGCCTGGTTTAAAAAGCTGCATTTAGGTGCTTTTCTCCTTTGACCCCTTTTGCTTCAAAGACTGGAATTAAAATAGCTGGATTGATAACTGATAAACAGATGAAATTTGACATGATATTGCTGATTCATCTCTGAAATTCCACAAACCTGGTTTCAGACCTGGCCCAGCACTACCTGATGAGAGCCAACATCACCGCCATCCGCAGGGTGAGGAAGACAGACAACAACCGGATTGCCAGGTGGGTGTTGGCTCCTGTCTGGAGCCCGTTCCCACTGTGCCTGACACGGAATTGTTGTGCTCTCACTCTCTCAGCTCTGATTTTGAGTGTCTGATTTGTGCTTTGGTGTGCCAGGGCCTGTGGAGCTCGCATCGTCAGTCGCACCGATGAGCTCCGGGAGGAGGATGTGGGGACTGGTGCCAGGCTCTTTGAAGTGAAAAAAATAGGAGATGAGTATTTTGCTTTCATCACTGATTGCAAAGATCCTAAGGCTTGCACCATCATCCTGAGGGGAGCCAGCAAGGAAATCCTAGCGGTGAGTGAGTGCATGGGCTGCTTCACCTCCTGTGCCAGCCACCTTCGTGGTGAGTCGTGGCCAGCAGACTGTGGGCTGGGCTTTCAGCTGGTGTGGTGCTCCAGGTAATAATGAGAAGGGCAGTGGAGCTGAGGAAGGGTCTGGAGCCCAAGGAGGAGCTGGGGGGACTCAACAAGGACCTTATTGCTCCCTGTTTAGTACTACCTGACAGAAGGGTCTAGCCCACTGGGGGTCAGGCTCTTCACCCTAGAAACAAGTTGCAGGGCAAGTGGAAGTGGCCTCAGGTTGCACCAGGGGAGGTTTAGATTGGATACTAGGGGAAATTTCTTCATGGAAAATGTGGTCAGGCACTGGCACAGAGTACCCAGGGCAGTAGTGGAGTCACCATCCCYGGAGGGGTTTAACAAATGTGTGGATGTGGCACCTTGGGACTTGGGTTAGCGGTGACCTTGGCAGTGCTGGGGGAATATTTGCACTTGATTATGTTAGAGAGCTTTCCAGCCTCAAAAATGTTGTGATTGTGTCCCCGTGGCAGGAGGTGGAGCGCAACCTGCAGGACGCCATGCAGGTGTGCCGCAACGTGCTCATGGATCCGCAGCTGGTGCCCGGCGGGGGAGCCACTGAAATGGCCGTGGCCCATGCACTGACAGAGAAGTCCAAGGGCATGACAGGCGTGGAGCAGTGGCCCTACCGTGCAGTGGCCCAGGCCCTGGAAGTCATTCCCCGCACGCTGATCCAGAACTGTGGCGCCAGTACAATCCGTGTTCTGACTTCACTCAGGGTAAGGAATGTGGCAGGGGCAGCAGGAGAGAGACAGCCCTTTCCTGCTTCACCAGCTCCTGGGATCAGGCACCGTTCAGAACAGTGCCCTTGTTGTGCTGTCAGTAACATGTWCTTGTATAAACTCCAAAACCAAGAATATTCTAATGACCTGTTACAGTTTCCTCAGCCTGTAGTTGTGGTGGGGTTCACAGGGGTCCCAGGACGAGGGAAGAGATGAGGATCTGACTCCATGTTTCAGAAGGCTGATTTATTATTTTATGATATATATTATATTTAACTATACTGAAAGAATAGAAGAAAGGATTTCATCAGAAGGCTTGAAAGGAAAAGCAATGGAATGATAATAAAATCTTGTGACTGACCAGCAAGTCTGAGACAGCCGGACTGTGATTGGCCATTAATTAAAAACAACCACATGAGACTAATCAAAGATCCACCTGTTGCATGCCACAGCAGCAAATAATCATTGTTTACATTTCATTTCTAAGGCCTCTCAGCTTCTCAGGAGAAAAAGTCCTAAGGAAAGGATTTTTCATAAAACATGTCTGTGACACATAGTCAGTTAGAGACTGCAGCGGGGAAATTGCCATCTCACCCACCCTGTCTTTCTGCTTCCAGGCCAAGCACACTCAGGAAGGCAGCCAGACATGGGGGGTGAATGGTGAGACTGGAGCCCTGGTTGACATGAAGGAGCTGGGGATCTGGGAGCCCTTGGCTGTCAAACTTCAGACCTACAAAACAGCTGTGGAGGTAAGGAGAGGCCRAAGCCTCAGAGCCTCTGGGTATCATCTGGGACAGGAGGACATCCTTTCCTGTATGCTGGGGTGTTTGGGTGGGCATCATACCCACTGCAGGGCATGCTGGTGTCTGAACTGGTTGCTGGAGGTGGGATAATGAGGGATGTGGGAGCCCAGCCTCAGGCTTTCCCAGGGCTTTTGATCCTGCAGCTGAATTTCATCATATTTCATCCCACCTTTTCCTGCACATGGTGCAGTGCTCTCACTGCTTCCAGTGCCAGAGCTGTGCCTGAGCAATCCCATGCCAGCAACATGCTGGAATCATCAGTGGTCATGGGAGCTTTATCCCTTTGGCTGGCTGGGGCTGCCATGTCTCAGCTGCCCTTCTCACTACAGATCCTGCCATTACCTTGCTGATGTTGGATCAAATGCTGTTCCTCAAAGGGATACTGTGTCCTTTCTGTATCAGTCAACAAGGAAAAAATGGTGTCCTTGTTTCCATGGCGGTGGGAAAGCAGCCCCTTGCTGCTCCCACAGGCCTGTGAGACACTGTTCCCCTTTCCTGTGCTGAAGGAACCATTTGAGCCCAGGCTGATGATTGTGTGCTGTGAAAGCTGGGCAGGTTGGGTTTTGTGTTTTGTGGTGAGCTCCAGATGAGCCCTGGCTGTGGGGTTTCTCTGCAGACTGCAGTCCTCCTCCTCCGTATYGACGACATCGTTTCGGGGCACAAAAAGAAGGGTGACAACCAAAGCAAGCAGTCTGCAGCACCAGAGGCAGCCCAGGAGTGAGAGACTGAGTCTTCACAGGGGAGAACCAACTGCCTTGACCTTGACATGGAGAGGAGCTCAATGCAGTGGCCTGGTCTCAAAGCTGAGCCTGGAAAAGTTTGTTTAAAGTCCAGGAGGGATGGAAAACACCCTGGGCATGGGGAAAAGGCAGTGGCTGTTGGTAACACTGCACTGCTTGTGGGGTGAGGGTTACTGACTGAAAATTCTCTTCACCTCAAAATAAACACGTTGTTTCAGGCTGTTTCTGTCTTTAATCCTTGTGCTGGGGCGGGCTGGGCAGGCAGGTCCGTGCCAAGCCTGGGAGGTTCAGCCAGGCCAAAGGCAGGKGCTGCACCTGCATTGGGGCAGCCCAAAACACAAACAGGCTGGGGGAGAATGGATGGAGAGCAGCCCTGGGAAGAATTTGGGGCATGGGACACTGACAAGAAGCTCAGCACRCTGTGGCAACGTGCACTGGGAGCCCAGAAAGCCARCRCTGACCTGGGCTCAYCCCCAACAGCRTGGGCAGCGTGTGAGGGGGGGATTCTGCCCCTCTGCTCTGTCCCCTCTGGAGACACCCTCTTGTTTGAGCTTCCTCCAGCTCCGGGGTAGGGCCAAAAAATGAGATATTGGGAAGGAATTCCTCCCTGTGAAGAGGGTGAGGCACTGACAGGGGTGGCCCAGAGAAGCTGGGGCTGCCCCATTCCTGGCAGTGAGAGAAGACTTAGAGCAACCYGGTCTAGTGGRAGRGGGTTGGACCTGGATAGKCTTTAAGGTCCCTTCCAAACAAAAGCAGTCTGCTACCCTGTTATTCCATTWTCACTTTACTCTGATTCTACAAGAGGAAGAAGAAATCCCCGTCGTGATCCCGGCTGAAGAGATTTACTCTCACTGCACTCTGCGGGCAGCCTGGCTTTGGGAGCAGAGTGGTGCAAGCAGCGTGTCACAGGGTGATTTTATGATGATGCTTTATTCCCTTTTCTCGGCTTTCTGCCCAGAAAACCAATGCTGCAGCTTTAAGATGGAGCCAGGGGTGGGGTGGGGAGCCCTGAGCTCCTGGGCGGGCTCTGTTCAAGCTCCTCTCTGGGTGCTCCGGGCAGACCGGGACTACATTGTTCATTCTGTTGGATTGGGTTGGGTTTTTTGCTGCTAGAGTGAAGCAAAAGGGTTTTTTTCCCTGGCCTTCCCCTAGCCTGGCGGCTGTACCGGGAATCCTCTCGGCGCTTTGTTTTTTGTTCTTTGAACTATTCTGGCTTGCTTGTCTTTTTTCTCTTTCCGCCGCTCGGGGGAGCAGGCGGGACCGCCCCGAACCCGAGGCCTCTTGAGGAGCTGAACCGACTCGAGAAAGGAAATTAAAATTAAATCTTCAGCCGCTGCAAGAAGACCCACGCCATAAATCCAACAGGTTCCAGCTTCCACGAACACTTTTCTGCTCTGTCCTCATAGACAAAGAAGGGCAGACACAACCTCTGCCTCTCAGCCACACGGTGAGGTGGGGTGTAAGTTTCAAAATTTTTTTTTTCCCTTTTTTGTTGTTTTTGGTTGTTGTAGTTTCTGGWTTTTTCTGTTAATAAATACGGGGTTTTTTTACTTTAATCCCCTGSTATCCATTTCTCTCATTGGCAGAAGAAAGAGGACTTACTGAAGCCCTCTTTCGACAAAAACAATAATTTTAAAGCATATTTCTCCTAGAATTTTCTCTAAACCAAGACACAGGTTTGGGACAGGCTGAGCAGGCAGGTCCATGCCAAGCCCAGGAGATTCAGTGAGGCCAAGGGCAGGTGCAATGCACACTGTCATGGTGTTCCTTGTATATTATTACAAAATCCTCAATACCTCAACACACCTCAACCGTGTGCAGAACAAAAAAGAACAGCAAGAACACAGCCCTCTGCTCAACAAAACACATCATGGCCACCCAGAGAACACCAACAGGGACCTCCCTTAGTGCTCCTTTTGGGCAAAGCAGCAGCTGTGACATCCTCTGTCAAATCAGGTCTGTGGTGTCACCAGAGCCATCTCTGTCCCACAGGGCAGGCAGCACCTGGAGGGGACCCTGAGATATGATACTGTTATAGATATATATTATAATATTGGCTTTTTTTGCAAATATTCAAATGGATTCTATATGTGTAATGTTAAAGTAACTTTGTTATAAAGATGTAGTTTTTATTTGTTGTTAATTAAGCTCAGACAGAGTAGTGGAATAGCTGATATAAGGATGCTTGAGTTAAAATGCCTGCTTGGATGGGATAACATCCAATGAACACAGGATGAGGACACCTGTACAGATCTGCCAACCATCAGCACTCACTGTCTGAAGAAAATATGGACCAAGGCCCAAACTGGAAGGGATAAAGAGAAGGAGCCAAAACCACAGCCAAAAAACAGGCATGCTCTAAAAAGACAAACCCAGAGAGGGGCCATGTAAAATAGTTCCTGGAATATGTAAACTAGTTTATGGATATGCATAAGGGTCTATGAACATACTGATGTAAGGGAAAATGTGTTTAAGGGGCATCCCCGAAGGGGACAGTGTGCTGTTGGCTCAGTGTCAAGATGCACCCAGCCATAATAAGCTTTGCTCTATGGTCCTTATTTCCTATTGTCCTTTATTAAACGTTTTAAATTTTCACAGGAGAGGGAAGGAGTTTCAGAAAACGGCAGCAGGCAGAGGGGAGCTGGAGGCAGCACAGGGGGCAGAGCCCCACTGAGGGGCCCCTCCGGGCACCAACACACTGCACTGCTCGGATTGCTGCAGCTGCAGAGGAGACAGGGGTTGGACAAGGCAGTTTGGGACTTCTGGTTGTTCTTTTTTCTGTTTGCTTGTTCCTCCACTAGAACACAGAGGACACCTCACAGCTGCTGCTGCAGYCACTGAATCCTTTGCCCAGAGGGCTGAAGCACCACGCAGGCAGCACCTGGCAGGGGATGGATCCCGACCCAGCTGCTSTTCTTGGGGGTTTGGGGGCRTCCTTTCCTGAGCTCTGGGCTGCTGCTGCTGGCCTTGGACTCTGCTCAGTTCTTTTTGCTCTTSGGGGTGTCATACTTCCTCTTGCTCGAGTACCAGAGCAGCAGGGGGATCCCAATGGAGGGCAGGGTCATCACGCCAAACGCCGCCCAGTCCAGCTAGAGGGAGAAATTGTTAAGAGAAAAGTCAAAACAATCCAGGCCAGGGGAGTCTTAGAGCAATGAGGTCAGAGGAGGAGAGGGAGGAGAGACCTCACACTGTCTGCAGCTTCCTCACATGRGGAAGCAGAGGGACAGGCGCTGACCTCTGCCCTCAGTGACCATGACAGGACCCAAGGGAGCACTCGCAGCTGTGTCAGGACAGGCAGCATTAAAGGCTGGATATTCAGAAAAGGCTCCTTCTCCCAGAGGATGCTCTCCCAGGCACTGCAAGAGGCTCCCCAGGAAAGTGCTCACAGCACYGAGCTTGACACGAGCTCAAGGAGTTTGGAAAGGGCTGACAGGCACATGGCTGGGATTCCTGGGGTTGTCCTCTGCAGGGCCAGGAGTTGGACTCCACAATCCTTSTGGGTCCCTTCCAGCCTAGGAGGGTCTAAGATTCTACTCGCAGATTTTCTGCCTCAAATGCCACAGTGCAGCTTCTTCCCACAGGGAGCTGGGGTGGAAACTCAGCTGCTTCTGTGACAGTCCTCTGGAGAACTGACAGGAACTAACTCCAGCTCCCTCTGCAGCTCTCCAGGTGACTGCAGGGCATGCCACACACACCACGTGCAAGCAGGAAGCCACCACACTGGGCTGCAGCTGCCTGGTGCACTTGTCCATTGTCCATTGAAAGGTACTCACAAAGTGAGGGGAGAACCTCCTGTCGAAGTCACGCTGAGCCAGGATTCCTCCCTGCCCAGGAGCACTGGTGAAGCCAACCTGGAAAAGGAAAAGACAGGGAAAAGGCAGGGAAAAGACAGGCTTGGCCACCTTTCCTGCTCACTCCAGAACTGGGCAGGGTGACAGCAACACAGACGTGCATCACCTCGACCATGCAGCTCTGGGAGCGCGGTCAGGTGYGTCTGCAGGTGKCACAGACACATTTTATGAAAAATCCTTTCCTTAGGATCTTTTCTCCTGAGAAGCTGAGAGAGGCCTCAGGAACAAAATGTAACCAATGGTTATCTGCTGCTGTGGGATGCAACAGGTGCATCTGGGATTGGTCTCATGTGGTTGTTTCT
>JACDOX010000118.1:0-33264 GCA_014549065.1 Cardinalis cardinalis
AACAGCTACATTCTAAATGCAATACAACACACTACTGCCAGAAGGAATGAGGGACCTTGGAGGTGACAAAACAGTCAATTCAGAAACATTCTTTAGTATTTCTGCATAACATATTTCTGCATAACACTCTGTGTAGGAAAATCTGAAGCAAGGAAACCCTGAGAAGACAAAGATTTTTGTATCTAATCTGTTTTGAATGTCTGTCTTGATTTAAAAAGTAAAGTATTCCAATGTACAGGTTAATAAAACCAGATTCATAAAATAAATTTTATATTTTAGGATACTCATCATAATGAAAAATTTTAGATAAACTTCCTCAAAGCCCTGTCTGAATCTGGGTCTTGTCACAAAGATCTACAAGTGAAAAACTCTTGGAATATGACCAAGGAAAAAAAGAATAATATTAATMAAATAAATATGCTTCATTATTATTTGAATGATATATTTATAATTATGAAATAGACGTGAAATAATATGGTTTGAAAAAAACATGTGCCTCTTCAAAGCATCTCATCTTGTTTTAGCACAGCACCAAACTCCGTTTGGACCACAGCAAAATTARATTTCAGACATTAGGGCTTGAAGTGTGAGATTCAGAAAAGGATGCAAGTAGCTGTCTGACAGATCCTCTGGTCTCCAAAACTTTGGTGTGACCTCTTGGTCACTTGTGACTTGTCATTCAAAATCAACTGAAATCAGCAAGAATAATTCAGTGAATTTCAGATTGGTTTAATATTACATTATTACTCCTACTAGATTATCCAGATGTAGAAAATCATTACAATCTGAAGAAGTGCTGAAGGTAACTTCACTGTCTGTACCACATTATCAGGAAAATAATGGAAATTCTGGGAGCTGCTAACAATAGAATAGCGATAGACCCCCAAACTGTTCTTTGTAATGGGAATGTTATTGTCTATGAGCAATTTAATTAGAGTGTTCTACTCTGCAAAGGACAGTCATACTGCATAGCTTTAGGATGTTTCTACATGGGCGGTTTGACTTGCTCTTTATTCCATTTCCAGACCTTTGCACACTTTGCATGTATGCTAACTAATTTCTGAACTCTCTTTTAAAGCAATTCAACTACTTCCCTCAAAKAGAATATCCGATCACAGATGATAGGATAGTATGCTTCAGAACCTCTACCAAACATATCCATCAGGGGTATGGTTTATTCCAAGTTTGGCTCCCCCAGCTGCTACAAGCGATGTATATGGAGACTTTTCCCTTCAAAGGCCTCCTGCCTTGCACAGAAACTCCAGCATCTTGTACAAACACTGCTCTGGTGGGATGCAAGAGCAGTGTTTGTATTATTTTGGTACAATGAAATGAGAAACCATGAACACAGACTTTTATCGCATGACTACAAGGAGTAAAGTGTGGTTTTGGGAAGATAGAGACTGAGTTCTAGGGGAAGTAGTGAATCCAGTTTGCTAGAAAGTGTGACAGCCTGTAAAAATTGGACATGAGCCAGCTACCAGCAATTCACTAGGGACTTGTGTTCTAGTTAAGAGTGCTATTGACAATACAATTTAGAAAAATATTTAATAATTTTATAGGGATTTTTTACTTTGAAGTATAGCAGAGTTTGAGATCCATTGTAAATTTCAGAATTTCTTGCAGAGCCAAGTGTTCAAATGAATTCCTAATGGATTAAAATTTTTTAACTTATGTATTTCATATTCATATAAATTAGTTTAATATGACATTGTTGTAACAGCTAAGATATGGAAACATCTAGCTGAGCTGCTCACACAAGTTTTACATTGTGTATGGTAAAATGCACTATAGGTGCAAAAGCTTACTCATATGTCTTCATCTAGACACACCTTCAAACTGTAATCGCCTTAATTTAGTAGCTTCACCTTTACTATGTAGACTTTAATAGCAGCTGGCCTTGTTTAGTAGCTGCACTTATTTAATAGCTGCACCTTTACCATGAACCTTTTCCATGCAAGCTGTAGGGCAAAGTAATTAAATGTAATGAAAACTGTGCTTTCCAAACAAGGATATATAGCTAGTCCTTTGAAATGGTCAGTAGGCTAAATCATTTGTGGAGAAATTATCCACAGTACAAAGGTTAAGGTACTGCAGCTCAAAATATGAATTAGGACTATAGCATAAAGAACACGAATTGCAGGCTTTACTTGCTGATAGCAACAGAGGAACTATTCCCTTCCAAGGCTTGTATGTACCTGCAAGTTCAGGAACCCATGAAGGCATTTATTGAGTGAATAAGGATGGAGGCTACTCGCTGGAGCACTGTGGGAATGCATGGCTTTTCAAAATAAGCATCAAAATGAGAATGTGATTTTCAGATTACATCTTCCTTCTCCTCTTAAGGGTGCTCTTAGTAGCAGTCTTTGCACTCTGGTCCCTGAATTATGTTAGACAAGGACAGACTTCACAGCTTAAAGTRATTTAAAGAACAGAAAATAAACTATTTTATAAAAATAAAGTGAACTATTGATATACTAGCAGAGACATGATAGCAGAAGAAATGGACAAAAGAAAATGCTGGTCTTAAAATCCTCACCTTTTTAATAAGAATGATTAAAAGCCCTTTCAAAAAACACTGACTTCATTCTAAAGGTGTTATTTTAAGACGGAGGCAATTAAAGATACATGACCTCACTAAAAGGATCATCTTGTTTCAGCTTTCTGATCAAAATGGATGAATGGAACACAACAATCATTTGATGGTGATGGGTCACAAGGAAATAAAGTTTTCTTTTGTTTTCTAAGGGAATTTTAAAAAATGACATTGTATTTATAAAAGATATTTTCTTGATGTTGAAATAAGTTGGCTTTCTACTAATGACAACATTATTACTATCTCTGGAAATACTTACTTTTTCACCTCAGAACTTTATGTTCTGGGAATGTAAGCTATGGTAAAATTTCTTGGGATTTTACTTGCTAAAAGGTTTCCTACTATTTCCATCACAGTAGCATAGAAGTTTCATAACTGGTATTGTTGCTACTTAATATACAAAACATTAATGGAACCATAACACTGTGAGATTTTTATATGTTTTGAATTTCAGTTCTCTCACATTGCTGTGCAGAATGTGCGAGCTTTTCCAGTAGATAAAGTGATGTACAGCAGCAGTGAGATAAAAGCTGCAAACAGCAGTTATGAGATGCTTTTGATAAAAAAATGTACTTCATTTGACAGATWAGCCTCAGAAATTCACCTCAGCTTATAAATGCACAAAAATTTATTCTTTGTCGCACAGCAGTAGCAATTAACTGAAAATATATTTATTTGAGTTAGTAGCTCTCTTTTCTGAGAACTGAAAATACTAATTAAGACAACCCTACATGGATACTTTCATTGCTGTGATATTTCTGTTTTAATGGAATTTAAAAAAAAAGGGGGAATTTTTACTTATGTATATCCTTGGGAAGCCTGATATTACTGTGTTTCTGGCTGGTAATGTGTAGAGAATAATACATTTCGTTTAATTATTTTAGAAAAACGTATTGCAGTTGCTTGTCTTCACTAGAATAATAGGAATATTTCACTCTTTTCCTCAGTTTTGTAGCAATCCCGCTTATGTTTTGTCTCCTCATCCATGCAGTGTGCAGCCCTTGCCTAGCCCAGCAGTTTCAAGTGTAATGCTTTTCACTGGCAGTACAGGATGTGCCTTGCCCTTGCTAAGAGCAAGAGTGACTTTTTACCTGACCACCTTTKGTGGGGCTCAGGATCCATGTGCCTGTGTTAAGCAGCCCTGAGAATCCAAGAGCTTTTTCCTCCTTACAGAGCATGCACATTTCCATTCATAAGAAGGGAATTTCTGATGTAGGTGCAGGAAATGCAAAATGTTGTTGTCTCAGTTCTGTGTTTGCTCRGCACGGACCACCTTGCACATTCTCTTTTGCCACAGGCAGTCATTTTGTTGTAAAAGCAGCGGTTAGTGGCCCCCTTAACACTACTGCCCTATATAACCTCTTCACATGAAATGTTTCAAGAGAAATACTGATCTACTGCACCACGACAAATGTCACAAACACTGAATTCCTGGTAAGAATCTCTTCTCTCACTTGGACTAGACATTTCATTCTGGGCTAATAAAATTCTCTTCAAAATAAATGTATTACTGTGAAATGTTTTTAATTTTGACAAGAGGGAGTTCCCCATCCAGTCATAAGACATGTATTTTGTCAAAAAAGTTTTGGTTGATTCTATCTGAGAGTATTCATCTATCATTTACCTGGTTGTATCTATTTTTCTGGGGTTTTTTCTATCATAAGTTGCTATTTGGTACAACCTGTCTCTCTGAAAAAAGCAATATTCTGCTTCAAGGCCAGGTTATAAATGTGAAGATGAAAAGAAGCAACACAATGCACTTTAATAAGTTTGCTCTATCCCCTGTACAGAGTTGCAAGCATTATCATAGGTGGCCTAACCTTACCTGCCCTAATCCATTGCATCTTAGTTGTCCATGCCCAGTTCTGATGCCCAGGCCAACAATACAACAGCTTTTTCACCTTCCTTTCCACGGTTGCAGTCCATGTAAAATACAGCTGAGGTAATAATGAGGCCCATAAGATGCAGTATTACCACAGGGCTCTGAATATGTTACAGATTTCAGAGACAAAATAATGAAAACAAGGAAAGACATTTCTCTTGCTATGGTAAATACTGATTTCTCTGGTCTTTTTGAAGAAAAATTACACAAGAGAAGGTTTAATCACACTGTGGAGCCATTCTCAATAATTCTCATCTGCAAAATCCTTTTTTGCAACTGATTTTTATAGTGAACATGAGTCAGAACACCTTGTTTGTGAGCAGACATCTTTTCTTCTAAATGTGAGCTTGCTGACAGTCTTACCTGCAGTCCCTGAAATGCAATTTGTGAGTCTTGAAGAAGGGAAGGAGAGGGAGGAAAACACTATCCAGTCTAGATTTTATTATCACATATTATTCCACAGCCCTCAGCTTGGGGCAAAGCTGGGCTTCCCATATGAGGTGGAATTTTTACACACATGGTTTGTGTATATGCCTCAGCAGAAATTTTTAGCTTTGAAATACTATGAAACAATTTTGTCCAACTTTAAACCAAYTTTCAGATAGGAAGAAAGTTGGAGATTTTGGCCACTGTGAACATGCAAAAGCATTAACAAAGGCAGCTTGCTAGAACTTACAAGGAAAGGATAAAGTATAAATGAACCAGGGCATGAACTTTGTTGGTTTTAATATTTTCTCTTCTAACAATATACCCTTTCATGAGTGAGCGGTGCCATTGTTTTGAAGAAGCTGATTTTGGAGAATTTAATCAGTCACCTTCTAAGGAAAGGCTGTGTAGGGGATTTGGGTATATGTGGGCCTGCCTTGTTATTGCAGTTGGAAGGAAGGAGGGTCTGCAAAAACCAAACCTAATATTATAGGAATATAGAACTGTGATCTTTCATCAAAATATAATAGTGGTCCTTATGGGGGAGACCACAGTTTCAGGCTGTCAGCTGATCCCAGCAGCTACAGTGGAGTCTTCCCTGACTTTCTTCCATTCTCAACTTACTTTTATAGTATTTCTTTGTGTTTAGGTGGAGCTTGAGGGACTTAGTCATACTGGTGGTGTAAAGTTCCTTTTAATTAAAAGAAAGTAAATTCGTTAAAATAAAGAGTTGTTGTCACTGATTGGTGTAAAATTCCCTTGCTTTGCACTTAGAGGTCTAGTCAATTAAATACAGAGCATATGCTCACTGGGAGGAGGTTGTATCTGAGGCCAGGTAACTTTGGGATGGAGCTGTGCATTAGTATTGCAATTAGGTTATAATGAACCAATTTCATCTGAGGAGAGTGATTTTGCTACTGTTGCTGGCTAGGCAGCAAGACATCTTCTCCTATCCCCCTTGACTGACAAGTGCTATGCAGTTTATCAGTTGCAAAGTCCCCTCTCTGCAAGGATGTAAACAATCTGTTCCAAACTCCCTTCCATCCCCCTCAGCAGGTGCTATAAGTTGCAGACTGCTGGTGTGGAGAGTCATCATGGTTTTGAGCATGCCAAGCGCATTCCATCCAGGAAGCAGCAACTGCATTTCACCCTATAATTCCCACACCATTATAACTTCTGTTAGAAAGTGAATATAACTACTCAGTTTCCTCTAATTTTACCCCCAGTCATCTTTTCACATAAGAGTTCAACAAAACCTAAATTATCACTTTCTCTCTAGCATTTCAATTCAATTATCCCCTCAAATCTGAAGTAATTTTCAGGAGTCCGTCTTTTGTTGTATTTTCAAAGTGTTTTAATAGAATATATTTGATATCTGTAACAGATTACTTGTGGTTAGCCAATAGCTCACAATTCTCCTTGGGGCTGTATGTAGATTATTTCATAAGTGCAAGGGAGCCCTACACTGCAGCCCTGGTGTTTAGAGGTTAYTGGAGCATATAGATATGTCTAGACAATTCAGCTTTTCTCATGTTCTTTTTAACTATTAGTAGTTTTTTCTATTTAGTAGTTTAACTATTAGTACTTTTCTCAGACAGAGAAGTTGCATAAGTTTAATTTTATTACCCTTAGAGATGAAACATATAATATATACAGTATAATCTACTTCTGCATCTACTTGCTGAACATTTATAATTAACAGTATAACAGTATAACAGTTATAGAAGAGTGGTGTTTAATGTAATCAAAGCATTCTAATCTATGAAAGTTTTCATATTGATAATGTATTTATCATATGGACTTTGTTTCAGCACAGTATTGTCAATTCACATTGCTTACTATATTTATTCATTTTATAAATGGTTACAGTAAACACTCAAAAATTATAGAAGATAAAATAGTAAAAAGAAAGAAACAAAACACAGGAATTCATGTCTGTTAAAGTAAAGGAGAAGATTTCTTTTGAATTCTAATTTCTTTAGATTTAGGTTCTGCAAATCAGATTCCTGAGCTATGCAGAGTCTCTGAGGTGAACTAAAGGACAAATACTGTTTCAGGTAGCTGCTGTAAAACTGTCACAGAATTCCTGTTCAGTGGAAAAGATTTATGAATAGAATTTTGATCCCATGGTATCTTAATTCCAGAATTGAAATTATAATCCATCCGTGACCCTATGCCTAAGTATTGATCTCTATATTTGTTAATCTATACTTGAAAATTTTGATATGATTTTTAAAATATGCTGAAAAGTCTAAAGGCCAAGACTGAGTCCTTCAAAATAGTTATTAAACTGCATGTTTGTTTGCAGAATTAAATTTTATATACATATATATAGGCTGAGTATTTCTAGTGTATTTGGTTCAGTATTGCCATTTAAAAATCAGTTCCTATTATTGGTGCCCTTGTTTTAGACATTATAGTTTGTGTTTTCTTTACATAGCAGTATTTGATAGCTTTTGCCTGAAGTAAGCTGAATGCAGATGATCTGACAATTCATTGTGCTAGTTTTAAAATTATCCTTGGGCAAATCCTAATAATTCTACAACTATTTAGAGTTTCTTTGGGTTTTGATTTGTGGGTACTTTGATAATTTTTATTGAGCAAAAGAGTGTCTGGCAGTTAGCAAAATGCATAATAACAGATTTGCTCTTTTAGTTGCTGAGTAGTGTAAATGTTGCAATTTTCATTCACCAATCTGGAGATCAAACTCTTTTAAAGATAATGGATGTGTTGAGTTAAATTACATGGATCTGCCTAAGGCAGTTTCTTCTTGTATAAAGCAATGAAGTGTGTATTCTAAAAATTCTTATGTCTGTTGTAGTCCTTTCATTGCTAAAAAATTGCGATTTTTTTTTACTACTATGAATAATTCTATCAATAAGTCTTATGTAGTACTGATGGTTTCAATAAAGTGTACCAGCAAAGTACAATATCACAGCTCAGTGTTAACCATGTCATAGTCAGCAATGAGATATATTTCCAACTATAAATAAGAATTATAACCTTTATTTGCACTGCATATTTTTTCTTCCCCCTTCCCTGAAAAGTTCTGATGAAAGCTCTGAAAGATGGCTGTCAATATCTTGGTTCAAGGCATGACTCCCCAAGAAATTTAGAAAAATAAAAAAAGGACTTTTAATATTATTTATGCTGTACAATTGGACAGTGTATAGTGATCTAAGTCTGTTAAAGCTGATAGAACCACACTAATAAATCTTGGATAAAGATCATAGTATTCAAACACCTTATTTCTACTTAGTTGAAAAATCACTTCCATTCCCTTTGCTGCTTTTTTCTTTGTCTCTAATTCTAAAAATAATTTGACTTATGACCTCTAAGTAGTCTGGTTTTTGCTATTTGCTAGCATTATAAAAGAAAACCCCGTTTTTAAAACTAAATATGTGGTTGGAGGTATAAAAAGTCAAATAAAGACCTTGTCACACATTATACATAAATGTAGAACATAGTGTGAGTAGGGAGAGTGAAACATTTCTCTATGTGGTAAGGACATTAAAATGACAGAAATAGTGAAGAAACTCATCCCTCCCCACTTCCCATTTTATTTTTATAGTAAAAATGAAACTATTATGAGGGCAGTGCAAAACCACCTGTCTTGCTTTTTACACAAACTTTAACAGCAAAGAGTGCATTCTGCAAATGCCTTATCTGGCTTCTCCACACGTCCAATTTAGATGAAACCATAACACATTGTTAAGGAGTGCCATGCCCAGTGCTGTATGATGTCAGGAGKGTTATGATTGTCATGAAGTCATGCCAGAAGTATTACCATTATACTTCCTGGATGGTAGAGTTAATTTTTCCTTCCTTTCTCAATCACATCCCTCCATCCCCCTCGGTAGGTGGGACTGACTGGCCTGAGTTCTTACTGGTTTAGCAGTTGGAAGCAAGCAATCACTCCCAGTGATTACAATGAAATGAATTCTTCATGTGGGATCTAAACCTCCAAGGCATTATGGATGAAAAACAATAGATAGACTTCCTATTGCCTTAGTGACAATGTTTATTATGAGAGAGGGTAGAGTTTAGTAGCAAAGGAGGCCAGGAACTGGAGTAAAAATGAAAGAGGAATCTGTCAGACTAATATCCAAGATAAGTACACATTAGTAACTGGCCTCTTACTAAAAATCTAAAAGAACCAAACCACAAAACCTCCCCTTTTTTTATTTCAGTTCCTATTCAATAAATATTTTTGCAGCGACGCTCACTATCCACGATCCAGCCTCTCTCTTTGAAGTCTCGAGCTTCTTTCAAATAAATTCGACTATATGAATAAAGTTACAGACTCACAAAATTTTATGCAAATTTATGGAAGATGGTGATGATTCAGTTGTACTGATAACAGATTTCTATCTGAGAGATGAGTAATAGAGTTATTCAGAAATATCTGATTTTTAGCTAAGTTCTGACTGCACTCAGATGTCTGACTAGACCAGTGGCAGCTGAATTCAATACAAACCTATGATCAATGGCTGATCCTTGGAAGGGGGACATGCATCGCAAACACCTGAGTCCAACATTCAAAGGAGATTTGAACTAGTTTAAATTATTTCAATACGTTTATGTTGAAATATTTCAGTATGTCTAAATTCTATTCTGACATTAAATATTTGGAAAAAGCTAAAATGAGGAGAGGAGAGGAGAGGAGAGGAGAGGAGAGGACAGGACAGGACAGGACAGGACAGGACAGGACAGGAGAGAGCCTTGACCAAAAGTTACAGCATGACATTAGGGACAGTCTCCAAATGCCTCTTAAACACTAACAAGCATGAAGCATTGTCCACCTCTACAGGAGATCTTGCAAGGTTTCCCCACCCTCTGAGTAAAGAAATGTCTCCTCACATCAAGTTCAGACTTCATGTGATGGATGCAGCTTTGATCCATTCCCACATGTCCTGGAACTGGGTACCAAAAAGAAGACCTCAGTACCTCCCTCCATTTTCTCAGGGAACTGTGAGGTCAACCCTCAGCCTCCCCCTCTCCAAACCAGACAAGTCCAGAGTCTTCAGTCACTCCTTGGAGGACATGCTAGCTGGTTCCTTCTCCAGATTTGGTGCCCTTCTTGGGATAGATTCATGTACCTTAAAATCCTTTCTAAACGGTGAGGCCAAGAACCACTTTGAGCCTCAGGGAACACCACTGGTCACCAGCCAGATGTAGCCTCATTCTTTGCAACTCACTGGGCCCTGCCCTTCAGCCAGTTCTTCCCCCAGTGCACCATCTCCTTGTTCATCTCACACTTGGACAACTTGTTCAGAGGATGCCGGGAGGGACAGCATCAAAATCTAGAAAAACTGCATACCTGTCTTCTCTTCATTCACAAGGCAGGTGATTTAATCACAGAAGTATATCAATTATTTAATATATAAAACATATAAATATGTACTATTTCTTACTATTATATTATTATATACTGTATGGTTACTGATAATAATTTAAATATGTATATTTAGATAATATTTTTCCCCGGAACATACACATTTAGGCAATCATGAATCTCTTTCTTTAGAGACTTATATAAGGGTAATCTGTATAGTACCTTGTGGCAGGAAACTGGCATGATCCAAATCAACTAGTCATGGCAACACAGAACAGCCCTGTCAGTTCTGATATACCTGGCCACAAAGGAATGCAGAGCTCGTTTCACAGATACCCACTAGCACAATTCCTATTGTAAAGCAAACTGGACAAAGTCACAAAGCTGATGTCTCAGAACTGGACAAAGTATGAGCATTTTGCTCTGACCTCCAAAGCCTCTATCACTGAGTAGTCGGCATTATCTGTCCTCTGTAAACCTGACAGTAGCAGGTGTCTTTGGGCTGCTCATACACAGGCAGGTCAATCACAACAGGTCTGCCAGGGCAATAACAAATAGATTATACTGGCAGCCAGTCTTGATCTCCCTGAGATAAGAGTCAGTGAGCTTGGCCTCATTATGGAGGTTTAGCCTCTGGGTGATAATTGCCTGCTCACAGGACTTGTCTTGCCTGTTTGCTTTAGCCATGGTCATGCTGCAGGGACAGCTGAGCTGGCTAACACAGAATCAGATTGAAACTAGTTTCTGTGAGTTGATTTGGCCCTTGTGTGAAGATTTCTCCTCCAAGAGACACATGCTGGTAAGGAACTCTGTACTTTTTTCAGCTCTAAGCAGACATCTTTTAGACAATCCTCACTTTGAAACTCTCTTTTCAGGCACAGTAAGAACGGTAAACTGCCTCCATAGACTGGTAGTTTAGATCTTCAGTTATGAAAATTCTCCATCTATCCCATGTCCCACTGTGGCTATGCCTGGATTTAGGGCATTTACCTTGTTTTGGAAGCAGCACTTCCACTCACAAAAGGACCACAGAACTGCCTGCTCAGAATAAGAGCAGCATGAGACTGATTATGAAAGGGAAACATATTTTGCCAGCAGACATTACTTGAAGGCCAGATAGAAGGTAACTATTTTTAACTAGGGAGTGTTTTCAAGATTAGAACTGAAGCATGTCAATAATTTATTTTGAAGTTTAATAGCTGAACCCAAACTCTTTCCCAGGTTCATGTTCACTCTCTCACTGATTCAGAAAGAGAATTTTAATGTAAGTCTCTCATCTTCCAGAATAATACTTTAGTCTTCTCATGGGCTATACTGTATTCATAAGCATTATTTTCTCTCCCATTTCTGCTCTTCCATTCTGCAGCAAACAGATAAATATTCTTTTAGAAAGAACATGGAGCTAGCTGTTCATGAAGAATCTGCTTGGAAGCAAGAAATACAAGTCCAAAACTCTGTTCTAACACAGAACTTGTGGCAGCAGCTCTTTGAGCACAGAGAGCAGCACACAACTTTCCCAGGCATTGTCCTGGGAAAGGCTGTGAGAAGACCAGAGAAAAGAATGATAAAGAATTCTTATCTTCACTTGCTACATGTGTTGTTGTGARCATGTGGAATGTGTTATGGAGATTTGTTTACCAAAGGGTGGTTTCTTAATTGGCCAATGGTGATGGTGTTTGGATTGGAGGACCAAATAAGTCCACCTGTATCATAGCTGACTAAAATAAACCAATGGGCTTCTTAAGAAGAAGAGAACAAAAATAATAAAGTGATTGATCAGCCTTCTGGAATCGTCGAGTCAATGCTAATTATTACCTGGCCAGGGACACTATGCTATCACAAGAACTCAATCTTAGACCCCAAACTCCTGAGGCTTTAGGGCCTCAGCATTTCATTTGCTTTCAGCATTTCACTTGAGGAGTGCTAGACTCCTATAGTTTACTGGTGAGACCCCCTAGGAAGATAAATGTGAAAAAAAAAATCTACTGCTATTATGTTTAAATTCACTGTACAGGGTTTTCTGCTCAGTTGGACAGGGCTGTAAGGCTGAAAAGATAATGAAAGTAAAAGTTATTTTTAGAGGGAAACTTTTAATGAGTATTTCTAGGTATCCACTCTCGACACCCTGACCCCAGCATGGGCATTTTGAATAAGAAAACACAGAAGTGTACCAAGGATGCTGAAGAGTCAGCTTCATTTTGGTCACTGAAAAAGAATGGGGCCTTTGAAAGTTCAAATGCTTTCTATGTAATTCTTATTCATTCCAATTGAAAGGAGCTACGCAAAGAGCTGAGGAATGCAAAATTCAGCRGAAAGCAGATCAACAGAAAGTAGTTGCATTCAAATCTATATTAAATATTTTCTGCTGAACCTGCAGATAAGGTATATTCAGGGAGGACTATTTTATTTGTGTAGATTGAAAAAAAGTTCAGGAGAGTAGATGATCCACCTATAAGGTGTCACCTGATAAATTTTGGAGTTAATAATATATGTCATTATAAATAATTTAAACACAGGATGGAAAATAAAAGTAAACCTACTGCAATGAATAAATGATCCATAATTCCTCAAGTTTGTGGAAGTTAGTTTCTTGTTCCAAATACTCAGTGAGAAAACAAGAAAAGATGGCCTCTTAGACTCATTTTTTTTATGAGTAGGGTAGGACTCATGGGAGATGTAATGGTTGGTGACTGTCTCAGCCACAATCATCCCAAGATGGTTGAATTTAGAGTTTGGGTGTGATAAGCAAAAAGCTCAGCAGAATTGCTGTCTTGGATTTCAAGAAAGAAAACTCGAAGTTGGTCAGAGAGCCAGTTGGCACTGTACCCTGGGAATCTGCTTTTGCAGGCTAAGGTGTCCATATGTGGCGAGCAGTTTTGAAGAACTACCTTTTAACAGCAAAGGATCGGACAATCCTGTTGTGTCCTAAGTCAGGAAAGTGTGTCAGAAGACCAGCTTGGCTGAACAGGGACCCCCTCTTGGAAGTCAGAAGGAAATATGAATTGCATGGCATTTGTAAGTCGTGCTTTGCAGAAAGTTTACAGGTGGTCCTGTCAGTGTCTAAGAACCATTTGGACAATGCCCCTARCATTTGGTCATTCTTGAAGTGGTCAGGCAGTTAGACTAGATCATTTTTGTAGGCCCTTTTCCAGGCGAACTATTCCTTCCTGCACATCCCCTCTTTTCTCCTTCCCCTCTCACATTTCCCTACCACGATGTGCTGAGATAATCTCTGATAACTCCTGCACCACTGGAAGGAATTGAGTAGCCATAACCATGCCCCAGACTAGGCATTGGCTCATGTGATAAAGGCATGCACCTTGTGATGGGGATGAGAGCTGTGGGTCATCTTGAGGTCATTTGACCATCCGTGCAAATTTGCAAACACCRGGTATGGAGCGCAGTTTTTGAAAGTCTTCTGTGCTCATCCAGTTTCTCTAGGTTCCCTCAGGATGGAAAACCCCCAAACCTCAAGCAGGACATGATCCTGAAGTAAATGTTTAAAAAATTCTTGGGGGTGAGCAATACCTGTTCATTATCCATGGGATGTTTTTCTCTTCTCATACTCATTTTTAGAAATGTGTGAGCTGTTTCCCATGGAAAAATATACTAAACTACAAGAGCCAGAACAGCAGCACTCTCTCAGAGGGAAGGTCCATCTGGCCCAATACTCTGCCCCCAAAGTGGACAATCACCAGTCTCTTAAATTGACAATAAGAGCAGCAAGTCTACTTCTGTCAAGGTTCTGGAGTGAGGGTCTCCCTCCCTTGGGACCTCCACTTCCCATCTCTTGGCAAGGACCCAGGGACCTTCAGTCCCTGGCTGAGCCCTGCTGTGTGTGTGCCCGTCTCAGCCCCTGTCTCCTGGGTGTCCCTGGGACATGCACTGCGGAGAGCTGCTCTCCAGGGTGGAGCTCTCAGACCTAGGTTGTAGCTTGTCATGCAGAACTCTGGGAATAACATGACTGTCCTTTCTGTTCCATTCTATGCCCTGCACTTAGCATGAGTCAAATAACAATGAGCCTGTTTCTTGCTTGAACTTCCAGGGGGTTTTCAACTCCAAAAAAAAAAAAAAAACAAAACCCACTTTAAAGGACACAGAGAGGTTACAAAGTAGAAATGGAATTTCATTTTAATTTTCTGGATTTTTTTCAGAGGTCCACATCCAAGGGGAGGAAGATTTGTAGACTCCCAGGATAAGCCCCCAATGTGGGTCCATGGGCCAGAAAAGTTGACCATTTTCAGACCTTCAATATTTGGCTCCACACCCAAAGTACAGCCAGGSAAAGAATAATTCTTCCAAACGGGGAAAATACCCCATTGCTGCTCTCATTTTCACATCCTCTTGTCCCACTGAAACCAAGGTGTTTGAATCCTCTATTAAACACACCCACTGGCCATGGTTATACAGGATACTAAATGTGATTCAGCCATGGGTCAAAACTTTCTCAGCTTATGACTTCAATCTTTCTGAGAGATATTTGCTTACTTTTATTATTGCAAAGAGTTAAAATCTTTTCTAAAACCCTAGGAAGTCTTTTTTTCCTTCAGGATTTAGTATTTTGAGTCCTGAAAGAATAAGGAAGGGACTATTTTGTGCCACTTTGCAAGTTAGCATCAAAATTCATCCATATTTTCAGACTATGTAAATAAGGGTATTTTCACCCTATACATTCACTGTTTGCTGTCTGGAGCTTTGCAGAGATGTGGAAAGCCTGCAGGATTTCCTCACCATTCCTTACCATGCACCAAGAGAAATTTGCTACTAAATCCCTTATGGTGAGGTCTTCTTGGAAAGAAGTAAAGAATTGTTGCGTACTTCTTGACCAATCTTTTCCTTGCATTTTGATAGCTCTTTTCCTCCTTTGGCATTCATCCTTGATATCTTTGAAAGATTCCATTCCGTTCCATTCCATTCCATTCCATTCCATTCCATTCCATTCCATTCCATCTAGAATTGCAGTACTCCAAAATTATGTATTCTATTACTTTCCTTTAACCTACCCTGCATTTTTCTAATGTATTTTGCGCAAAATGTAATGTCACTCTTTAAAGAGCAATTAGTGTGTGTTACTAATTAAGCCCATTTAGCTATTGTAAGAGTCAGAGTAGAAATATGCCATTTTCCTCCCCAGCTCTCTCTGAAATGTTTCTTCAAGTCTTTGTTTTAAGAGACTATTTACTTTCATATGCTATCCCTTCAAACATATGCCAATTTGTGGTTGTTAACTTTCTTCTCTAACCTTTGGTAAGTATCAAAGTGCATCTTTTTATGTGTCCAGAATATACAATGAATGATTTACATTTTCATTGCAAATTTTTTTTCATTATACTTATTTAAACAGTTCATATGAAAATTCTACACATGAATCTTAGGATTTTTTCATTAAATCCATGTCAATATTCCTTAACAACATATATGAAATAACAAACAATTGCTTGCTGTGTTTTCTTAGGGAGATTTAGAAAGCTGCAGTCCTGATTCTGCAAAAGGTGAGCACACAGGCTGATCTTAACACTTAGATATGCATAGAATTCTACTGAAGGAGATCCTTAAATWAAAATCATGTGTTGTTTTTTACATATATATGGAATTTATAGTAATTAAAGGAACTCACTGCACCCTCTATTTTCCTGTTTACATTGTTTCCATGAGGCATAGTTTCAAGAATATGGCACCTGGCTAAGGCGTACAACCACCATTGTTTTGCTGTTCCATTCCAAGTTATGCTAAATATTTTTGGCATTTGGCCCTTGGAAATTTGTATTATGTATAGAAAACTTTGCAGGAACTGTTCATTGCACAAATATATCTCAACCAGACAAGACCTGGGCTTGTTCCAAATGCCTCTGTTCCCCCCATGGAGAGGGAAAGAAACAAATTTTCTAAGCATTCTACTTCTCTCCTGCAGACATAAATGAGCTTTCAGTGCTGCAAATACCAGCAGAGGGTTTTTCTGTGGGCCCTGGTTGTGGACCTTTCCCATCTGGAGGAAAGATAAATTCACAGTATAAGAGTTGTGATAAGAATTCACCTCCACAACTCCAACACCAAAACTAGAGAAGGATTGTATTGGTAATTCTTGATGAATTTGGGGCACATGCGAGGAAATTACAAAGAATTTCCTCTCGCTTGTCAGGACCAATGTGGTGTCTGCTTGATTTTTTTTTATACCAGTGACACTATTTTCCTTCTCTGGCTAATAAATTATTTCATACCCAGATAAAGAAATTGTTGTGGTTGAATAGCATCTCCTTTGTATGTGTTGCACCAATGCAGCATTTTCTAATTAATATTTTGTTCAGTGCTCTTCATTATAACATTTTGTTGTGCTTAACAAAAAAGACAATAATAAATTTTCCATGAGGAGAAATCTTTTGGTAAGTGCCAAAGCCATTTGTTTGTCCACAGCTGGGATGTGTTACAGTTTAGCCTTCAGAGGCGCCATGCCAGCAGTTTCCTATGGAGACCTGGAATAGTTCATGTATATTATGCACTGAATATGCCATACACACATGGAAATTAATTGCTCATTTCCCCCACCCTCTGAAAAAAAAAAAAGAAAAAAAGTCTTGATTGCTCCTATTCCAGATTAATTAAAAAAGCAAGAAAGCAAAATACTGAGAATTTCCACAGTACATGAGTGCCTGAAATCACGTTGTAATTGAGGCTGTAGTACAAAGTGTTGGCAAGCTCAAATATTTTATGGAATGAAAAACAAACGGGAAGGTAAGATTGTGTGTCCCAGTATGACCATCGTGGTCATGTTTAGAACCCTGAGAGCTGTGTATTTTCATTCTTTTTGATAAATTGTTCTCTGCTTGACATAAATGTGCCTTTGTTTCTTTTCTGGCTTCTTTTTATTCCATTTGGAATCAAAGCAATACATTTATTTTATTTTTATATTGAATATTAAGCTGTTTGTAATTGCATCCAATGTAAAACTTGTTACTTTGGCTCCAACATAATTTCAGCAAATATCTATTTTTTATCTTACTACAAATGCAATTCTTTAGAAAAGCCATCTGGCCCACCCTAGGCATGATGTTCCAAACCTGGAGTGTGACAGAGTGGTGTTTGAAAGATAAATGAGTGAGTGTGTGCAGTCCTCTTGGAATTTCATCATCTGCAATTCCTGCTTAGTATCCTCTTTCCCAGTTATTTTGACACCTATATAGCTGAGGAAAAGAAAAAAAGATTTAGAGTCATAGATTCATAGAATGGCCTTGGTTGGAAGGGACCTTAAAGATGATTTAGTTACAACTGTCCTGCCACTGGCAGGGACACCTTCCACTAAACCATGTTGCTTAGAGCCCCATCCAACCAGACCTTGAACACCTTCAGGGATGGGGGGGTCCACAGCTTCTCTGGGCATATCTACAGTTGTGCTTTAAAAAAACCAACTCCCAAATCCTCCTTGTTCATTTGACAATCAGTATCATCAGGACTCTTGACTGTCTTCTGTGCATTTGTAAGCCTCCAGCTTCTTTTTATCAATTTTTGGGAGTTCAAGAACATTGCACATTCAGTGGTCCCAAGCACAGTTTTCTTTTGTGATTCCTCCATCAGTGCATTATTCAGTTTACAAGATATTGTATTTGAATGGAGTAACTGACTTGTGGTTAATGTAAATCAGGGATTCCATAAATTCTCATCTATTGAGTGATTTTTCAGGCATTTAATTTCTCAAAAGACATTAATTGATCACATTGCTATAATTTACTTATCATGAAGAAGGATTTTCCTTGGAATCCACAGCATCTGAACATCTGTGCTCCTGGTGGGTGGCATTAGAGTGAATATTGTGAGGAACTGACTTGAAGAGAGTGAAAAAATGTGGAAATAGCCTATGCTGACCATCAGAGTTCTGCTTGCGGTCTGCTGCTGCTTTTCTCTATTTTTTTAAAGGAAGCACCTGTGCATCGCCCGAGAAGAAAATGAATTGGTGTGCTATTTGTTTCATTCTTCTGAAATAATGTGACAAGCATTAGTCTTCACAGCAAGACTGATATTTAGTACTTGCTATTTCCAAAAGAGTCCATAATCCTGAGGTGCAGCTAATGTAGTCAATTTGCAAATGATAGAAACAACAGAAAGAGTAGGGTCCCTGTTTTCAAGGTGTCATTTTCACTCCTACAGTTTGGAGAGGAACACATCTAGTAGTTTTTTAAAATTAACTGATTTTTTTATTTTGACTGTGTGTTTTTTAAGCAGCTCACATTAGGAAGATTTGGTCTGAATGATTTTTCTCTTTTAAATACCCAGTTTTGTTAAGAACAAGAGCTGAGAATAGGGAACAGTCAGCTCTGAGCTGTCCATGGTATAAAACTACCTGACTACAGTACTTAATGTCACCAAATAAATCAGGAATTTTATGTATTTTTTGAATGCTGTTTTCATCATATGTTAAAACAGAAGGCAAAAGGAGTGCAGAAGAAGAAATTAAAACTCAACAAGAAATGAGGAAATGCTCATTACTTTTTCTTAAAATTATATTTATCACCTTACCTTTAACTTCAAAGAGACAAAATGAAGAATCAGGACTGGGAGTAGCATGTTGTGCAAGGTCCAGTCACAGTAGAAATCTGGGGATCTTTCTCCTCCCTCATTTATTCTTGTAACCAAAGATTAGGTTCCATTATATTATTTGATCTAAGGGAAATTGAGTAAGAAAAGATTTGTTTATTTTATTTTTATTTATTTAAATACTCTTTTATGAGGGCAAGTAATTGCCAGTTACTCAGTGATTTACAAGTCAGAATGAGGCTATGATCTGTTTTGGCTATACAAATGTTGCCACAATGTTAATGCAAACCCAGGTTTTCTCTTTTTCTGCTGTTTTAGTAGTAATTTTCTGTTATTTATTCCAGAGCATATAATTTTAGGAAAACCTCAATCAAAAACATTGGCATTGGTTTTCCTCAGGGAAAAAAACCCAACAAAACAGCAAAAAATTTGCATGAATTTGATTGCAAAAGCATCAGCCTGGGATATCTGTATTTTTTTTGYTACCAGTAGTCTTTGAAACACTTTGGTAGAAAATTAATGAAGAACAATGAGATTCCCTGGTTGGGTAAATATTAACACCAATGAGAAGATGTCTCTGGTAGAGAGTCTTACATATATACATTAAAGAATAAAATAAGAGTGCAGATTTCTGAGATGGAAATTTACAGAAATAATTGGAAAGGGACAAGAACCCCCAAACCTAACACTACAAAATCAGCAGAAATTATGAAAAAATAGTTTAGGTACAGAGATTATGGGAGAAAACCTTGTCAACAATACCTGGGGACCAAGTTCTTCCATGCATTGACAGAAGTGCATATGCAATAATTAAAATTAAAACAGCTTGAAACTTGTCATAATTATAATACTGTAATTTATAAAATGTTATCTACTTTGAAACATTTCTTGTGTTTACCAGGTACCCCTAGAATATATTAAAATTATAAATGAGGAATAGTTATGATATTATTCTATCCCCAGCTGTAGAATTAACCTCATCACCCTTCTTGGACTGTTGGGTTTCTAGTATCATAGAAACAGGACTTGTGGAAATATTCAGAATACAAAACTTTCTTAAAATTAAATTCTGTTGACTGGCAGTATTTAACTCATAAAAAGGTTTGCTCTATCTGGACTAATTATAACACTGCTTATTGGAATTGTTCTGTGCTGAGTTCAGTTTCACAAAGGAGGGTAATAAGAATCCCAAATGATTTTATTGATGAAGAAACTCAGCTGGGGCAAGTGAAATGAAACCATTTGCCCTTATCTCAAAGCCAAAGTCAGTAAATCACTAACTTACCCACTGGAAATTTGCAAATTATACTTAAAATCTCCTAGCAATGCTGGGGGGCAGTTAGAAGATTGCTATGGCAGCAAAGAAGTTTTTGAATGCTTTTGAAATACTTCTCACAGCCTATAGAAAACTAGGGGCTAGGGGCACAGTTCTTGCTTTTTTCTTTCCTTCCTATTGCTACACTGTAATAGCAAGCAATAATTAATCTTAAGAATTTCTTTTGTTGTTTTTAATGGCTGCAGTTCTCCAGAGAGCAGTGTGTACAGCTATGCATCAATGTAGCGACTGAGAAGGTATTAGTCCTTTCCATCTTGATTAAAGTAGGTAAATTCAGGGATATCTTTTACCAATGTGTGATTAGCAACTTAAGATCAGTTATGATCCAAGCTATAGAGCACTTAGGAAGCTCCTAATTTTGAATTCTGACTGGCTATATCTGTATTTGTCAGATCTCTCTGTCCTTACAAATCTACTTGTTCAACTGTAAAAGCTCTGATGGATGTGATACTGCCAAGAATGGAAATTATCACAAAGAAAAAGAACACTTAGGGGAAATTTAATGCTCCAACCATCATGGCCAGTACTGTGGTAAGGAGCTTGACTTATTGTTGAACACTTTTAGGGAGCTTAACTAATGAAAGTAGTTCTTACCGGAAAATAAATCCTGCTTGTGAATTACTCTGGATAATTATAGGTATTTATTTGGCCCCAGACCAATCAGATAGGCTCACGGAAGACAAAACTTTGTGAATTTACAGTATTGCTGCTCCTGACACTACATGGCTCACGCGCCACCCCGTGGACAATCGTGGAAAATTTTGTATTTCTTTTTACTGCTCCTGGTAATTCATTCATATGCTCGCTGCGTTCCGGGAGAAATTTCTCTGACCTTCCTTTTTTTTTTTTTTTTTTCTTTCGGATTATGTGCATCAGTTCTTTGGGGCTGTAATAGCCTTAGAGGAAAAGTTGCTACAATGGGTAAGAGAGCATGTCAAACATTTTGATTCTATAGTGCCATTCTATGTAGCACTATTCTATGTGCCTTCTTTGATGTAGCAATGAGTTTCCTACATAAATGAAGCAGCTTTCTATGCATCTTACTTAGTGCCAATGCTTTTCCTGATAGCACAACTTCTCACTGCTACTGTGTTAAAGTACTTACAAGGAAATGGAGAATTACATTTGAAGATCTGAAACTTCCATTAGAAGTTTATTATTTTTATTGCCTTTCTTTCATGGCAAACTTGTTAATATCACAAGCTAGATTTTAATTGTCTCTACTGAAATTGATTAGCTTTGAATGATTTTTTAATAAGAGGAAAAGGAGCCATCTTTAATGGAAAGCCACATTCTCTATTTGTTGAGAACATATGCCAATACTCTTATTGAGAATAAGATCATCTTCAAGGATTAGCTGAAGTCAGCAGTGATGCGGTAACAAAATCTGTTACCATCTGATTATTCTGGACTGTGAAGTAGTACATATTTCAGATTTGTTCAACAATGTTGTTGTTCCACTGATATTACACCTAGTGTTCTGCATAATTTYTATGTCTTAATAAATTTTCTTTTGAAACAAGAAAAAATAACTAGGATATGGTGTATGAGACTTAATGCTTGGGATGAGAAAAAATGGGAGAAATGGACAAAGGGAGGATTCACAATATAAATTTCAAAATTTATTTGAAACGGGGATGTCATAAATGGAAAACAAAATTTTTGATCTCATTGTGATAGAATTCAATACCTATCCATGGGGAAGCATGAAGACAAAGGAAAGTATGTATTTTATAAATGACAGTAACATTTGAGTCTTCTTTTACTTGTAAAGTTTGAGAAACTTCCCTGAGAGCAATCAAATTACACCAGGAATAAGAAGAATCAACATCTCACAAGAACTGACTGATAAATGGTTCTAAACCTATTTTATTCATGTTTTCCCTATTGATGTCAAGAAACATTTGTGTAAGTAAGGATGGCTAGGATAGAAGTAGAAGCATGTTGTAGAAGCAGTAATTTTTAAAGTTTTAGCGATCGACTAAGATCAATTTTACTTTTGTCATGTAAAACAGAACACTTCTAGCATTTTTTTATATGACCATATTTTAAGATAATTGCAATAGTTAATTTTAGGGCTGTAATGTACTTCTGACCAGAGTAAGAAGTTATTTATTTTTATCAATCATTTTGTACAGTCAGAATCAAAGTGCTTATGTTGTCTGAGGAAAATTTTCAGCCTACAACAACAGACATACACTGGAAATGTTCATTGGTGTCTGCAAGATGTAGATTGTCTACTAGTAATTTCTTCCTCTCTACTACTCTTTGGTGACTAGTAAATTAGGGAGAAATTGGTTTTAATGCTGCACATAAAGAATATTTTTTACATTCTTTTCATTCCATGCATAGAACATATACAGGGCTTTTAGGCTAAATCAAATCCACCTCCTCAAATGCTTGAATTGCCATTTGTGTCCGGTGAAATCTTTAGTCTCAAGCAGTTGAAGTAATAGAACAGTATTGTGAGGAAACGGTTAAAAATGGAAGAATGGTGAGGAGGATAGTAAATGTGCTCAACTGACCTTGCAGGTGGGAATGCCAAGAAATTCAGGGTGAGAAAACTCCATTTATTATGCTTAGTGTTGTTCATCCTCTGCCTGTTTCAAAAAAGTAGAGTTCCTCTGTACATACTCCCACAGATGTGCTTGGGCCTCATGCTAGGAGAGAGAGATCAAAGGCTCAGGGGTTATTGAAGCACAACCTTTTGATAAACTGTGCATGCATGGAGCCCTTTGGTACACTGGGGCAGGCAGTGCCTCTCCTGTCCAGGAGGATGAACTGAGCCTAATGGATCCCTATCCCTGTGTGTCTCTGTCCCCCAGGATGAACCAAGCCTAATGGAGCCCGTGTCCCCATATGTCTCTGCTGCCTCGCACTGTTAATGAGGGAATGAAATAAATATGTTCTTTGCATTTCAGCTCTGGTTTGGTGCATGGCCTGTATATGCCAATATACACAAATACCTAATCTATTAAAATACAGTTTCAGCTATGGGATTTCTTTGGTTTGGTTTGGACTTTTTTGTGCTCTGGTAAACCATGGACAAAGATATATGCTTTTGGAGATACAGAATTGTTGGATACCATTTTGAGTAGGTTTGGGATGGTTCTCAGGAGTAAACTAAGACAGACCCCCAATTCCTCACCAAGCGTTGCTTAGTTCTGGTAGGGTACCTTGGTTTATGACCAGATGTATTATACATTTTGCTGCTCATAGTTTACACAGCACAAAAGTTATGAGAAATTAACAATCTTGCAGCGTGTGGAGAGCATATTATTTTCCAATATATAAGGGGGACAGCATGCTTGTTTAATGTGAAGATTAAAGACACAACAAAATTGTGTGATTATTTCTATCACTGTTATGAAAGGAATCAAACCCTATCTGAGAGAGTTGAGATACAAGCTGAATTGAATAACCTGTCACCCTGTCCTTTTCCTACCTGTGGCTGCACGGCACATCAACAATAAATATGGACACCTTAATGTATTAATAAAATAAATGTCATAAAGCAAAAAGAGGGAAGAAGATCTTATAAGCAGATTCTGTGCTCCACATATACCAAATTCTGCATGTATTGGCAACACAAAAAGTTATAATTTTGAAGTAAAATAAAATTTGACATTTAGTGCATAAATACTTCATGGATATTTCTCCCAGTGAGACTTGTAGGATGGGGCTGCAATCCCTCCTCCATCCTCTGTGACAGAACAGGATGAAAGTATTTTTGCCTAGAATTTGTAATATGAATTTTTCTGTTTCTGGTTTTCATGGAAAACATAGGTATTCAGAGTAATTCAAGAAGCTTTTGCTAGGAAGGTTCATACTCTTGTACAGCTAGGCAAACTGCAGGAAAGAAAACCCAAACTGAAGAGAATATAAGATCTTTCATAGAGTTTTCATAAAATTTTACATTCCTATCTGCTTTACCATGTAGTAATTGAATTTCTCTTGTCCACAGACCTTAGCTGACATGTACATAAGGTGAATGCCACCAGGGACCAGATGAGCCAGAGGAGTCATTTCTTCCTTGCTTTAAACATTAAGGCACCTACATGAACAAATAAATCACTCAGGAGCAGGAAAGCTGAATCCTGTGTGAGCAGTTTTTTACTTAGACACTTGAAAAATACCAAGTTTTGGTTTCCAAATAAATAAGGTCTGATCCTACTGTTTTCATAATAGCTTACCTTACACTAGCATCTTCCTTTGAAATGAATAGTAGTGATAGAAATGTTGATTAGGTACCCTGAAAAAGTGGACTGAGATGTTTAAGAAAACACATATGTAGAACTTTGCAGAACTGAAAGACAGCATAGTTCTCATGTGAAACATACATCTGAAGCATCATTCTCTAAGCACAATATTTTACACAAAAGCAAATGGCCCAGAAAGTGTCTATTTCTGCTGAAGAGAAGATTAAGATGTATGAGGAGTTAAAACATTTTGTGTTAATTTCCAGAAAGACAAGAATGGTTGTCTGTACAAGTGTGGTTCTGCTTTTCTATAAATGTACATGCTGTTGTGTTTCTTGAATTGTAAACATAATTCCTGTTGGACCTCTTCAGGGCCAAACAAATATAGGGAAAACCCCAAGAGCTCTTATTTTTTGCCCTGATATGTTTGAAAGGACACCAAGGCTTTTATTATTATAAATAGCAATATGCTCATTTTATTTAAGCCCATTTTTCCACCCATATTGCAACCAAACATTTAAACTCTCAACAATTTTTCTTGTTATTAATCTGCCTGGGACTTAAGAACAATTTCTAGATAAGGGGTAATGTTAACACAGGAGAAAATGCATAAAAACCACCATAAAGATATTATGAYTGAAAATTCAAAGAAGGTTCTTGGTCATTAGAATGCTCTGATTTAATTTTCCAAAAGGAAAAAAAAAATATAGAAAAGTTAAGAAATTTTAAGATGGAATTCTTGAAACCAAAAGGGGTTGAAATTGCTATATCAGGAAATCTCTTTTGGTCTTTGATTCAAATCAGGAAATTATTGTCCTACTTATGGTCTTGTAGGATTTTTCCATCATCTATCAGCCTTATTACTTTCTGGGTAACTAAATTTTTGGTGGGTCTGGATGTGTGTCAGTTTTTCTCAATGTAATTATGTACAGATCCATAGAGCAAACATCTTACTCAGTAATCAAGCTTCATGTTAAGATGAAACTGACCAAGCAAGAAGTGTGTGTTTTCCAGACAGACTGGAAAATAGAGTTGGATGGCCACTTATCATGAGTGTTTTTCCAAGTGCTATCATAAACTATGTCAGTAAGAGATAAGCAAGACAATATAYGCTCTACAGGATCACAGACTGAGCACAGCTCACCATGGAACCAGTGAGGGATTTGGCCATTTACAAATAAAGGAAGGCAGAGTAGACTATAAAAGACAAATCAATCCAAATGCCGTCTCTCTATGCAGCAAGCATTGGCTCAGTGTAAGGAGCTGTGATTTTGATTTGGTATAGTATAGAATGTCCACCAAACACCATTCCCAGCTGTCAAACGAATTTGGAAATACCATGAGTATTATATGCACACATAAGATTTTAACTGTCTTTTTTCTTGCACAGGCTCGAGAGGGAGAAGCAATTGAGCATATCTAGTCTGTCACCAAAAAATGAAGGAAGGGTTTACTGCGCATCCATGGAGGTGAAACAAGGCTGACACTCTACTGGGAGTCTGTTATCGTCCACCCAATCAGGAAGAGGTAGATGACTTATTTTATAAGCAGCTAGGTAATGTTTCAAAATCAGCCCTTGTTCTTGTGGGTGACTTCAACCTACCGGCCATCTGCTGGGAACTTAATACAGCAGTAAAGAGGCAGTCCAGGAAATTATTAGAATGTATGGAGGACAACTTTTTGTCACAGCTGGTGAGGGAGCCCACCAGGGGAGGGACTATGTTAGACCTGATGTTTGCAAATAGAGACAGTCTGGTGGGAGATGTGGTGGTTGGAGGTCACTTGGGGCAGAGTGATCATGAAATAATAGAGTTCTCAATATTTGGTGAAGTCAGGAGGAGCACCAGTAAGACTCTTACACTGGACTTCCGGAAGGCAGATTTTGGCCTGTTTAGGAGACTTATTCAGAGCGTCCCTTGGGAAACAGCCTTTAAAAACAAAGGAGTTCAGGAAAGSTGGGCATGCCTCAAAACAGAGATCTTGAGGGCACAGGAACAGACTATCCCTGTGTGCCGAAAGATCAGTCAACGGGGTAAACGTCCAGCCTGGCTGGGCAAGGAGGTTTTGGAGGAACTTAGGAATAAAAAGAGGATGTATCAGCATTGGAAGGAGGGTCAAGTCTCTAAGGAAGTATTAAAGAAGGCTGCTGGAGCATGCAGAAAAAAAATTAGGGAGGCCAAAGCTMATTTTGAACTTAGAATGGCGACTTCTGTAAAGGATAATAAAAAATGTTTTTACAAATACATTAATGCTAGAAGGAAGGATAAGACCAGCCCTTGTTCTTTATTGGACAGGATGAGGAGAAGGCAGAAGTGCTCAATGCCTGCTTTGCCTCAGTTTTTAGAGGGAAGATGACTTGCCCTCAAGACACCTGCACGCCTGGACTGGTTGATGATGTCAGGGAGCAGAATGGTCCCCCCATTATCCAAGAGGAGGCAGTCAAAGAACTACTGAACTGCTTGGATGTTCATAAATCTATGGGACCAGATGGGATCCACCCCAGAGTAATGAGAGAGCTGGCAAATGGGCTTGCAAAGCCACTCTCCATCATTTACCAACAGTCCTGGCTCACTGGTGAGGTTCCGGATGACTGGAAGCTGGCCAATGTGATACCCATTCACAAAAAGGGTGCAAAGGAGTATCCTGGTAATTATAGACCAGCCAGCCTGACCTCAGTACCTGGAAAAATAATGGAACAGTTTATATTAAGTGCCATCACACAAAATTTACAGGATGCCCAGGGTATCAGACCCAGCCAGCATGGATTTAGGAAGGGTAGGTCATGTTTAACCAACCTGGTCACCTTTTATGACCAGGTAACGTGCCTAGTGGATGCAGGGAAGGCTGTTGATGTTGCTTACTTGGATTTCAGCAAGGCCTTTGACACTTTCTCCCACAGCATACTYCTAGACAAGCTGGCAGACCGTGGGCTTGGACAGAAGCACTCTTTGCTGGGTTAGGAACTGGCTGCATGGCCGGGCCCAGAGAGTGCTGGTGAATGGTGCTGCATCCGGCTGGCAGCCAGCCACCAGTGGKGTCCCTCAGGGGTCTGTGCTGGGGCCAGTTCTGTTTAATATTTTTATTGATGACATGGATGAGGGTTTAGAGTCTTTCATTTGCAAATTTGCAGATGACACTAAGCTGGGGGCATGGGTCGATCTGTTAGAGGGACGGAGGGCTTTGCAGAGGGACTTAGAACGGTTGGATGGATGGGCAGAATCTAATGGGATGAAGTTCAATAAGTCCAAGTGCCGAGTCCTGCACTTTGGCCACAATTACCCCCTGCAACGTTGCAGACTGGGGAAGGTGTGGCTGGACAGTGCTCAGGAGGAAAGGGACCTGGGGGTGCTGGTTGACAGTCGGCCGAACATGAGCCAGCAGTGTGCCCAGGTGGCCAAGAAGGCCAATGGCATCCTGACTAATATCAGGAATAGTGTGGCCAGTAGGAGCAGGGAGGTCATTCTTCCCCTGTACTCGGCACTGGTGAGGCCACGCCTTGAGTATTGCGTCCAATTCTGAGCCCCTCAGTTTAGGAGGGATGTTGAGATGCGTGTCCAGAGGGCAACGAGGCTGGTGAGGGGCTTGGAACACAAGCCTTATGAAGAACGACTGAGGGAGCTGGGGTTGTTCAGCCTGGAGAAAAGGAGACTCAGAAGTGACCTTATCACTCTCTTCAACTTCCTGAAGGGTGGCTGTGGCGAGCTGGGGGTCACTCTCTTTCTCCGGGCAGCAACAGACAGAACAAGAGGACACGGTCTCAAGCTGCGCCAAGGGAGATACAGGCTAGAATTAAGGAGGAAGTTTTTCACAAAAAGAGTGGTCAAATACTGGAATCATCTACCCAGGGAGGTGGTGGAATCACCATCCCTCGATGTGTTTAAGGGAAGACTGGATGTGGCACTTGGTGCCAKGATCTAGTTGAAATGTTAAAACATGGGTTGGACTCGATGATCTCAAAGGTCTCTTCCAACCTAGAAATTCTGTGAGATTCTGTGAAAATTGTTCTGGTCTATAATTGTCAGTATAGCAGGGAAGGATTGATATTGGAGTCTTGTTAGGAAATCAAATTGCTGTATTTCTTGTTGTTCAGCAATCCCTCAGAGCCCAGGATTCAGTATCTCCAGTTATTTTATGTTTTACTTTGAGAGTTGACAATAAAATAAATGGAACTATGGGAAGATCTCTTGAGGAGAGAGTAGCCTGGTACATAGATTGTTATAGCATGACATATGGGTTTCTGAAAGAAGACACCAAGACCAAGAAATTTTCTTTTGTTTCAATTTTGAAGCAAAATAGAGATTATAATTAAACACAAGGAGAACACACATGATCTCCTTGAAAAGATTATTCAATTTTTTTTAAAAAGCTAGCCTTTTTTGTTTCTTAATTTAGATTATTCGCAAGGTGTTATTTCAAGAAATAATCTGCAATTTGGGTGGGACCTAGCCATATAAAAAATCACTATATTAATGCTTTTATCTACTCAGTATGTGCATTAATTACAGGGAATTCCTGTATTTTGATGGTTCTTATATTGCTATCGTGATTAGATTCAATAAGTTACAAATCTGTGATAAAAAGAAAGAGAAAAAAATAGACTGAAAAACAAGGAAAAGCCAGCACAACTGTCTCTCTTCTTTAGTTTCTTGTATGAGCTACAAAATTGTCGAGTACCTGCTATTTTTACTGCTAAATACAGTATTTTTTTTATTTGTCCAATGATCATATTTTTTCTTCCTCTCTGTTACTTACATTGTGAAGCCTTCTTAGTTTTGTGGCATTTTGGGGTTTTTTAAAAAATTATAAATATTATTGGTATTAATGTACTTTCTGGCTAACTACAAAAATTTAGTCTTGGTATTAATAAGCAAATTTAAAATCTAGGCCTTATTCTTAGTAGGCACTTGCACTTGAAGCACCTTGCTATGCACCATGCTTCACAATTTACAATTTGATCCCCCTATTTTCCATGCGGTTATCCTCATCTTAATACAAGTAAGCCAGCACAGTGTTTGTGGGTAGACACAGTGGTAAAGCAGAGTGTGTGGAACGACAGAATTTCTGTTCTAAGGCCCATGTTTCACTGTCTACAGCTGTGCTTGGTACTCAAGGGTCTCCCTGTAGGTAAAGGAGAGGAACTTTAATGGTGCTTGACTCATCTGATCATGTTCAAATGTCTAGTTTAGGGTAACATGAATCTTATCTGAGATGATACTGGCAATACTGACTAGCTCTCTGTCAAGAGTAAAGGGAGACTAAAGTGACAAGTTCAAAGCTAGATGTCTATATTCAGCTGTACCATTCCTTGATTTGTGAGGGAGAAAGATGCTATCCTTTTTTCCCTTCTAACCATTTACTTGTTGGAATCCTATAGACTGCTAGCTGAGCAGCAGAGCGAATGTTACAGCAATCAAGGTTTGAAATAAAACCAAGATCAACCAAGCTGAACAGTGCACTAATGAACAAAAGATGCACTTGCTCTGGGAAGAATGGATTTTTCAATGTGAGTTGTCAAAATATCCCCTTTGAGTGTGCCTATAAATGCTGTAGGTGCTTCTGAAGCATCATCAGAGCTGCCAGTTTTGCAGATAGCTGACTTGGAAGAAGTGTGAATAAGACATGTCTTGGAACTGATAGTATCAGTGTATGCACAGTGGGTTAAAATTTTCCTCCTGCACAACCTCTAAGCAAGAAATCCACAAGCTGATGGAGAAACATCCAGGTGGGCGGAGAGCACCTAGAAAACAAGTGATATTGTATTTCAAGCTTTTCAGAATGTTAATGACATATCCTACCCCTCTCATATAGAGTGGTCTTTGCTAGAGGTAAAAGTGGAAAGCAACAAAATTGCTGCTGTAAGATGGGTGAGTATAGAATAGTGTTTCAGTCTTTTCATTGCATCAAAAATTCTCCTACATTTGCAGGCATGTCTGTAGGCAGAACAATGAGACCTTGCTTCCTCATGAAGTTGGAAACACAGTAGGATTCAGTGCTTTTATCACAGCAGCACTCATAATTAGATTGCATTCCTTTTGGTTCTTAAGAGATTGCATTCTTCTTGGTTCTAAATATTTACCACAGTTCAAGGTTTTTTTAAAGTGGAAATAAAATAGTTTGCTCTTCATCTTTCTTTTGCAGAGKGCAGTTATATAGATTTCAACACATTTCAAGGTTTTTTGCTGGGATATTGAAGATTTTTCAGTGTTCAAAAGTTACAAGTAGTTCTATTAAATTCCTCCCTGCACTCAAGTCATTTCTACGAAATGCAGAAATTTCTACAAAATAACACTCTATCACTTTTGAATGATGCACAACAGAAATGTGTGTACTCTGTAAATTATGAACATTTATACTACCAGTTTCATCTAGTTCACCTATAACTCCATCCTGCTTTTTTATGGGTAGCAAAAGGCATTAGTTGGTTAGCTGTAGTCATCAAGTTCCTCTGATTCCTTTTAAAGTACTTTTCACTTAGGTTCTTCTGCCTTTCCGTCTTAGAGTGTATTTCTGATGATTAAATCTTTCATACTCTCTTGTACTCTCTGCCATCTCCATCAAAGTACTAATGGAGCACTTTCAGTTCACTTGCCTTGATAGGGCAACTTGCCCTGTAGGACAAGAGGCATAGCTCTTGCTGATTTGTCTGTCTGCCTTTAAAAGCTTGTGTTTGGTCTCACAGCCAGTGAATMTTTTTTGCAGTAGTTGGAATATGGGTGATTTTGGACACTGCATAGATTTGTGTTCTTGTTCTTTACGCAGATATAATACTTACTTGTCTTCTTGGGAAGCTTAATCCAATATTTGTATGATGCTTAGGAATCCTTAGATGCTGTGGAGAATTACATTCATTTATTATGTTCATTTATTACATGCCACATTGTAGTGTGTAACTTACTGTAACTTAAGCACTTTTTAATACCAATGCATTTAGAGCAAAAAATTTGTGCACCATTGTAGGACTTTGGCCTACCTTATGTGACTTTTGCCTAATTTTTAATTAGACAATGAGATAAGATCAATAAGTATAACATACTTCTTGTATGTATGCATATTTGAGAAAATACATGTATTTTTTCATGTTTAATGCTTTCTAAAAGCTAAAAAAGGTCATAAAGCTAAGTGATTTTCATTAGCCATATACCTCACAGAAAGTATCTCTAAATCACTCTATATTTCATTAATACTGTAAAAAGGATTTATGCTTGAGAGGAGAAGGGAATTTACCTCAGAGATAAATCTGGGCAACCAATATGACTTAGGTGGTCTTTTCCAACCTTATTTTCTTATGAATGAAGACAATCCAGAGCATATTTTAATAATAAGCTTCCTCTTCTCTAATAGGTATTTGCAGTTTGCTTTAAACGTACCTGACTTATTAAACACATAACATTAGGTTTTCATTGTTGTGAGTGAGTGGTACATACGTGTACATACATAGTGATATACAATTCTGGGCTCCGAGAGATAATAGAACTCTGTGGTGGGCTGCTACTAAATTCCCTGGTATGCAAAAAAGCCAGCTTACCCACAGTCTTCTTCATGATTCTGTGGTCTCTAATAACAGATCAATTTTTGGGGTGTTTTTTTAGAACTCTCTTGCCTTGATTAGGGAGACTTCTCATCTCCCTCCAAACTAGAGGAAACATGATCAAAAAGTGTTTCATGTGATACCCGAGTGGATGGCACATTTGGAGTGCATTGTGGTGGCTGTTGCAAGTGTCATCACACACAGGGTTAATATGGTATCTTTTAGTTTGCCATRAATGCTGTCAGTCTGCCTGCACCTCTCCTACTGCTGTGTAGCAAGGCATGGGAGAGTTTATTGCATTACCTATTGATTGTAGAAAAGACTTAACAATCATGTCTTAGATTAGATGTTTCCTAACTCCAGGCAATAAACTCAGGTTGTTTTGCAATGTGCAGATTAAAATCTAGAGATGTTAAATCCAGAACATGCGTGCTTATAAATTAAGCTGGAGTGGTCTTTATGAGAGGCCTCTGCACTATCAAATATGCCGAGAAGCTGCATGCCATTAAGGGTGGTCACAGATGTGGCTTCATACACCAGAGAGCTCTTCATATTGTATGCCTCCTGATAAGGCTTCCTCTTTGCTTTTGAGGCCTCAGTGTGGAAGGAAGAACGGAAAAAAACATATGGTAGAACCCTACAATTTATATTTTGACTTCATTCCCTTATCACTGCTACAGAGGTAATTTCATTCTCAGTTTCATCTTTACTTCCAAAATGGCTACTGAGATATCAAGGGCAATAATTTGTGCTCACAAAATTTGTATGTGCACTTTTGTTACATCTATGATTTTATTATATATTACTGCAGTCTGCTGTCTGATTTCCCTGATAGAAGAGCAGGCAGACTGGAGTGGGACTACTCTGAACTAGGAATTAATAACCCACATTTTTTTTCAGGACATAACTACTACAGTAGTTGCAATTTTTATCAATATGACAATAAAATAAATAGTGGTTTTCAGAACACCACACAAGCTAACACACAATCTCCTTCACCAAAAAGCTACATTGTCTATTTTTCCATTTAAAGTAGGAGGGTTGGTGGCAGTAATGAAAACCTCCAACTGGTCAATGGGAACAATCTTCAAGGCATGAGACAGAGCAGCTACACTGTGAGCTGCAGGCTGATCTGATCTGGCTAGGCTTGGCTGCAGCTCTTGCACAGCTCAGAAACTCCATTGAAGCCCAAGGAATTAYTGTGCTTGCATAGCCCCAGGGAGTGTCCTCCTAAAGTTAGCACAAAGCTCATCTAATAATTTCAATTTTTGAAACAGAGACCAGGTTGCCAATCTTCGTACAATTGATGTTCTTAATGCCAGAATTTTTTAGAAAAAGAGAAAGAAAGAAAGAAAGATGAAAGAAAGAAAGAAAGAAAGAAAGAAAGAAAGAAAGAAAGAAAGAAAGAAAGAAAGAAAAAGAAAGAAAGAAAGAAA